>JAJPUD010000286.1:604839-661511 GCA_023553655.1 Myrmecobius fasciatus
ATTTGGAACAGAATTTCTTTTTGTATCTCTTGCTGCTGAACTTTGTTGGTAATATATAAAAATGCTGATGATTTATGTGGATTAATTTTGAACCCTGCAACTTTGCTAAAGTTGGGAATTGTTTCTAGTAGTTTTTTAGTTGAGTCTCTAGGGTTCTCTAAGTATACCATCATGTCATCTGCAAAGAGTGATAATTTGGTTTCTTCATCACCTACTCTGATTCCTTTTATCTCTTTTTCTTCTCTTATTGCCAAAGCTAACATTTCTAATATAATATTAAATAGTAATGGTGACAGTGGGCAGCCTTGTTTCACTCCTGATCTTATTGGGAATGGTTTTAGTTTGTCTCCATTACATATGATGGTTTTAAATAGATGCTACTGATCATTTTAAGGAAAAGCCCATTTATTCCTATACTCTCTAGTGTTTTTAATAGGAAAGGGTGTTGGATTTTATCAAATGCTTTTTCGGCATCTATTGAGATAATCATATGGTTTTTGATAGTTTGGTTATTAATATAAATAATTATGCTGATAGTTTTCCTAATATTGAACCAGCCCTGCATCCCTTGTATAAATCCTATTTGGTCATAGTGTACTATCCTGGGGATGACTTTCTGTAATCTCATTGCTAATATCTTATTTAAAATTTATGCATCAATATTCATTAGGGAAATTGGTCTATAGTTTTCTTTCTCTGTATTCACCCTACATGGTTTAGCTATCAGCACCATATCGGTCTCATAGAAGGAATTTGGCATTATACCTTCTGTCCCTATTTTCTCAAATAGTTTGTATATTATTGGAATTAATTGTTCTTTGAATGTTTGGTAGAATTCACATGTAAATCCATCTCGCTCTGGAGATTTTTTCTTAGCGAGTTGGTTAATAGCTTGTTCTATTTCTTTTTCTAATATGGGGCTATTTAAATAGTTTATATCCTCTTCTGTTAACCTGGGCAATCTATATTTTTGTAGATATTCCTCCATTTCATTTAGATTATCAAACTTACTTGCATAAAGTTTTGCAAAGTAACTCCTAATTATTGTTGTAATTTCCTCTTCATTGGAAGAAAGTTCTCCCTTATCATTCTTGAGACTAACAATTTGATTTTCCTCTTTCCTTTTTCTTATCAAATTAACTAAAGGCTTATCTATTTTGTTGGTTTTTTTGTAGAACCAATTCTTAGTTTTATTTATTAATTCAATAGTTTTCTTATCTTCAATTTTATTAATTTCTCCTTTTATTTTTAGAATTTCCAATTTGGTATTTAATTGAGGGTTTTTAGTTAGTTCTTTTTCTAGTTTTTTTAATAATAAGTCCAATTTTTTGATCTTTTCTTTTTCTATTTTATGTAAGTAAGCATCTAGAGATATAAAATTGCCCCTTATAACTGCTTTGGCCGTATCCCACAAATTTTGGTATGTTGTCTCCTTATTGTCATTCTCCTGGATGAAATTATTGATTGTGTCTATGATTTGCTCTTTCACCCATTCATTCTTCAGGATTAGATTATTTAATTTCCAATTAACTTTTGGTTTATTTTCTCCTGGCCTTATATTGCATGTGATTTTCATTGCATCATGATCTGAAAAAGATGCATTTACTATTTCTGCCTTTCTGCATTTGATTTTGAGGTTTTTATGCCCTAACACATGGTCAATTTTTGTATAGGTTGCATGGACTGCTGAGAAAAAAGTAAACTCCCTACTGTCTCCATTCAACTTTCTCCATAGATCTATCATACCTAACTTTTCTAACAATTGGTTTATCTCCCTAGTTTCTTTCTTGTTTATTTTGTGGTTTGATTTATCTAATTCTGAGAGAGCAAGGTTGAGATCCTCCACTAGTATAGTTTGGCTGTCTATTTCTTCTTGCATCTCTCTTAATTTCTCCCCTAGGAATTTGGATGCTATTGCACTTGGTGCTTATATTTAGTATTGATATTGCTACATTATCTATGGTAACCTTTAACAAAATATAGTTTCCTTCCTTATCTCTTTTGATTAGATCTATCTTGGCTTTTACTTGATCTGAGATAAGGATTGCTACCCCTGTTTTTTTTTTGTTCACCTGAAGCATAATAGGTTCTGCTCCAGCCTTTTACCTTCATTCTATATGTGTCACTATGTTTTAGATGTGTTTCTTGTAGAAAACATATTGTGGGTTTCTGGTTTTTAATCTAGTCTGATATCCACTTCAGCTTTATGGGAGAGTTCATCCCATTCACATTCACAGTTAGAATAACTAATTCTTTATTTCCTGCCATCTTATTTACCCAAGTTATGTTTTCCCCTTTCCTTTCCCCTTTCTTCCTTCCCCCCCTCCTCAGTATTTTGTTTTTGATGACCCCCTCTCCCAAACAATCCATCACCCTTTAGATCCCTTTGCCCCTTTTTAACTCATTTCCCCTGATTCTTCTATTTTCCCTTCTAATAGTTTATCCCTTTCTTTTTCCTCCTTTCCCTCCCACTTCCCTCTAGCAACAGAGAAGTTTCTATGTGAAATCAAGTGTCTGATATACACTTTTAGAGCCCAACCTGATGAGAGTAAGATTTGCACAATGCTAATCCCCTCCTCTCTTTCTCTCAATTATATTAGGTTTTCTTTGCCTCTTCCAGAGATTTTAACCTTGTTTTTACCTCCTTTTTTTTAGATCTTATTTTACCACTTTTTCCCTCTTTTACCCAGTATGACAACCTTTCCCCCCTAGTTTTCTTTTTCATATTATCAATGTAATTTCTAGTTAATTATACCCCCAAACTTTAAGTATCCCCATAGTAGAAATAAAGTTCTCAAGAGTCCTTTCCTTTTTACCTTTTTATGCTTCTCGAGTTCTGTGTTTGGAAGTCAAATTTTTTGTTTAGATCTGGTCTTTTCATTAGAAATAGGTGAAATTCACCTATATCATTGAATGACCATCTTCTTCCCTGGAGGATAATGCTCATTCTAGCTGGATAGATTATTATTGTCTGTAATCCAAGTTCCTTTGCCTTTCGGAACATCTGGTTCCAGGCTCTACGATCCTTCAATGTGGAGGCTGACAGATCGTGTGTGATTCTAATTATTGATCCTCGGTATTTGAATTGTTTCTTTCTATCTGCTAGCAGAATCTTTCCCTTGGTGCGATAGTCCTGAAATTTAGCCACGATATTCCTTGGGGTTTTAATTTTGGGGTTTCTTTCAGGAGGTGATTGGTGAATTCTTTCAAAGGTGATTTTGCCTTCTAATTCCACAATCTCAAGGCAGTTTTCTTTATGTATTTCCTGGAAGATAGTGTTTAGATTCTTTTTTTTCCTCATGGCTTTCAGGAAGTCCAATAATCCTTAGATTGTCTCTCCTAGATCTATTTTCCAAGTCAGTTGTTTTTCCTAGGAGATATTTCATATTTTCTTCTAATTTTTCATTTTTTGTTTTTGTTTGACTGATTCTTGAAGTCTTATTGAGTCATTCACTTGGATTTGTTCAATTCTTCTTTTTAAAGTGTTGTTTTCTTCAGTTACCTTTTTAATCTCCTTTTGTAACTGACCAATTGAATTTTTTTGTTCATTGCACTCTTTTTCCACTTCACTAATTTTATTTTTCAATAAATTGGTGTTTTTTTCATATCTCTTTTGCAGGGCATCATATCCTTCTTGTACTGATTTCAGTTTATTTTCCCATTTATCTTCCAGCTCTCTTATGAGGTTCTTTATGCAATCTTCCAGAAAGGCCTTTTGAAAAGGGGTCCAGTGAGGGTTCTTAATAACTTCCTTTGGAGTTTTGTCTAAAGGAACCTCAGGATCTGGGGTCATCACTTCTTTCTCTTGATAAAAGCTGTCTATGGTGAGAGCTCTCTTTTGCTTCTTCATTTTTTTTAGACAGTGTGGATGTCTCTTTAAGGCTTGGAAAAAAATCTTTACTCTGGGGCAATTTGTCTAATTAACTTAAGGTGCTGGGCCAGTGAGGGCTAGGACTAAATCAGGATTACTCCTTAAACAAGGCAAGTCTGCCAGAACACCTGTCCACAATCAGGGCAGAGTGTCCTGAGTGCCTCATCTAAACTCCAGGTGTTTGGAGTTTGGAGTGTGGAGTTTCTGCCACTATGAGCTGAGCTGAGTCCCACCTTCACTTCTGGTCTACACCCGAGTCCATTGTTTATCCCTCTGTCCAAGTTAGACAAACCTGATATGAAGTTCTTCAGAAAGCAGTGTCCAAATATTTCTGGATTCGTTGACTTGAAAATCAGTTCAGAGGCTTATTTTATTGTTGGTTTGAGAGAAGATCGAAGGAGGACTCAGAGAGTCACATTTTCACTCTGCCATCTTGGCTCTGCCCCCGGGAAATCTCTCTCATAGTTCTTAAAGTGAAGTTAAGACATTTAAGTAAGAGATACTTCTGTTTAAATTATACGGAGAAGGGAAGTAATGGTGTGTGCTGAAGAAAGTAAGCAATCACTATAACATGCAAAGGTTTCTGAAAGGAAAAAAACTTCACATAATACTAGGAAAAGCATTAGGCTTAAATATTCAAAACAAGACAACCTAAATTTCCACTCCCACCACAATCCACGTTCACAAAAATACCTCATTGGATTCTTTTGATGGCTAGTTTACCTTCTGATTCTCAAATATCTCGGCAGTTTTCTTTTATGATTTCTTGTAAGATGGTTTTTCAGTTATTTTTTTTCATCATGGCTTTCAGGAATTTCAGTAATCCTTACATTGTCTCTCCTAGATCTATTTTCCAGGTCAGTTGTTTGTTCTAGGTAATATTTCATATTTTTTCTATTTTTTTTCTTTTTTTGACTGATTCTTGAAGTCTTGAGTCATTCACTTCCATTTGTTCAATTCTAATTTTTAGTGTATTGTTTTCTTCAGTTACCATTTTTAGCACCTTTTGCAATTAGCCAATTAAATATTTTTGTTCAGTGAATTTTTTCCATTTTTCCATTCTATTTTGCAATTTTCTCACTTCATTCCCCCATATTTCTTATCTCTTTTAAGTTCCTTTATTCAATCTTTGAAGAAAGACTTGTGACATGGAGTCCAGCTTATGTCTCACTTTGGGGCTTTTTCTGGAGCTGCTTTACCTTTAGGGAATCTCAGGATTTGAGGTCTGTTCTTCTCTCTCTACATAAAAGCTGTCTATGGTGAGAGTTCTTTTTGTTTTTTTATTCCTTATTTTAAAGGCTTGAGATCTGTTCAATGCAAAGGAGCAATAATTTGCCCTGGGGAACTTCTGCTGATTGATTGATTTCCGGTGGTGGGTAATCACAGCTAGGTCCGATGTTCTTCTGGGTCTCAGTGGTTTACAATTTACCTTTTACATAAGGTAAATCTACCAAACCACTTGCTTGCAACTAGGACAGAGTGGCCTAAGAGACTCACAGAAGCTTCCCAGGTGCGTGAAAACTCTAATTCTCCACTCCAGCTCTTTGCCCCAGTCTCTGCTATCTGGATTTGGCAGACTGTCCCCCTTCCTGATTGAAACAGACCTGTTCTGAAATTCTTCCAAGATATCTTCTCGTAGAAATGTGTTGTACTCCAGATATTTGTGGATTCTTTGACTTCAAGACCAGTTTAGAGGCTTAATCTGCTGTTGGTTTGAAAGAAGGTTAGAGGGGGTTACAGAGAGTCCTGTCTGCTCTCTGCCATCTTGGCTCCACCCCTGTTCTTTGAAACAGCTGCCCTACTATGTGCCATATCAAGGAGATCAGAGACAGAATGAAATATTCTGATCATTGATCAGTAGGAAGATCTTATATAGTTCAAATATTTATAGCTATACTTTTGAAGTAGCAAAGAGACAAAAACAAGGTGTTCCCACATTGAGGGTTGGTTAAACAGATTGTGATAGGTGAATCCTATAGAATATAATTGTACTGAAATAGATAATGACAATGAAGACTTCAGAGATACATTTCAAAACTTGTTTGAACTGATGCTGAGAAACCTTGGCAGAAACAGGAAAATAATATATACAATGTATTCAACAGTGAAAGGAACAAAAATTAAGCTAAATGATATATAATTGTCATAAATTACTCTTGGTTCCAGAGAAGATGAGGGAATGTACTTACTTCTTCCCTTCACTGGATAGGTAGAGCATTATGCATGTGGACCATTGACTATATTGTTAAAAAAGAATCACCTGTTTCCTCTTTCCCCCCTTTTAATAGTTTGTACTTTGGATTGCTCCCTGGGTAAAGGTGAAGGAGGATATATAAAGAAATATGCTGTAAACTCATAAGTCATAAATAAAATGATTTTTTAAAGAAAATAAATACTCTAAGGAAGTATTTCATGTAGGACAATTCTTCACAAGTCTAAGATGATTTAAATGTAATATCACACAAAAGCAAGAGTTTTAACTGCTTTACCAGATTCTCATATACTTTTAACAGTAAAATACTGTTGGATGTTGCTCTTATTATCATTGTACTTGGTACCACTAGGTACCACTATTATTTCCTCTAAAGATGTAGTATACATAAGAAAAGAAAAATATGAAAAAGTCAGAAAATATAGCTTCAATTTTTTTATTAATTACATCAAAGAGAGCAATGTCAATAAACTAGAATTAACATTATGATGGCATGTACTAAAGTATGGAATTTTAAATGTCACAATTTTTTTTGGCATTGTCCTTACATTAAGGAATGGGATTTCAAAGAAAATGAGAAGTTTTAGGGAAACAAAGTCCACTTTGTTTTAATTTTTATTAGTGCAAATTTGAAGATGTATTACTTACTATTTTTATTTCTTTATACTAAAAAGTAATTATTTTCGTAGCAATTTTTAACATGGGGTGCATAGACTTTTAAAAATCTTGATCATTGTTTTTTTTTAATATAATTAGTTTCCAAGTACAAATTTTATGCTTTCAGAACCATTATAAAAATTCATAAACTTTACCATGCTGTCAGTCTTATTCCATGACACAAAAAGTTAAAAATCCCTACATTAGAAGATGGTTAATAATGGAAAATTTTAATTGAAAAGAGATTTTATTTTCAAACATTTTAATACAGTTAATTGAAATATTAATATCGCTTCTCAAATTGGATCACATAATCTGAAATAAAAAAATCAGCAAAAATAAAAATATGTGGAAAATGCTGGTTCTTTTAGTAGAGAGGATCTTCTAATGATGAACCTCATATTATCTGACTAGTTTGAATGTAGGTATTTTCCTATGCACAGTAATTTTTAAAATTCTGACTTTTTTTCAATTTGGGAGAGGGTATCATATATTCATTTAATATCCTGGAGTTAACTACCTGGCCTTGTTAAGTAAAAAAAAAAAGACCAGTTGCTGTCAATTTTATGCTCTTTGAACAATTTTATTTGTTCCACCAGACATTTGAAGGCACTCTAGGGGAAACTTGATAAGCTCTCTGACTTTCAGATTCTCCTGCTCTAATTCTGTACCTTTGTGAATGGCAATATTGCACTTTAAAGCTAAAATGAGTAAATTTGTCTAATTAGACTCTTGGCTGGAAGCACTCCTATACTGAGAAAAACAAACTCTTCTCCTGTTCTCATTCTTGTTGAATTTAAGTGTAATTTACTCACACAAGTATTTTTTCCAAAGTCTTTTTTGTAGGAGCCAGCAGGGATCAACCCTGGAGTTTTCCCACTCTGACAAAGCCTTTTAGAAGTTCAGTGAAAGACTGCAAGATTTGGGCTTTCCACCAGTCACCTAGCAATGATCCTAAATCAGTTGTAGCTTCATAGTGAGGCAAGAATAGATGGATGATTATTGATTCACAACTTTACAAGTAGACCACAAGAAACACTAAACCATACTCAGGCTAATATGTTTTTTTTTTTTTTTGGTCTTTTTAAAAATAGAAAGTAAAATTGTACTTTCTTTTTTTAAAAATAGCCTTTTAGGGGCAGCTAGGTGGCGCAGTGGTTAGAGCACCAGCCCTGAAGTCAGGAGGACCTGAGTTCAAATCTGGTCTCAGACACTTCCTAGCTGTGTGACCCTGGGCAAGTCACTTAATCCCAATTGCCTCAGCAAAAAAAAAAAAAATAGCCTTTTATTTTCAAAATACATGCAAAGATAGTCTTCAACATTCATTCTTGCAAAATCTTGTGTTCCAAAATTTTTCCCTTCCTTCCCCCCATCCCCTCCCCTAGACAGTAAGTAATCCAATTTGTTTTAAACATGTGCAATTCTTTTAGATGCATTTCCACATTTATCATGCTGCACAAGAAAAATCAGATCAAAAAGGAAAAAAATGAGAAAGGAAAAACAAAGCAAGCAAGCAACAACAAAAAGATGAAAATACTTACTATGTGTTGTGATCCCCATTCAATCCCCACAATCCTCTCTCTGAATACAGATGGTTCTTTCCATCACAAGTCTGTTGGAATTGGCCGGAATCACCTCACTGTTGAAAAGAGCCAAGTCTATCAGAGTTGATCATTGTATGATCTTGTTGTTGTGTACAATGTTCTCTTGATTCTACTGACTTCACTCAGCAACAATTCATGTAATTCTCTCCATCCCTTTCTGAAATAATCTTGCTGATCATTTCTTACAGAACAATAATATTCTATAACATGCATAATCCATAATTTATTCAGCCATTCTTTAACTGATGGGTATCCATTCAGTTTCTAGTTCCTTACCACTACAAAGAGGGCTGGTAAAAACATTTTTGCACATGTAGGTTCTTTCCCCCTTTTTATAATCCTTTTGGAGTACAGACCTACTAGAGACACTGCTGGATCAAAGAATATGTACAGTTTGATAGCCATTTGGACATAATTTGAAATTGCTCTTTCGAATGGTCAGATCAGTTCATAACTCCACCAACAACTTTTGGTGTCCCAGTTTTCCCACATCCCCTCCAAAATTTTCATCAACTTTTCCTTCATTTTACAATCTGAGAGGTCTGTAGTGGTACCTCAGAGTTGTATTAATTTGCATTTTTCTAATCAATAGTGATTTAGAGCATTTTTTTCATATGGATAGAAATGATTTTAATTTCTTCATTTTAAAATTGTCTGTTCACATCCTTTGACCATTAATCAATTGGAGAATGGCTTGTATTCTTATAAATTTGAGTTAATTCTCTCTATATTTTAGAAATGAAGCCTTTATCAGAGTCCTGGGATATAATTTTTTCCCCTTTTCTGCTTCCCTTCTAATCTTGGCTGTATTGATTTTGTTTGGACAAAACCTTTTTTAATTTAATATAACTTTTAACATCAACTTTTCCTTCATTTTACAATCTGAGAGGTCTGTAGTGGTACCTCAGAGTTGTATTAATTTGCATTTTTCTAATCAATAGTGATTTAGAGCATTTTTTCATATGGATAGAAATTATTTTAATTTCTTCATTTTAAAATTCTGTTCATATCCTTTGACCATTAATCAATTGGAGAATGGCTTGTATTCTTATAAATTTGAGTTAATTTTCTCTATATTTTAGAAATGAAGCCTTTATCAGAGTCCTTGGATATAAATTTTTCCCCTTTTCTGCTTCCCTTCTAATCTTGGCTGTATTGATTTTGTTTGGGCAAAACTTTTTAAATTTAATATAATAAAATTATTCATTTTGCATTTCCTAATGTTCTCTAGTTCTTTTTTGGCCATATATTCCTTCCTTCTCCACAGATCTGAGATGTAGACTATCACTTGTTCTCATAATTTGCTTATAGTGTCACTTTTTATGTCTAAATCATGAATCCATTTTGACTTTATCTCGGTATAAGTATTAGATGTTGATCAATATTCAGTTTCTGTCATACTGTTTTCCAATTTTCCCAGCATTTTTGTCAAATAGAGAGTTCTTATCCCAGAAATTAAGAGTCTTTCGGTTTATCAAACACTAAATTACTGTGGTCATTGACTATCAACCAACTTATTCCACAGATCAACCACTCTATTTCTTAATCATTACCAATTTTTTTTTGATGACTGCTGCTTTATAATGGTTTTAAGTCTGGTACAGTTAGGCCACCTTCATTTGCAATAAAAAAATTAATTCCCAGGGTTAATATCTTGAACACACCAGCTGAAAAGTTTGCCAGAGATGGAAGTTACTCTCTTTGCCAATGTGTTCTATGTAAGCTTGCTCCTACTCTCTTAGGGTCTGTATGTATTTGTGGGAGACTATCGTTGTTCTATACAAAGTATACTATTACAGTAAATGCTCACTTCCAAAAGCTAAGAAGACTAGATGACTAATAGATATCAACTGATAATCATCTGGGAAGTACATTATTAGGAGTCTTTGAATTAAATAAGCAAATAAGATAGTTCCAATCCCTAAGATCTACTCTTTAATTTCTGAGGGAGGACACAGTAGCTAGGGACCTGATGTGCCAGTGCCAGTTGGGAGAGTAGTTTCAGATTACATTGTCTTGAAAGTAAATGTTTTTTTCCTCATCTTGCCTTAGGTCTCCATTTTTATTCCTGATCATTCTTGCTTGATCACCTTTCATGGAAGGGGAGAAATAGAGGGGATGGAAAGAGAAGACATTTCTCTAGTTCTGTGTATGATGTTATTTGGAGAGGAAAGAAGAGAAGAAAGGAACTTGTCTTTTTTTACCTTTTCATTTCTGAAAGTATTGAACATTCTTGTTGTGAAATTACAGATCAAATTTTGCATTAGAGGATTAATTTGACAGTAACTGCGTGAAAATATGAAGACTGTTTCTTCTCTGCATGTAAGGATTTCTGAAGACTTTTCTAAGTTTACCAAATACATGGAAAGACAATCTCCAACATTCACCCCATGCAAAACCCTGTGTTCCAAATTTTTCTCCTTTTCCTCCCCATTTCCCTCTCCAACATAGCAAGGCTAACTTTATATGTTCTATGCACTTTAAAAGTGCTATCTTTGTGCTCTTCTGCACAAGGAATAATATGGTTTAATATTCATTCTCCCTTTCTTTTACTGGCAGCTTTTGGCTTTGGTGCATTGATAAGAAAATACTGTTTTCTTTTCTATAAACCCTTTTTCTACTTTTCTACTTAGGATTTTTGTTTTCTTTCCTAGAGAAGAAAATAATATTACTAAAACCTTCATAGGAAACTGGTCTTAGGATGAACTAGTGAATGAACGAGCATTTGTTAAGCATTTGACATGTAAAAAGTTGAGAACTAGGTATATCAGCAGAAGGGCAAGACAGTCCATGCTCTTAGGGAGTTCATTAGGAAAACACAGAAAGTGAGTTTTGGATATTGGCGATCATTGCAGTTTTATAAAAGTGAGCAAATTTCTTCTATTAGTCATCAAAATATGTCTTATAGTGAAAGAATTTGATTCATTAATTATACAATAGAACTAAGTTGACATTTTTATGGTTATGCCGGCATAAGCTTCTTTTAGATATTGTTCTTGATCCTCTGCCTACATTGAAACTGGGGAGAATCAAACTGACTTGAATTTTTAAAGGTGAATGAAGACTTCAGAGGGATACATTAATTTGTGAATTGGTATCCAACTCAGCTACACCCCAACATTCCTCTTCACTGCTTGAGCAACTAAGAAGTTCCATGAAGCTCAATCAGTGCAGAAAGCACCCAGATTTCTCTTTCTCTCTGGGTGGTCATAAGTCACAGCATTTAGTAGCAGAAGAGAAGAGCAACTGGTATCTGTTAACAAGTGACCCCTGGAGACACAATATCCAGGGATGTGGATATACCCCATCTGTCCCTATCTTGCCAACTGGAAGCTTACTTGGAGTTGCCCCCAGGGCCACCCTTCTTTTCATCTGCAGACATATTATTGAAAATTGCAGCTCTACCCTGTCATTCTAAATTATATTAGGAGGATTAGGAGAAGTTCTGCTAAGAGAAAACAGGATCTGCCAATTTGATTTTAGGAAGACTTGAAAGGTCAGAGATGGAAGGCCAAAGTGGGAAAAAAGCAAAAAACTAACAATCAAGTTTTTGCAGTGATAGTCTGATTTGTTCATCAGAATCTTGGATGACATTAATGTAAGTTTAGGGGTAATGGTTTAACTTTTTGTAGGATTTTTTTTTTTTGCTTTGATATTGTTGGAGATACCATGAGTTGGCTAAAAGAAGTACATTTTTTTGTAGTTTTAATTTTGATGTTCTCACATGCTTTTTCCCCCGGTTAAAAATAGTATTGTTAGCCCTTCAAAAGAAATGTCCTTATATAGCAAAATTTAAAAAGTTATTTTAGTCCTTGCTTTAGTGTTTCTCATTATTGTTGACAAATTGTATCCAAAGCACTTTTAAAAACTGCTGATTTTTATGGCTTTAAATAAAAAGTTACACTCCCTCAAGCAAATACTAATTATGCAGTTATTTAATGAAGCAAATACAATTACTTGAGTTTTTAAAAATATTCTAGTTTCCACAAATAGTCACTTGTAGCAAAATGCTTTACTAGTGAACATCACATTTTATTGGTTGTTTGAAAATTTAAGGTTTCTTTTCTCCCCAACTGTGCTTCTAAATCATTAGGCATATGAATACAAATTATAAACGTTAATTCTTGCTAATTGCTAAAACATGTCAAAATATGTTAAAGGGCATTTCTTTTAAACAGATTTAATCTATGTGGCTGAACTGAAGTGGTGTGAACTTCGGTGCTTTGTCTTCATTCAGTCATCCATGTAATTTGAACACTTACCTTAAGCTTTTTTAGCTTCGTTGTTAGATCTGCTCAATGAGAATCTTGGACTTTACTGACAGCTTCTTCCCTCTCTTTCCAGTGATCTCTGCCCATAAGAAGAAAATGGAAACCCATCTCTCCCTTTCATTTATTTCTCCCAAATCATTTCATTCCCTACCAGTTCTCAACTTTCCATGTCTACATCCTCATCCTGCATTTTAACCAGTGGATTTTTAAAAATGGAAACTGTAATTTCTTTGGGAGGCATTTTCAAGAAAGAATGGAACTCCTAACTAATAAAATCATTAACTTATTTGCAACTTAAAAATTTCACAGTGACTGGGGTATTGAGAAGTTAAATGATCTGTCCAAGGCCACAAAACCTGCATATGGCAGAGCTTGGACTTGAATCCAGACCTCCTTCTCTAAGAAGCTAACATCTCTATCCATTACTTTCATATCATGGATAATAAAAGGTCCCAGAAATTTTGTATCTGTCAAAAATCTTTATTCTTGATTTCATCAACACTATGATTACTGGCACTGTGAAAGAACAAAGAATCAAGTAAAAAGTGTTTAATATAGTAGTGAATTGGTTTCCAGATGAATCAAAAAATGAAATTCAGTTTATTCATATGACAATTATAACTGTGAAAGGCAAATATCATAAATCAACTTTTATACATTCTTTGCTGATGAAAAAGATAATACCAGAGAGATTCTAGCAAGCTTATTAATATCTATTTTAGAGAAATATATTAAACATAGGAGAGTCAAATAAAAACAGACCAAATATGAAAAGCAGATGGCAAGTGTTTAGTTAAAAATTTGGAGTCTAAAGAAGCACATATTAATATAGTATAGTCATTCTTCATGCAATGCACATTTTAATCTTTTCATTATATAGAGCTGCTAATTCAATTTCCTGATGCAAAAATGTTTGGCATTAATATAATTATGTTTTCTTAATTTATGATTTCATCAGTGGGAGGGTACTCTGTGGTGTAGAGATTCCCTTCACTGGGCCTCTAATTTAGAGCTCTAAAGATTTGCACAAGAACTTTGCAGTAATTCAAGGCATTTCCAATAGACTTGGGATGGGAAACAGTATTTTAAGAAATGATGAGCAGGCTGATTTCAGAAAAGCTTGGAAAGACTTAGATTAATTAATTGATGCTGAGTGAAGTGATCAGAAATAAGAGAACATCATACATGGTAACAACAAGATTACGTGATGATCAACTGTGCAGTAATTCAAGCCATTTCCAATAGACTTGGGATGGGAAAAGCCCTTGTACTAAGGGGCTTGCCCAGGGTCAAAGAAACAGTATTTATCAGAGGTGAACTTGCACCAATGTTGTCCTTGTTCCCACAACAATCTTCTCTCCACCAAATTATACACCAAATACAGGTTTTTTATTTTCTATTTGTTCTACCTATTAAAAGTTTAACTGTCTTGCAGTAATATTACAAAGTCTCAAATTATTTTCAGAGAAAATTTTTCTTTTTTTTTGGCAAGGCAATTGGAGTTAAGTGATTTGCCTGGAGTCACATAACTAGTAAGTATTAGGTGTCTGAGGCAGGATTTAAACTCAGGTCCTCCTGACTCCAGGGCCCAGGCTCTTTCCACTGTGCCATCTAGCTATCCCTCAAAATAATATTTTTAAGTTAATAATTCCCTCAAATGTAGTTATCAAAATAGCAATGACAAGTAGCAAGAAGTCTTTCATGACTAATCATGACATGATTTTCATATGAGGAAATATATATTGAATGAAAAGTTACGGTTTCTAAATAAACTATCACCTGTTTCTCATGTGAAGTCACATTACATAAACAGTTGCTTCCTCACTAGTTCAAAGGCATTTATATGATTTAGAGCTTGAAGGAGCCTCTCAGAACATCATGTTCAATCCTATTATTTCATACCTGTTTCACACAATAGTATACTTATTTAATGGTAGAATCAGGATTCAGATTTAGGTTATATGACTCCAAATACTATGTTCTATTCATTGAGCTATGTAAAAGCTTTTTTTTTTGTAAAAGAAAATAAAATCCTAAAATTGGATAGTCCTTAAATCAATCCCGTAGTCGTTGTTAACATTAAGGGAACCATTTATTTTTTTCCATAAGCAAAGCATTTAGCCTTAAGCTTTTCTGTAGAATGCATTGGAAAACTTTTGTTATAGAGAGATATATTTGGTATAATCAGAAGTCTTTTTAAAAATAATTTCCTTTCTGAAGATAATGATAAATGGTGAAGTCCATATGTGAAAACTGAGATACTAATATATTATTGGTGGAGTTGTGAAAGGATTAAACCATTCTGGAGGACAATTTGGAACTATATCCAAATGACTACAAAATTGTGCAGACTCTGATCCAGCAATGTCTCTACTGGGTCTGTATCCCAAAGAGATCATAAAAGAGGGAAAAGAACCCACATATGCAAAAATGTTAGTAGCAGTTCTTTTTGTAGTGGCAAGGAACTGGAAACTAAGTAGAAATCTATCGTTGACTGAATAAGTTATGGTATATGAATGTAATGGAATTTTATCGTTCTTTTTTTTTTTTTTTGCTGAGGCAATTGGGGTTAAGTGACTTGCCCAGGGTCACACAGCTGTTCCGTGTCTGAGACCAGATTTGAACTCAGGTCCTCCTGACTTCAGGGGTGGTGCTCTATCCACTGCGCCACCTAGCTGCCCCAATATTATCGTTCTTTAAGAAATGATGAGCAGGCTGATTTCAGAAAAGCCTGGAAAGACTTAGATTAATTACTTGATGCTGAATGAAGTGATCAGAAATAAGAGAACATCATACATGGTAACAACAAGATTACGTGATGATCAACTGTGCAGTAATTCAAGGCATTTCCAATAGACTTGGGATGGGAAAAGCCATTTGCAAACAGAGAGAGAACTCTGAAGACTCAATGGGGATCGAAGCATATATGGTATTTTAACCTTTTTTATATTGTTGTTATTTGCTCCTTTTGTCCTTGTGTTTTTTCCCTTTTGATCTAATTTTTCTTGTACAACATGACAAGTATGGAAATATGTTTAAAAAATTTCAGATATTTAACCTATATCAAATTGCTTGCTGTCTTGGGAAAGAGGGAAGTAAGAGAGGGAGGAAGAAAAATTTGGAACACAAATTTTACAAATTTTGAATGTTGAAAACTAAAGCAAAAAATAATTTATTTTCTGAAATTTTGATGTGAAATGTAGAGATGAAAGTATATACCCTTTCTCAAATCTAGACAAGAAGATAATCAAACTCTGGCTTATAACTTATCTCCAAAATAAAATGTTGACCATGAAAATTAATAATATGCTCTAAAGATCCATTCAAGCTGGGTCCAGCACACCTCCACTTTGAGGAAGGGAGTTCCTTCCTGGGGAATAATTGAGATGTGACCCAAATTCTGTTTCATTGGGTTTTTGTATAAATAGAGAAAGAAGGCAGTCAATAAGCATTTATTAAGTGTTTGCTTTCTGCCTGGCACTATGCTGGTCTATGAGTGTCAGAACCCAAACTTCTGGTGTAATTTATGGAGGGGGGGGATGAGACCTTGCTTCAGTTTCCCCTGATGATTCCAGATTCTCAAACAATAGGATGGGGAGAGAAGGTGGGAGAAACCTATGTGTCAATTACTCCCAATCTTATTCCAGCCTAAATTGGAATTCTAGCTTTTTCCCCTTCTGGAAGAAGACTCCCAGGCTACCTTCTGGTGACTTGCCGTATTCCTCTGCCTACCTGGGAACAAAGGCCATTCTCAGAATTTGGCACTCCTATGTATATCACCACTTTATGTTTCAAAAGGTCAGCATTTCAGCATTATGATTAATGGACTGAGAGTCAGAAGATCTAGATTCTACTTTTGCTCTTACACTAACCTGATTTATTATTTTTATTCGGTAAAATGAAGGGTTTGGCACAATTGGTCCTAAAAATCCTTTCTAGCTTTTGGCCTATGAATCTACACAATTTGGGCTCCATTTACATTGCCTCATCTCACTTTCATTTACAGTGAATTGCATACATCTCCTCTCTCATTCAAGGCAATTAATTCCCCCTCTTTACAGCCTCAGTTTTCTCCTTTGTAAATGAAGGAGGAAGTCCTTTTTTTGCCCCAACATTCTGCCATGCTATTTTCAGAGTTTGAAGAAGGAGCTGTCTCTTCTAAATTCCTTTGCTGAGGAAGTAACTTCATTTCCCCTACCTTTTTCATCAGACTTTCTGGATGTCAAGCATGAAGAAAAGCTTGACCTTAGCACCCAGTTATCAAAAATAATTAGTTAAAATTGGAGATTATGAGATGATCCACTTCCTTTCCCCAGGGCAGACTCTCCAACCTCTCTTCATAAGATAACACTAGTTTAGATTCTTCCCTTCAATTGAGACCTCTTGTTTTGGTTGCCCTGTGAGAGTTATGTCTCCTTTGCCCCAGATGCTAAAATATGTAGTTCTGGCTTGAAATCCCAGAGTTGGGCAAAAAGGAGCTTGTCTCTTAGCAAATAATACTAATTGTAGCCAGTATTTATATAGTGTTTTATGGTTTTAATTTCATTATTTGATATAATGATAAGCAATATTGCTATATTCTTCTATATACTAAACTAAAAGTAAAATTGATAGAGACTAATGAGACTATAATATAGGAGGGGGCTTCTAAATCTGTAACTAATTTGAGTCTAGATTTTCATTCAGTATTTAATAAAGAAAGCCAAAATATTAGAAGGGAAATTATATACATTCTTCTACGAAATTTTCATTTAATATTTAACAAATAAATCTGTTCTTTTTCTAAAAAAAAGGTTCATTGGTCCTTCGGTTTTTTAGAGCAGAAGTAATACAGATAGAAATATGTGTATGTCTACTTCAGAAATATATTTGCTACATGCAGGATGGAGGGCTATCAGCTACTATCACAGTTTTGATTACATGAGATCCTGGCTTTCTTTTCTGAGATTGGATTAGATTAACAGTCTCCAAGGTTTTTTGACTGTTTTCTTGTCAGTAAAAATTTTTTGAGCATATACTCCCAATATGTGAACAAATTATATCCATATACATACTAATACATACTGATAATTTTATATTATAAAATTTATATAAAAATAGAAATAAATAGAAATAAAAAAGGATGAGATAAAGATAAAATGATAGTTTAGCCTAGAGGAAATCTTGGAGATTATTTAGTAGAATATTAATAAGTTCAGGCTTAGGTTTTAGATAAAATCACTTTGGAAGCTATTTGCAAGATGGATTGGAGTGGGAAGAGACTCAAGACAGATTTTCCAAATAGGAGACTATTATAATATTCCAGAAGAGAGGTGATGAGAACCCAAACAGAAGTGAGGCCTCTGTGAATAGAAAGAAAGGGATATATGTGAGAGATATAGATTGAAAGCTGATAAGAATTGACAACTAAATGGATATATCCAATTGGAGAGCATGAAGAGTCAAAGATGACAGAAAATAACATAGAATTATGAAAATCCGTGTTGCTGATTTGTATCTTCAACAGTCATAGATAAGTCTGAAAATGGGTAGGGGGGAGGAAGAAAGGAAGATAAGATAATGTTATCTGACAATTCCTGCTCATTCCTGTGTGACTATCCCACCCTAAACATAAAATGAATAAGGCTCAGTTACTGCTCCATTAAGCACAGATTTGACCCTCCAAGAAGAGAGTCCCAAAGCCATAATATCTAGAGGTAGGGAGGTGGGAGAGAAGGTTTTAAATAGTGTCTGGTAGCTGCTGTATACAACTATTAATTTAGGTTATAACTACTTTAATATAAGTAACACTTATTTCAGAGAGATATTCAATATTTGTACACACTAGTGCGGAAATGAAGAGATGGAGCATTCAGAGTTAGGGTGGATATTATTATGTTGGACATCAGCCCAAGTATTGACAATTATAGTGAGGATGAGATAGCATCTATCTTCCAAGACTGGTTGTTTATATCCTCTTCTGGTTCAGCCTACAACTCCTTTGGAATGATTCCACAGTCTCCACATTAGAAACCAAGTATATCTGATTTTATGAAGTCAAGATTAAGACTCAAGAAGCAGAATTTGAGTAGAAAGCAGGGATTAATAATCCAATGGAACAAACATTTCTATATCAAAATAGAGTATGATATTAAAAACTCCAGTTAAGGGAACTGAAAAGAAAATAGAGGAAAATAAAGAGAGGAAAAATTATGGGGAAAAGTCTTGATATAAAAACTATCATACCTTATAATATCTCTCAAATTCCTAAGAAGGAATAAATAAGAGATCTCTTGTGTTCATTTTTTTTTATGTTCTCTCATTCATTCACCACTGCACAGCCTGACTACTTAGTATCTTTAGCATCAGTAAGGATATCATGGTCAGAGTTGTAGACAAAAATATTCATTGATCCTCCAGTTCTTTAGAGCAGAAGTAATAGAGATAGCAAATCAAATAAGATATTGTAATTAGAGTTTATTTTAATTACATTCAAAAACAGCCCACAGCATATACATCTTTTCCAGGGCCTTCTAATGGCTGTGTGTGTGTGTGTGTGTGAGAGTGTGTGTGTGTGTGTGTGTGTGTGTGTGTGTGTGTGAGATGCATTCTAAATTTAATAGCAAGTGGCTTTTCTATTAAACTCCTACAAAATCAACAGTTATCTCTGCAACATTTTTGCACTCTGATTCACAAACAACAATGATACTAGTAAAATGATAATGGGGCCATAAAAATAGAACTATAAATGTATCTTTAAGTGGAATTAATGTTCCATTATGACAGATTACCCATCCACTTAAAAAGCCTAATTATTAAAAAAAAAGATCTGCTAAGTTTCCAATAATGGTGCTTTCTCTGAGATAAGGTTTCAGCCTGGAGGTTTCTATGAGTATATAGTCACAAGCGTCATGCTTTGGTCCATAAAATCTGAAATCTCCTAAGGCATTGCGACTTTTATACAAGGCAGGCAAAATATGAATGCTTTAAATGCCTATTATTTGTATTTTCATTTTGTTATTTGGTGGTATAGCTTACTTATGAAATAAAATTGCTTTTAAAAACACCTTTTGAGAATGCTATATACAGTAACAACAATATTGTTCCATGAAGAACTGTGAATAACTTCGCTATTCTCAGCAATACAATCACCCAAGATAATCCCAAAAGACTAATGATGAAATATACTATCTGCCTCCAAAGAAAGAACTGATAATTGATTGAATCCAGATTGAAGCATGCTATTTTTCACTTTCTTTCATTTTTCTTCTTTTGAGTTTTCTTATATAAGATGACTAATATGGAAATGTTTTACCTAGTTGCACACATTAGATATATATCTGATTGCTTATCATCTCCGGGAGGGGGGAGGAGAAGGAGGGAAGGAGAGAATTGAATTTAAAATTTAAAACCTTAAATAAAAAAGTTAATTTTTTAAAAAATTACCATTCTTCCTTCTTTTCCTGCATGCAGAAAACCTAGTTCTATATCTTTGAATTTTTCTCATATGGCTTTGGGATGGGGTAATATTTATTCTGGGTTTTCTAAACTTGGATTTCAGGTATTCTGAAGATTTGGCTATTTGGAAATCTAGGAGACAATATAGGTTTTATGGTTGTTATCCATATCACCAAGTAATCTGACTCAGAAGATGTCTGAGGAATGTGAGCAGGATGACAAAAATGGTTTTACTTTCAAGTGGAAAAAGTGGATTTGGCAATTGAGATCACTGGTAATTTCCCTAATTAGTTACTAATTTATATATTTTATCAATAGATAAAAAAACTTCCAGGGCTTATTGCTAAAGAAGTATTAAGGAAGTCACTCTATTGAAGTTAATGTGATTGCAGAAGTAGGGGATTATGAATAAGCAATATTGTATATACTAGAAGACAGTCAACATGTTGATAAGTTCTGCTGATTTTTTTCCCTCTCTTATAAACTTTATTACATTGGATGACTCACTGGATAAATGAGGGAGAAACAGAGGGATCAATACAGAAAAATATAACGTAAAAAAAGGCAACAAAAATAGGATAATTGCTTTTTTTTAAAAGGAAGTCAATGTAACGATTACATCAACAAAACAAAGCATAAATATCCTTGGCTTTATATGAATGACTTAAAGGTGACTTTATGTGTGCTAAATGATCTGTTCAGCTTTTGAACATACTATTGGTCTTGACACAATACTCCTGTTATAACTATGACTTAATAAGATTCAGGAAATGTCCAGAACTACTTCATTATTGCATCTTGCACCAAATTAGGGAATTTCCATCCCATTAAAAATGGGATGGAAAACCAAAATGAATAAGTAATTGTCCTTCCTTTGTGAGAATCTAAAGGTCATTTATTTATTTATCTATTACCCATGAATTTTTCTATGTATTTACTAATTTCTTCATTTGTTTGTTCATTTATTTATGTTTGCCTACCAATTCATGTATTTTTATATTCTCAACTTAAGAAATTCCAAATAAAATTAGCATTAACAGGTACAAAGTAAAACAGAAAGGACTGCATTTGAAACAAGATCTTAATTACATATAACGTTATTTTTAAGTACACAGTATAGTCAACACATAACTTCAAAAGCTGCCCAGCTTTTTTGTCTTTCCTTCTAGCTGTCTTGTTTTCTTCTGTACAGTTCTACTGAAATATTTTGTAACTAAACACCAAAGAAAAGAACATTTTCATACGTAAAGTAGAATAAATAGAAATATATACAAAATTGTGATTGTGATTATTTTTTCAACCTATGTGATAAATTTTCCTTTCTCTTCTCTCTCCTCCCCTTCCCTTTTATTCTTTCTTCTCTTTCATATCTTTTATCTTTACTTAATTCTCTTAATATTTTTTAAAAGACATTTAATTTCTTGTTGGATACTTCATTTCTCCATATTAGAATTTTACCAATACAACATAATATAGCTCAAATGCTCCAATGTATTTATTGCTTTATGTTTCTCTTAATCCATATAACCATTGGTTATAGCAAATAGAGAAATTTTGAGTGCTATATAGAAGTTCACTTACCTTGACAGTATATTTTCTGGATACACACATAGATGATGAAATTGATGCATGCATTGCTAGATATAGCTCAGCAGTTGGAAGACCCCAAAATAAAGTGTGGGAGAGAAGAGTTATTAGGCAGCATAAAAAACTGAAAGTCTATAAAGCTGTTGTGCTGACCTCATTGTTGTATACCTCTGAAACCTGGATGGTTAACCTGCAAGGTGCCAGGAAAATGAATTGCTTCCATTTAATTTGTCTTAGGAAGATTCTGAACATCAGCTGGCAAATTAAGGTAACTGACCCTGAGTTAGTTTTTTGAGTTGAACTGCTAAGCATTCAAACTCTCCTATAGAGATCACAACTCAGATGGGCTGCCCATATTGATTGAATGCCAAACTTTTGTTTGCCTAAAAGACTATTACATAAAGAATTCACAGAAGGCAAGGCTCATTCAGAAGTCAGAAGAAGTGATACAAGAACACTCTCAAGGGTTCTCCGAAGAATTTTGGAATTGATTGTGAGATATGGGTGATACTTGCATAGGACAGCCCAGCATGGGGTGCCCATATCAAAAAAGGTGTTGTACTTTATGAGCAAAACAGAAAGACAGTAGCACAAAGGAAACATGAGATGCATCTCCATCCCAAAGATGCTGTCATGTTTCTGATCTGCCACAGCCAGGCATAATGTATCTTGACTCCAATACAGTGTGATTACTTCTCTTTCTCTTTGAGCATGAAGGATGAACAACTCTTCTATTTCTTCCTCAAGGGCTTTAACTTTATTTTTATTTTTTTCTTTGTTTCCTTTAGGTATTTATGCAGTTATTGTGATAAATACATTTTTCCTCATGGAGTCTCTTCTGTTGGTTGATAAAGTCACTCCCTCCTTTATTTTATTCATCTCCAAAACTTTTTAGACTGTGTCAGTGCCAGCTTTCTCTCCCTGTTAAGGTTTTTACTTGAGGTTATTGAGCTTCCTTGATCTCCTCTGGGTAACTTGGATTCCTATGTTAACTTTTTCCTTCCAGTTTCAGATGACTTTAGACTTTTGAGGTGCAGAGTACTGGATATTTAGGGCTCTCTATAGCATTTCAAGACAAGGTGCTAGGAATCTCACTGCTTGAATCTCACTTGAAGCTGTATTCTCAAATGATTTGCTAACAGATTTTCACTATTTGTTATTATTCCATTGAGTTTCTATAGCTATTTCTTGCTAACATCCTAACAACTATGTGTTTAAAACTCCCCTGGGCCTTTCTTGGTGAAGTACTCTACTATTGTTACCTCTGGACTTTAGGCTGTGTGTATTTCTGACCATTTTTCTGTTCGGGATGGGAGATATATTGCCTTAATTGGTACTGGCTTTGCTGGTGGCCCTCATTTCTGGTGAGTTCCTGGATGACTTTTTTTTTTGCATTTTTTTTCTCATTTGATTTCTTAATCATTATTTAATTTGCTGAAAGTTTTGCTGGAAAGGAGTTGGTGGAGGTGGGTAGCCTGCCTCTGTTCAAGACAATCACGTTAACTACGTCTCTTCTATACGTTAAAAAAAATCATTCAATGAATCCTTTTTATATTCTTGTCTTGTTTTCTCTCTATTTTTCTTTTCTTTTTTGGCTAATCCTATTTACAGTCTTGCTTTTTCTCATCCATTCCCCATTAGAAAAAAAGAACCCTTATGCATATGTATTTAGTCAAACAATAAATGTTCATATTAGGGTATTCAAAAATATATATGTTATTCTGTACCTTATGTATTGGTTTTTCATTAAAAGGTGAATAAGTGTGCTTTGTCATCAGTCTTCAGGAATAATGATTAATCATTGTATAAGATACAGCTTAGTCTTTCAAATATTTTTCTGTATGTTGTTGATTTCACAAATTGTTCTCCTAGCTTTACATATTTTTTCTCTGTATTTGTTCATACAAGTTTTCTCAGGTTACTCTAAAACCACCCCTTTCTCTTTTTAAAACTTATTTATTTTTAATTTTTTTATTTATTTAATATTTTCCCTCAGTTAACATTCATGTGAAGATATGCGAGACATTTCTATACAAGTCAAGTTGTGAAAGAAAACATAGATTTCCCACCCTAATGAAAATAAAAACCCTCCAGAAAAATTAAGTTAAAAAAATAGAGGCAGAAGGAGAGAATGCTTCAATCTGTATTCAGACACAATCAGTTTCTTTTCTAGGTATAGATAGGATTTTTCAAAATAAGTCCTTCAGAGTAGTAGCAGATGATTGTATTAACTGAGAAGAGCAAAGTCATTTACAGCTGGTCATCCCAGAACATTGCTTTTACTTTGTATACAGTACATTTTTCTTTGCTTGAGTTCATGGAAAATTTTCCAGATTTGTTTATTTTTTCTTTTTCTGAGAGCTTTCTGCTCATCATTTCTCATAGAAAAATAGTTTTCCATCACAAATACATACCACATTTTATTGAGCCATTCTCCACTTGATGGGCATCCCCTCACTTTCCTTTTTTTTTTTTTGCTCCTGAGAAGAGAGCTGCTATAAATATATATATTTTTACATATGGGTCATTTTCCTTTTTTTCTTTTTCCTGAATCTCTTTTGGTATTCATGCCTAGTAGTGGTGTTGTTAAGTCAAAGACTGTGCATGAATTTATAGCCCTTTGGGCTCAGATCATAGCTTTTGATCATTTATCAATTGAAGCATGGCACTTACTTTTCTTTCTTTTACCTAATTTGACTAAATTCCCTCTATGTTTGAAAAAAATGAGTCCTTCTCAGAGAAACTTGCTTTAAAGCTTTTTTTTTTATAATCATGATTGCTAATTATATTTCCCCTCACTTATTCTCTCTCTCCTTTCACCCTGTCCCTCCTCAAAAAGTGTTTTGTATTGATTTGGTACTGATTATTCCCTCCCCCAATATGCCCAATATTCCACCCCCCTTTTCACATTCCATACCCCTCCTGAAGCTACTCCTTTCATTATGACTTTTGGTGCAATAATATTCCATATATCATAACTTGTTTAGCTATTTCCTATTTGTGGTCATTCATTTTGTTTCCAGTTTGTTGTTACATCAAAAAGAGTTGTTATAAATATTCTTGTACATATGGGTACTTTCCTCTCTTTGTGATCTCATTAGATAATAGACCTAATAGTAATATTGGCTGGCCTGATGATATGCACAGTTAAGTGATGTTTGGGCATAATTCTAAACTGCTTTCTAGAATTACTAAACCAATTCACAGCTCCACTGGTGATATATTAATGTGCCTGGGATTCCATAGTCCCTTCAATAATTGTAATTTTCACATTTTTTTTGGTAATCATTGTCAATTTGATGTATGTGAGACAGATTCTCAGAGTTGTTTTAATTTAGATTTCTTTAATTATTGATGATTTGAATAATTTTTTGAAATGTCTGTTAATAAATTAGATTTCTTCTTTTGAAAAGAGATTATAGCCCTTGATGATTTGTTTATCAGAGAATGGCTGTCATTGTTATATATTTATTCCTTATATATCTTGGAAATTAGACCTTTATTAGAGAAATTTGTTATAAAGATTTTTTCAAATTGCCTGCTTGCTTTCTAATTTTAAATAGTTTTATTTAAATTTTTTAAATTCTATTTAATAAATTCTATGTAATTTCACCCACTCTCTCATTTTTTGGGCAACATTCATGGCCAAATTGGTTTTTTTTTTAATTTTCAAAACATATGTATGGGTAATTCTTCAACAATTACAAAGCTTTCTGTTACAAATTTCCCCCCCCCCCCACTCCCCACCCCTCTCCTAGATGGCAGGATATCCACTACATGTTAATTATGATAAAATATTTGACAAATAGAATATATGTATACATATTTCCACACATCATTGTTGTGCAAGAAAAATCATATCTACAAGAAAAAAAATCTGAGAAATGAAACACAATGTAAGCAAACATCAATCGAGAGTATGAAAATGTTATGTTGTGGTCCACATTTCACATCCCTCTCTCTGGGTGTATATGGCTTTCTTCAGTGAACAATTGGAAGTGGTTTGAAACATTTCATTGTTGAAGAGAGCCATGTCCATCAGAATTGATTGTTGTATAGTATTGTTGCCGTGTATAATAATCTCCTGGTTCTTCTCATTTCACTCAGCATCAGTTCATTTAAGTCTCTCCAGGCCTCTCTGAAATTGTCCTCCTGGTCATTTCTTACAGAACAATAATATTCCATAATATTCATATACCATAATTTATTCAGCCACTCTCCAATTGATGGGCAACCATTCAGTTTCCAGTTTCTAGCCACTACAAAAAGGGCTGCCACAAACATTCTTGCACATGTGGGGCCCTTTCCTTTCTTTATGATTTCTTTGGGATATAAGCCCAGTAAAAATGCTGCTGGGTCAAAGGGTATGCACAGTTTGATAACTTTTTGAGCATAGCTCCAAATTGCTCTCCAGAATGGTTGAATCCGTTCACAGTTCCACCAACAATGCATCAGTGTCCCAGCCTTCCCACATCCCCCATGGCCAAATTGTAAAAAAAAAAAATCCTTCATTGCTTCTCCAATTTGTCTGTGTACAATCTTTTATGTATGTTTTTATATTCATTTGAAGCTCATTGAGGTACATAGCATGCATTGAGAAAATAGTGTTAAAATAAATAACTATAATTTTAGGAGGGACAATAGCAAATTAAAAGAATAAGAAAGGGTGAAATTTGAAGGAAGTTAAAAATTCAGAGACAAGAGATGAGAGGGATTGCATTCAAGACATGAATTCAAGAAGTAATGAAAGGGCATGGCAGTGGGAAGATGAAATTTCAATTTTAGGGAAAATAACAACAATATTGCCCAGAATGAAATTAAAATTCCACAGTTTAGCAGTTAAAGGCTCCCTCATTATGGTTCCAGGCTACCATCCAAGCTTACTCCCTTTCATTTACATCCACGTCTTTTTGACCCCATCTACCATATTGTCCATAGATTGTTTTTTTTTTATTTGTTTTGGCAAGTTATTTGCCATTTTCTTCTCAAATATATTAAAATAAACCAAAGTTAAGTAAATTGTCCAGAGTCACACATCTAGTAAGTATCCGAGACTGGGTTTGAATTCAGTTTTTTTCTGTCTTGAGACACAGCATTCCCTAATCTACCTGACTTCTAAACAGAAATAATTTTCTTATTGTTCAGTCATTTCAGTCAAGCCTGACTCTTTGTAAACCCTCTTTGGGGTTTTCTTGGTAAAAATACTGGGGTAGTTTGCTATTTCCTTTTCTAGATCATTTTACAAATAAGGAAACTGAAGCAAACAGGGTGAAGTGACTTGTCCAGAGACCCACAGCTAGAAAATGTCTGGGTCACATTTGAATTCAGGTTTACTGACACCAGACTTGGTGTTCTATCCACTGTATCACCTCACTGCCCAAGCTTTTACTTCAAAGAAAAATACTGCAAAGAGCCACAAGAAATATAGCTATAAATAAAAGGAAATCTTAGAATATAACATTACAAAATGCATAAAACATGAATAAATAATAATTTATTACTACTTATAATAATAAATAATATTTGTTATATATATAAATAATAAATAAAACCAAGCATAAGGTATTACACAAAGCTGGGCATAATCATATCAAAGAAAAGATTGATCTTTCATTGAATAGTGGACTTTTTTTTAAGAATTTCTGATGAACAGACCAGAGCTAGATAGAAACTCTGAAATGCAAATTCAAGAATCAAGAAAAAAATTAGAAATGGAAATTTATTTGAGTCATTGTAAGAGTCTGTGTCCTGATAATGTTAACAATTTAGTAAATAGATAGGGTTTGTTGGTTTGTTTGATTTTCTGAACTTTCATGTCTTCAAAGTGTACAGAAGAGATACAGAAGATGAGGAAATGTATTCATTCTGTATAAAGAGCTTGTAGGGGGAAAGAGAAGGGAGGATAGAAAGAGTAAATTAGTGTAGAGTGGGAAGGGGAGGAACTTGTCATTTCTTATCATTAAGAATCTTAAGAAAAGTATACAAGTAGGAAGAAAGGGTTGGGAGAAGTTTGCATCAGATTAACTTCATCTCATCTTGACCAAAGCAAGTTGAGCATATACATATAAACCATTTGATATCAATATACCTTGGGAGCTTAGGCAGGTAATGTTTGGAAAGCATGATGGGAGTAAAATTAATTATAAGGAGAATTATACTGCACAGGAAATTTGTTGTCATTTACTTCTATCTGATTCTGTGACCTCATAATACCATATTGTCGGGGGGATTTTCTTGGCAAAGATACTTGGAATGCTATGCCATTTTCTTCTCCAGCAGAGTAAGACAAACAGAGGTTAAATGACTAGCTCAGGCTTATATAATTAGTTAATATCTGAAGCTGTACTTGAACTCAGGCCTTCCTGATTCCAGGCCCAGCTCTCTATCCACTGACTCACTTAGGGAACAGTTGTAAGCTAAACAAATTCCCTAATCCATTTTTAAAATTAAAAAAAGTTTCCTAATTCTGAAGGGATCAAAAGAAAAAGAGAAGGAAAAGAACTAGAATCAAGAAGGCTTTTATCAGTTGGACAAACTGCATTACACTATTATAATTGAATATTATTGCACCATAAAAATGATTTAAGGGACTATTTCAGAGACTTCTTGGAAATATGGATAGATGCCCAATGAAATGAGCAGAATCTGCAGAACATATTATAAAAAATAATATAAAGAAAATCAATGTTGAAAAACTTCAGAATTCTAATCAAGGACATGACCAATCATGTCTTCAGAGGACTTTTGATGAAGCATGTTACATGTTTGTGAGAAGTGATGGATTTGTTTCAAAAAGAGATAAATTATTTTTAGACATGGAAATTATGTGGATTTGTTTCTTATTTTTCACACTTAGTTTTCTTTTGTTTGTTTTTTTTTAAAGTGCAGGTGGTAGAAGAAAAGGGTGGTTAGTAAGACTTTTTTTTAAAGAGAGCCATTCAAACTTTAAAATGCATACATAGAAGAGAAAAGATAGAAATTCAGAAAGAAGCACAAAAAATTGGATAGCTTTGAAAATAATATGGGCTGTCCATTACATACTTTCTTTTAAAAGCAAAAGTTATGAAATGAATATTCATGGTTTTATATGCAATCTGTATTCTGTGGTATAGATGGAAACTAAATTTTTTTGAGGTGCACAAGTTCAGAAGTATTTTTTGAACCCTAAATAAATAAAATAAAATAATCAGTTGAAAAGAGAACATATCTTCCCTCTTTCAATTATTCTTCTGCGCTGACTTCCCATAACTAGATATCCATACAATATTACATAAGATTACGTGAGTCATAAAATGAAAGCCACTATTATATTGCCCCAAATGTGAACAGTGAGAGGCAGGATATGGTAGGAGAAAGCAGAGTTCAAATTACTTTGGCTGGCCTAACCCTTTTATAACTGTGAGTAAGTACTCACAGTTATAAACTAAGTGAAATCTTAGTTTCCTCATATTATAATAGTTTATGTAACATATTTATACATATATAAGCATGTGATAAAATATAATAATTGGAGCAAACCAGCAATTTGGTGCCTTTTGGATCTGTGCAGAAAAAAAATTAGGAGTTCAAATGTAAACTGAAATGACTGCCCTTTGTTTAGATGTTATGAACTATTTCTTTATTATATACACATACAGTCTGTTAGAGCATGGATAGCATAACAACAAAGACCACAAAAACCCTATAATTATCTGGATTGTTCTGATAGAGCATGAAAAATTATCTTTTTCCAATTCAAATTCTGTAGAACAGAAATAACCTCTGCTCTTTGGACAAAGTTGGTGAATGTAAAATAAAACAAGCCACCAAAAGGAACATACAGATTTTACCTTTTTTACCCACATATGAGGCAGTAAGTGCTGTCTCCTAGAACTGCAGGCATTTAAGATAACATTACCTGTCCTGATTTCCCTTGTCTTAGCTTTTGCTTCCATACCCCTGTACCGTTACAAAGGGAACAAAATACAATTGAGCTAATGACAGAGCCACTTAGTAGCTTGTTTTAAAGATTGAAATGTAGAAGTCACATTCTCTGCTAAATTAAAATAAGAATTTATTAAGATCCTAGTATTTCTCAGACAAGGAAGCATCTAGGTGGCTCAGAGGATAGAATGCTGAGTCTGGAATTGGAAGATCTGAGTTGAAATTTAGTTTCAGACACTCACTAGCTTTGTGATCCTGGGCAAGCCATTTAATTTTTGTTTTCCCAATTTACTAGAGAAGGAAATGGCACATTACTCTAGTAATTTTGCCAAGAAAACCCCATGGAGGGTGATGAAGATTCAGACAAGACTGAACAAGTGTACAACATTTCTTAGACACTGTATTAGGATCTATGAATAAAAAAAAAGACAAAATTGAAACCATTCCAGCCCTCTTTTATATTTGGTGAAACAATAAGGGATTTAGTTTTAGATTTCTTTTTCATTTGTCCATGTGTGTGAATACCTCCTGCTGCTAATAAAGTTATTCACTTTATCTAGCAGGTAAAGTGAATATACAAATTAAAAAGAATTACATACAAAAAGAACTTGAAGATGACATCTTTTTTTGTCTTTGTTTTTCTTCCCCAAACACTGGGAAATGTTAATGCTTCAGCCTTTTATTTTTTCAGCTCATCTCTTATTTCACACCTTAAAAATATAGCACACAATAGTTAAATATCTCAACATGGATGCCTTTATATATTAGGATTGCTATTAATGTAAGTTTACCAAATATTTGCAATATTTGCTTTAGTGATAATTTAAAACTGCCTTTCAAAATACATTCTGCTTAGAAATGAATGAAAGAAAAAAATTATAACTGTTTTATGAAAATAGATACAGAATCTCTGGAAGAAAATTTTTTTTAAGAAAATGTAGTGAACATGTAGAGCAGAACCAGAAAACAATTGTATTGCTGTTATTTTCAGCTGCAATCAAAAACATTGCAGTTCACCTCTATATACACAATTCAGTGTTTTTCAAAGTACTAAGAGGTGTTCCTTGATCCTCCCAGCTATTAGTCCCTTCTTCCTCAAAAAAGTTACTTTGCATTTATTGAGTATGATATGCACACATTCTTTCCTGCCAGAATGGAAGCAAGGTATGCCTCTCTTTTGTATTTAAACCTCCAATATCTAGAACAATGCTTGACACATAGTAGGCACTAAAAACATGCTTGTTGATTTCAAAAGAAATCATCTCAGCTTTATGAAGCTGAGGCATAGGTAGGCAAGGACAGTGGATCTGGAATGAGGAATACCTGAGAGCAAATTCATCTTCAGACACTATCACTTAACCTCTCAGCCTCAGTTTTCTCACTTGTAAAATGGAAATAAAGTAATACCTAGCAGAACTGTTAAGTTTAAATGATATATAATGCGCATAGCACTTTCAAACCTTAAATCACTGTATAAATGTCAACTATTATTATCATTTCATACTACTGAGATCTAGCCTAGTTACCAAGTCATTTTCTTAAAACTTTGATGCTGATTATAGTTAACCATCCTTAGATTGATCGATAGATATAAATTGGTAAACTGATTTGGATACAATAAATCTAAATCTTGGATTCAAATCAAACTCAAATTAAGCCAAACACAGGCAAAAGTGTTTCAAAATAAGACATTTTAGAAAATATTTGAGGCTTTTTCCCCTCTTAAAATGCAGCTGACCTTGTACATTAGGGCTTTTGATACTCAAGGGATGGGGATGGAAAACATGCTGTATAGTCATACTTTCAAAGCAACTGAATCTGGAAGTCCTGAAATTCTTAGGAGGATTTCCAAATCAAAATCAAAAGCATTCTATTTTGCATAAGGTTGAAATCAACTCTTAAGCCTACATGTTGTTAGAAATCTGTCAAAGTATGGAGCTAAAAGCCAGTGTGGCTTCTATCCTCTGAACCAAAATTCTAATGTTTAACTTGGAGGCTTGTTTTTCTTGGTCAGACATATATAAGCTGGCCATTTTTGAGACAGGTTACAGAATTATTCTCTCATTAAAACTGCTTAAAATAAACCATGAATTGGTAGAGAAATACAAAAGTCTGTTCTTTGCCTGAACTATATATATATATATTTTTACAAGTAGCGCTTATCATCATTAATGCATCCCATCAGCTTTGGTGATCTTCAGATGGCTATATACTATGTGCATTAAAATAAAGTTAATTATCAGGGAGTCAAAAATGAAATGCTTCCCTCTCTCTCTTTTCTAGCAGCCTCCACAGTTTCATAGAAGCCATTTTCTATTTGATATAGAAATAGATTTAGAAATAAAGCCAGGGACAGACACATCAAGAAAAGAAAATCTTGCATCTCATATCTGCATACATTCAGTTTTGATTTTTAAAAAGTTATCAGCCTAGTACAGAGCCTCCAAATGAATAATTCATTCATTTACTGGCCTTTTCTTTCTTGGGAACCTGAGAAGAGCAACTGCTTGGCCCTTCCTCACAAACCCCCCTTTTCTTCAGCCCAGTGGGAATAAACTGGCCTTTGAACTTTCAGTTCAGGCTGTTTTCGAACCCTTCCTTGTTCAGAATGAGGAACACATAGAAAGAGAGAGATCTCTGGGAGGTTCACCTCCCCCTTTCTACACTAGGAGCACAGCTGTGGGGACTGCAGGAACGTTCCTCTCCCAGGACCACACAAAGAGTTCCCTACAAGGCTGCAGCTGTGTTAAGTCGGTAATTCTTCCCCTGCTACCTAAGTCAGTCACATATTCCACAGTCCAGGAACAGATGTATTTAAGCTGACCAAGGTTTTAGGGGAAAAGTCAGGGTAGGTGGAGAAGGAATTGGCACAGCTATCTCCATTTAATTGGGGCTCAGATGTATTAAAGATTTCAAGTGATCTGGTTCAAAATGAAATGCAAGATGGGCTGTCATTTTACCTTTTTCAGTCAATAACATATGCTCAATTAATTTAATGAAATAATCAAGCACACAGACAAGTCACACATCAGAAAATTTACACTGGAATGACCTTCTTGTGAACTATTAGAAAACATGATATTTGTATTTTCTATTTGATTTATGGGTTTAATGTATTTATATTTCTTATTCTATAACTGATTAAAATTTTTTCTGAAAATAGTAGGCTCTTAATAAATGCTTTAAGCAATCTGAGGGCAATTTTATTCAGTTCTAATGAGGGTCCTAAAGGAAATATAGATTTTACTGTAAGGGATAGATGTTTTGTCCTGCAAAACCCATAAATGGTTTTATTACTCTAATAATGTTAGGTTGACTCATTTATGAATTTCTGAGTGGAAAAACTGTATCTGTGACATTATACACACATTTATCACAGTACTTCACAGAACAAACATAGAAACTGATTCATAGCCTCTTGAAGGAAGAAAGATCAAAGCAAACCTCATAAGATCGTTTATTCTCAGGTTAAGGTTTATGTTGAGATAAAAATAGCAATAGTCTTTTAGTCTTAATATAATTGCCTTATGCTATTGTCTTGTTTTCAAGGTGTGAAGTTCTCTTATCAAAATAAGCAGAAGTGTCAGTTTATAAGAAGATCAACGACTTGAAAAAATGAATCACCTGCCTTAAGGAGGACCTACCCATTTGTTCAGAAATCTTTTGACTAATACTTTGGCCATATTATATTTCTTTCTAGAGCAACACAAAAACACTGTTCAAGAAAAAAAAAGAGAACAAAATGAAATGTAAATTAGTTCTTTATGCAAATCTGTTACTGAAAACAAGGAGTATACAAGTCCCCAAAAGGTAAATTCTTCAAAAAATAAAAATAAAAACTCTAGCCTTGTAACGTTCAGTCGATATATATTTCTCAAACACCAATTGTGTGCAGATAAAATGCTAAACTCTGGGGATACAAAAAGATCCCAATGACTGTCCCTGATTTCAGGGAGTGTATAGTCTAACGAGGGAGACAACAAGTAAACACATATGTACAAATAAGCTATGAATAGGAAGTGAGAGAAAAGGCACTAGAATTATATTAGGAAGGACTTCTTGTAGAAGTTAGGATTTTAATTGAGATTTAATGGAAGTCAGGGAGATCAGTAAATAAAAGTTGAAAAGGGAGAGTATACCAGTCATCAGAAAATCAGGGAAAATACCCAGAGCTGAGAGAGAAGGTGTGCTCTTCTCAGAATAGCAAGGTGACCAATGTCACTGAATTTCAGAGTATGTAAGGGAGAATAAAGACTGAAAAGACTAGAAAGGAAAAATAGAACTGGGCTTTGAATGACAAACATGGAGTTTGTATTTGATCTTGTAGGCAAAAGGAACCACTGGAGTTTATTGAGTGAGAATGGGCTGGGGTGGATTTTGCAGGCAAAAACATTTATCCCTCACAGTAAAACTATATTTACTTTAGGGTCCTCATTAGGACTGAATAAAATTGAATGATGAGTAAGATCATAGCTATAAACTCAAGCTTTATTTAGCACTCATCAATAATAAAAAAACATAATAGAAATTGAAGAGAAGAAAAAAAGTTAAAAATTTAAGAAAAGGAAGGAAAGGACCTACTACTACTAATAAAAAAAGACTAAGAGGTGTTTTTGTTTGTCCATTTTTTTTGTCCTTTATTGTTTAAGAGGACAAATTACATCATCAATGATATCTTGATTTGTAGTATAGTCCAGACCCCATACATCATTGTAAGGTGACAAGCAAAATCACCATTGTAAATACCATCAGAAAAGAGAATAAATGAAAGAATTCATTTAAAGAAGGCCATCACAGATAAACCAATAAAAATTCAGTTAAAGAAGGGAAATGAGCTAACAAATAAAAAAAAGGAGCCAACATAATTAATACATATTTCTGAGGCAAGGAAACCTCTTGGGAAAGAGAGAACAGATCCACAGAAATGACACTGAAACTACAACAAGATCCTCCAAAAATAATTCAGAAGTACAATAAAAGAAGAAATAAAAAGAAATAAGGGAAGAAATCAGTCCAGAATTTAATCTATTAAAGAAAAAATTACAAATGAGAGGATAGAGAATTAAGAAAAAATGAATGAAAATCTCTAAAAATTTATTTAAAAAAGAATTGCAGATTTTGAATATAAATATATAAAAGGAGAAAGAATATTAATTAAACATAATCAAAAGACAAAATGAGCGAATGAACTTATTTCATCTCTGCCAGTCAAGAAAGGCAAGCTCTAAGACACAGGCAAAGATAATTTAGAACCTATAGTTCTTCCAGAGAAGCACAATGAAATAAAACTTATGAATGGCATACTTAAGGAAATCACACTGAAGTATTACCCAGAAGTAATGGAAAGAGAGGCAAAGTTTAGATAAATAGAATTCATAAGCCAATGAAAGAAAGAAACCTACAGTTAAATGAAGCAAAAAAAGTGCTACAATATAGATATTAGACTTTTAGTATTGTTTCATCACATGACACCATCAATTTCTTAAATATGGAATTTCAGCATAAATAGTAAATATTGCTGACAGCCAGAAGAAATGACTTTATATATGAAAGAAAATCCAGTCAAGTTCTATAAGACTGTCTCATGTTTATGAGAACCAAAGGAGAAACTGGCAGATGATACTTTGAAAACCACTCCCAAACAAAACTCGATAAATGAAGAAAGATGGAATTGTAAAAGGAATGATTTTTCTATATTATTTTTATAGAAAAAAAGAATGAGCAAAGCATTTGGCAATCAACTAATGGGCATGTATTAAACATTTTCTAGGTGTCCAGAATAATGCTGAACACTTTTTATAGAAAAAGGGAAAAATAGCCTTTATCTTTGAGGATCTAGCATTTTAGTTCAAGAGACAATAAATCTATATGCATGTGCATATATACTATACTTGCAAAGTAGCTACATGATAATCCTGGATAAGAATAGGTGAGAAAGTATAGAATGAAAAGAGAAGAGGAGCCAGGATAGATCCCTAATGAAGATCCAGTAAAGGAAACTGAGGAAGAATGGTCAGATGAGAGGAGAATAAAGAGAGCAGTGTCATGAAAATATACAAAAGAGACAGTATCCAGGAAGAGAAGGTGATCAACAGTTACAAGTGATTCAAAGAGCTCATAGATAAGGATTGAGAAAAGACCATTTGATTTGGCAATTAAATGATTATTGGTGACTTTGTGGGAAAATAAAGTCAGAAGCTAGATTGCAGAGTTTAGAAGAGTACGAATTGGAAATGGAGGCACTTAGTGTAAATAACTTTTTCAAGGAATTTGATTGAGAAGGGGAGAATAATAACTAACAGGAAAACACATTTTAAAAAGAAAAAAAAACAATTCTTTAAATCAAATCAATATTTTTAGGCTTGTATGACAAGAAAGAGTTACTTAAAGAAAAAAAAAACTCACAGAAGGACTATTAAAAGAAAGAAAAAATGGGCTAAACTTCAATTGGAATCATAAAATATAGCTTAAAAAGGAAGAATCAATGTTTTGTAAATTAAAATCTAAGTGTTATTATTGGAAAAATAACATTTCTGAGGGAAGGGATTTTTGGTGAGAAGAAGGGGAAAAACAAGAAGATAATTGTCACACTCTTGCCTGGCTGAGGCTCAAGAGAAAATGAGAATGTATTAGTCTAATCCCTTCTCGAGGTTGGAGGATTTAGGAAGCTCCATCTCTAGAGACTATGCTCCTCAGGACTATCCTTCAATTTCCTCTGACAGATTACAATCTTCCCTTTTTCTAGTCAATCTATCCCTGCTTTTCCAGGTCATCATTCCTGCTTTTCTTTCATTTTCCTCTCTTTAAAACCTTAACCATATAGTTAAACAGTACAAATTTATGCTATTTTCCATGCTTGAGCCCTTGCCTCTTTGTCTTATTTTTTATCTTATGTATCTTATATAATTTTTACTCATCTCTTTCTAAATTCCAGCCCTGAATTAATATCACCATCTACCTTTTACACTGCTTCTCATGCACTACTAAATAGTGATGGAAGAAATCACACAGAGGTTCACAAGAGTAAATTTTTTTTTTCCAACCCCAATTGTGACTCCACTGATGAATTAATTTGTTGTTCAGTTGTGTCTGATTCTTTGTGACTTTATAAGATGTTCCTGGCAAAGATATTGGAATAGTTTGCCATCTCCTTCTCCAGCTCATTTGTAAAATACAAATGAAGAAACTGAGGCAAATCAGGTTAAGTGATCTGCCTAAGGTCTCATAGCTAGTAAGTGTCTGAGGTTGGATTTGAACGCAGATATTCTTGACTCCAAATCCAATGCTGATTCCAAGAGTAACTGCTTCCTCTCAGCATAAGGTCACAGCTCATACTTAATTGAATAAGTTGAGGCTAACTATTGCAAACTTTCTTTTCTCCCCAAATCCATACTCCAGATCATCCCACCATCATTTCTACTCTTTTGCTCTTTGAAAGGATGAGATGGTCTTTCTCTTTGCCTATGCCAATTCTTTCATTGTATCTTTAAATGCACCCCTTTTCATATTCTCTTTTCTCTTTAGTTTTCACTGTGGTCATACAATATTTCCTTCTGTTTTCTCTCCATCCTTAAATCTCTACATCCTTAAAAAAATCCTCAACTTCCTACTATGTTGCCTGATATATTGCTGATGCATTTCACTGTATTCTACAATCCACTCATCCCTCTTTTCTTTTTCATATCTAAGCTTATAGGAAAAAAAAACTCCTTAGCTTTTTTAATTAGCTCCATTTTTCCCCTCCCATCTAAATCTTACCCCCTTGTAATCTGATTTCCATTTGGGCCAATGAAAAACAAACCTTCTCTTCTTGAGGTCACAAATGCTTTTCTTGCTAAATCTATAGGCTCTTTCTCAATCTTCATCTTGAATTTTTTGCAGTATTTGACACTATTGATCATACCTTCTGGACACTACTTCTTAGTAATCAGAAATATTCTTCACAGTTTTATTTGAAAGATCATCATAATAGTCTTGTACTTTTATGTGGGTACATTCTAGGATTTTATCCAGAGCCCTCTTTTTTCTACATTTTTTTCTCCTCATATTGACCTCCAAAGATTTAATTGTCATCTCTACATAGATGACTCCCAAAGCTATGTTTGCAATTGTCTTTTTTAAAAAAATAAATTTTTATTGATGACATTTATTCCATAATCATAATTATTCTCAATGTTCTTTAACTTTTTCTTCCCAGAGGCCTATCCCATATAATAAACAGTATTTTAAAGAGTGAGAAATTCAGCACAACTAACTGATAGAATGGAGAAGTCTGAAAATATGTGCGATGTGTAACATCTGTAGATCTCTCACCATCACAAAAGAGTGAATTTGGATATTTTTTCATATATCTTCATTCTTGTCCGGGTTGATCTTTTTAATTTTATTAATTCACATTTAATATTTTGGTGTGTGATGTTTTTTTCTCTTCAAATTTTATATTTTTTCTTGGCTCTGCTTATTTCACTTTGAATCAGTTAATAAAAGTCTTTCCATGCTTCTTTGATTTATCACAATATCCATTTTCAAATTACAGTAATTTTCCATTATATTCATGCAACAAATTTGTTTAGCCATTCCCTAATCAATGGACATCTATTTTGTTTCCTATTCTTTGCTATCAGAAAAAGTGCTGCTATAAATATTTTAGTGCATATGAGGACTCTTTCCTTATTTATAGCTTGGAGTATAAACTCAGTAATGGAATCTGTGGTCTAAAGAATATGAACATTTTTGTTACTTTATTTGCATAATTCTAAATTGCTTTCCAAAATGATTGTACTGTTTCATAGTTCCCTCAACTCTATTGATGTATCTATCATTGCACAACTCCTCCAACATTGAGAATTCCAATTTCTTGTCATTTTTGCCAATTGCTGGGTTTGAAGTAAAATCTCAGGATTGTTTTAATTTGCATTTCTCTTGTTAGAGCATTTGTTCATGGGATTGTAAATATTTTGCAGTTCTTCCAAGAACTGTTTATTCATATCCATTGACCATTTGTCAATTGGGGAATGGCCTATTAATTATACTTACATACATATATAGGTGTGTGTATAAATATGCATGTATATATTCATGCATATGTATATATATATATATGATATAGATATATTCATTTAGGTGGTTCAATGGATAGAGTATTGGACTTGGAAGCAGGAGGATTTATCTTCATGAGTTCAAGCTGGCCTCAGATCCTTACTAGCTGTATAACTCTGAGGAAGTCACTTAATCCTACTTGCCTCAGTTTTCTAATTTGTAAAATGAGCAGAAGAAGGAAGTGGCAAACCACTCTACTATATTTGCCAAGAAAATCCTAAAAAAGGTTTACAAAGAGTTGGACATGACTGAAGTGTTTATATATATTGTTTATTTATCTTGGATACCAAATCTTTAACAGAGGAATTTGATATAAAGTTATTCTTCCATTCTATCACTTTCCTTCTTATAATAAGTGTATTAATTTTGTCTGTGAAGAATCATAATTTTATGTATAATTCTTATCTCTCATCTTTAGTCTCTCATCTCCAACTACTTACTAGACATTTTTGAGTATATTTCATAAAAATCTAAAGTTTAACATTTCTAAAATAGAACTTATCTTTTCCCTTAAAACGTCTATTCCTCCTGACTTTCCTATTTCTGTCAAAAGAGTACAACTATTAGACGTGATAACTGTTGATGGCTACAAAATATTACTTTCTGCACCCTCCTAAAAGTCATCCTCTTTAAGTGAGAACACCTTAGACCACAGAAACATGTGTTAGTGCCTTAAGCATTTCACCTCCTGTTGGGCATAGTGTGCCCCGAGGAAATGCTGCTAAAGACTGAGATATAGATATCTTCCAAATCAATCACTTCCATCTATGCCAAAATAATGCCACTCTCACCTCCTGATTTCAGCCTAATCTCCCAACAGGCTTGTGATGAATCTCTGGTATGTATTCTTTTTGATTTCTAGTCTGTTATTTCTTGCTGTGTCTGTCCTTTGAGGGTAGAGGAGCAAAACACTCCACTCAATGATTAACATTCTCATACATGGCCATATCCTTCACTTTCCAGTGACTCAGAACCCCTTGTAGATAACTATTCAAATCACATTTCAAAATCCCTACTCCCATTCCTCTCAAAACTCCCACCTCAAAGTTTCAACCTAAATTCACCCAGACCTTCCTTTGTGTATTCCACAATGCCTGTTGTACAGACAACAAAATTCCTTTCCTCTTATATCTTTTTGTCTTCCACTCCTTTCATCCACTATCTCTTATGAAAATCTGACTTTCTCCTAATACACAGCTTCCTGGGCTATTCTTTCCAATGCTGGCTGCATCTTCACTCTTTCTCCTCAGCTCACTGAGAGAATTAGAATACTCCTTGTTCCTCATTGCTACCTCCAGGTTTTTCCTTTTATCCCATAGTAATCTCTCTTCCCCTGAGGTTCATATCTACCACCTAATCAAAATTCCAGCAGCTATTATCTATAGACCCCTTCCTTCTTTAGTGAATTCCATTTTTCCCTCCTCCCCAACTCCTGCCCTCATACGATAAGACTTCAATCTACAGTATCTATTGTCCATTAAATACCCTAACCAATAATTCCTCAATCAACTCACCACCCACAAATTACTCCTTTACCTAAACTCAACTATAGAAAAAAATGGTTATACCTTTAATGGCATCACGCACAAATGTGCTACTTCTATGGTCAAGAATTCTGAAATTTCCTTGACTGACCATAATCTACTGGCTATTCACCTCTACCTCTGCCTTCTCTTATAGAATCATACTCTTTGTTTGCATTGAGACCTCCAATCCCTTTCTTCTCAACACTGTCCTCTTTTCATGAATTCACTTTTATGAATCTACTTATATCACTGATTACCACCAGTCAGTCCTCAGGTTTGGAAAAGTCTGCCCATTCATTATCTTTCTTTCCCCCTTTTCCTTCTCTCCTGGCATTCAGATGTCATTTGCCAATAGCTCCTACTTCACTTCTGATTCACATGATGGAGTGATCTTATTGCTTTCCAAGGTTTATTCCTCTACTTGTTCAAGTGATCTTATTTCATCCCTCTCCTCTAACAGATTACCAATCATTCTCACCCTTTCATTTATCTTCAATCTTTTCCTCTCTATTAATTCATTTTTCCTACTGCCTATAAACATGTCCTTGTCTCCCTTATCTGGGTTAAAAATATGATTCTTACTGGATCTCTTCATCCCTACTAGCTATCACCCTATATCTCTTGTACTTTGTAGTTGATCTCCTTAAAAAGACATCCTACAATAGGTGCCTCAGCTTTCTTTCCTCTCACTCTCATCTTAACCTCTTACAATCTGTCTTCCAACCTTATCATTCCAACAGAATTGCTCTCTCCATTACTAATAATCTCTTAGTTATCAAACTCAGTGACCTTTCTTAATCTTTATTCTCTTTGACCTCTCTGCAGTCTTTGATACTATTGATCACTCTCTCCTCCTGAATACTCTTTTCTCTATAGGTTTTTGGAACACTACTCTCTCCTGGGTTTTTTCCCTATTTATCTGATAGCTCCTATGACTTCTTTGCTGGATCGTCTTTTAGGTCATGCCTTCTAATTAATTGTAAGTGTCCCTTGGGTTTTGTCCTGGATGTTCTTATCTTATATCTTTATATTGCTTTACTGGTAATCTCATTAGCAACCAGGGATTTAATTAATATCTCTATGCTGATGATTTTCAGATCTTCCCATCCAGCCGCAATCTCTCTGTTAATCTCCAATCTTACATTTGAAACTGATTTCCATACATCTCAAACATCTTACAGACATCTTTAAGATGTCCAGTAGATAGCTTAAAACTCAGTAGGCAGAACTCTTTCCCCCTAAACTCTCTCCTTCCTGCCTCTCCTCTTCCCACTCCCCCCCATCTCTGCCTTTCCTATTGCTGTAGAGGGCAACAACATCATCCCAGTCCTTCAGCCTTAAAACCTAAGAATAATTCTGGATTATTCATTATCTCTCATTTTAGCCTCCTCCCCCTCCCCCCCCCAGTCCATATCCAATCTATGCCAAGGACTATTGATTTCACCTTTGCAATATTTCCTGGACACTTTCTCTCCTCTGATATTGTCCCTACTGTAGTGCAGGCTTTCTTACTTCATGAATAGATTATTGCAATCCACTGCTGGTGGATCTGCTTGTTTCTTTATTTGTTTATTTTTGTTTTTTTTTTCTGAGGCAATCGAGGTCAAGTAACTTGCCCAGGGTCACACAGCTAGGGAGTGTTAAGTGACTGAGGCCACATTTGAACTTAGGTCCTCCTGACTTCAGGGCTGGTGCTCTATCCACTGCACCACCTAGCTGGCCAGATCTGCTTGTTTCAAGTATCTCCTCACTCAAATTCATCTTCTGTTCACAGAAGCACAGGTCCAATCATGTCACACACACACACACACACACACACACACACACATACTCCATCTTTACTACCACCTCCCACTCAATAAATTCCAATGGCTTCCTATTGGCTTCAGGATCAAATACAAAATTCTCTTTTTAGCATTCGTAATCAAACCACCTCTTACTTTTCCAGGATTCTTACTCTTTATTCCCAACACATACTTTTGCAATATAGTGACAATGATCTCCTGACTGATACTAGATCAAGAAACTATTTCAGCTCCAGATATTTTCTCTAACTGTTCCCCATGGCTGGAGAGGTCTCTCTCCACTTGGACTACTGACCTATCTAGCTTTCTTTAAGGGCCAACTAAAATCCCACTTTCTGCAGGAATCCCTTACCCAACCCCTCTTAATCTCAGTGCCTTCCTTTTGTTAGTTATTTTTCATTTATCCTGTATGTAGCTTGCTTTTATCTATTAGTTTATATATTGCCTTTACCATTAGATTTTGAGTTTCTCAAGGACAGGAACTATCTTTTGCCTCTTTTTGTATCTAATGCTTAACTCCATTAGTAATGGAGTAGCACTTAGTAGGTACATAATAAATGTTTGTTGATTTATTGAATTATTTAGTTCATTATTTTTGAGTCACCCTCAACTCTTTATTCTCTCTCACCTCTCATGTTCAAATCAATTGCCAAATCTTATCATGTTTCCTCCCCAAGGATTTGCACATCTTTCCCCTTCTCTTTACACCACTGCAGTTCAGACTCCCAGATCACTTTTGGTTGGACTTTTATAATATTCTACACCCAGTGGATAGCACTAGAACTAGAGTCAGGAAAATGTAAGTTCAAAGCCATCTTCAAACATTTAATAGCTCTGTGATCCTAAGCAAGTTACTCAACTCCTGTTTGCCTCAGTTTTTTAATCTGTAAAATAGAGATAATAATAACATCTATCTTGCAGGGTTGCTGTGATGATGAAACGAGATAATGTAAACCTCTTAGTACTGGATCTGACACATGGCATCTATAAATACAATATAAGTTATATAAATACCAGTTAGCTACATTAGGCCCCTTTTCTTGCTAATCATTATTTCCCAATATATCAAATTGTAATTCTTTTTTTTTGCTTTTTTGCTGAGGCAAATGAGGTTAAGTGACTTGTCCAGGATCACACAGCTAGGGAATGTTAAATTTCTGAGACCAGATTTGAACTCAGGTCCTCCTGACTTCAGGGCTGGTGCTGTATCCACTGCACTACCTAGCTGCCCCCAAATTGTAATTCTTAAAACATATTTCTGACCATGTCATGTCCCTTCTCAAAATGTTATGGTGACATTTTATTGACTTTAGGATAATCAACAAAATTCTCTGTTTGGCCTTGAAAATCTTTCACAATCTGAATACAGTCTATCTTTCCAATATGGTTCCACATTACTTCCATTAAAATGTTTTATGTTTCAGTCCAGCTGGCTGATTTGCTATTTTCTATCTATCCTAATTTATCTCCTTCCTCCATGGTTTTGCTTTGGTTATGTTCATTCATGGCTTCCTCTCTCACCTTGCTATTGAAAACTAAGTATAAGTCTTCAGAAGAAAAATGGATATTGAATGAAATAGAAGACTTTCAAGCATTCCTGATGTAAAAAAACAAAACAAAACAGAGCTGAATAGAAAATTTGGCTTTCAAATACAAGATTTAAGAAAATTCTAAAAAGGTAAACAGGAAAGAGAAATCATAAGGGACTCAGTAAGTTTAAACTGTTTACATTTCTATATGGTAAGATGATACGGATACTTTTAACTCCTAAGAACTTTATCATTATTAGGACAGTTAGAAAGTATAAACATAGACAGAGAACAGGTGTGAGATAATTATGATGAGAAGATATTTTAAAGAAATAAATAAAATTATGCGGAGAGAAAGAAGGATATACTGGAAGAAGAGGAAAAGGAAAGGAAGAGTGGGGAAAATTATCTCACATAAAAGAGATAAGAAAGACTGGGAGGAAAAGTGTGGGAGGGGAGGACAACATTTGTACCTTATTCTCGTCAGAACTGACTCAAAGAATAAAATATACCATCAGTTGGTTATAGAAATCTATCTACCTCTGTAAGGAAGTAGGAGGAGACTTAAGAAAAGGGGGAGAAACTAATAGAAGGGAGGGTAAATTGTGGCAAGTGGATTGTCAGAAGCAAAACATTTTTGAGGAGAGAGAAGATGAAAGGAGATGGGGGGAGAGAGAGAGAGAGAGAGTGAGAGAGAGAGAGAGAGAGAGAGAGAGAGAGAGAGAGAGAGAAGAGAGAAGAGAGAAGAGAGAAGGCAGCGAGGGAGGGAGGAACATAATGGAGGGAAATACAATAATAAAAATTTTTATGGCAAGTTTCTCTGATAAAAACCTAATTTCTCAAATGTATAAAAATCTGAGTCATATTTATAAGAATATGTCATTCCTTAATTAATATATAGTTAAAGCATGTAACATGTAGGTTTGTTTCTCTGTTATTTGTTACATTTAAAAATGAACCTCTATTTTTTCATCTTTTCACTTTTCTTTTTTTAGTCCTTGTATTGTTTCTTTTATTTAAAAATATAATAGCCTTTTATTTTCAAAATATATGCAAAGATAATTTTCAACATTCACCCTTGCAAAACTTTGTGTTCTAAATTTTTTTTCTATCCTTCCCTAAACAGAAAATAATTCAATATAGGTTAAACGTGCAATTTTTCTAAACATATTTCCACATTTATCATGATGCACAAGAAAAATCAGATCAAAAAGGAAAAAATGAGAAGAGATAAAAGGAAGCAAACAATAATGACAACAAAAAAGATGAATAATACTATTTTGTGATCCACAATCAATTCCCATTAGTCCTCTTTCTGGATGCAGATGGCTCTCTCCATCACAAATCTATTGGAATTGGTCTGAATCACCTCAGTAACAGGAAGTTTTAAAATGAAGAAACCAAAGCTTTTTATAGTCATATGAAAAAATGATTAGAGTGATTAAAACAACTTTGAGGTACTGCCACACATCTCTCAAATAAATGAATATGACAGAAAAGAAAAATTACAACTGTTGGAGGGGATATAGGAAAATTGGAATACTAAAGCCTTATTGATGGAGTTGTGAAGTGATCCAACCATTCTGGTGAGCAGTTTGGAACTATATCCAAAGGGCTATAAAACTGTAAATACCCTCTAACTTACCAATGTTGTTATTAGATATACATTCCAATGTGATAAAAACCAAAAATGAAAAGGACCTACATAGACAAAAATATGTACAACAGCTCTTTTAGTTATGGCAATGAATTAGAAACTGAAGAAATTGAGTGGGGAATGGCTGAACAAGTTGTAGGATATGATTGTGATGGAACACTATTGTGCTATAAGAAATAATGGGCAAGATGCTCTCAAAACTTCTCAAAAATGTACATGAATTGATGCAAAGTGAAGGAAGCATAACCAGGAGAACATCATACAAAATAACCACACTATTATATGATTAACAACTGTGAGTGACTTGGCTATGCTCAGCAAAACCATGATTTAAGACAATTCTGAAGGACTTAGGAGGAAAATGCTTTCTACCTCTAAAGAAAGACCTGGGTAGCAAAGAATTGGAATATTAGTAGATGCTTATCACTTGGGGAATGGCTGAAAAAGTTTTGGCATATGAAGATAATGGAATATTATTGTCCTATAAAAATGAAAAACAAGCTGATTTTAGAAAGGCCTGGAAATATATACACGAACCGATGCTGAGCAAAACAAGCAGAATCAGAAATACATTGTACACAATAACAGCAAGATGAGCAACATGAAAGACTTGGTTCATCTCAGTGGTTCAGTGATCCAAAGCAATCCCAATAGGTTTTGGACATAAAATGCCATCTGCATCCAGAAAAAGAACTATGGACACTGAATGTAAATCAACACATACTATCAACACATGCTATATTCACTTTTTTTCAGTTTTTATTTTAAATAGCTTCTATGGTTTTTCCCTTTTGCTCTAATTTTTTTCTCCCAACATGTTTCATAAAGTAATGTGTATTAAAAATAAATTAATTAAAAAAGAAAGAAAGAACTGATAGAGCAGTTCTGAATGCAGAGTGAACCATACCTTTTTTAAACTTTATTTTTCTTTGGCTTTTTTTGGTATTTTTTGCTTGTTTTTCATAACATAACTAATAGTCTTCCTTGGTTGTGCATAAAAATTGCATGATGTTTCCTGGCAGAGGAAAAGGAAAGAGATAAAGAATGGAACTTAAAATTTAAAAAATAAAGTTACAATTTTTTACATGTAATTGGTTAAAAAAATAAAATGCTGAATTGGAGAAAAGAAGAAATTGCCAGATTCCCCTATTTGTGAATGCATCCCATGATTTCTCTTTATATTTATTTTTGTCTAAAATCAGGATTTACTTATCTGTGAATGTGTTGTATCACCCTCTTCTTATCCCAATTAAATGTAAGCTTAAAGGCAAGGACCGCATGCCTTTTGTATTTATATCCCCAATCCTAGCATTGTGCTTGGTCATGGTGGGCACATAATAAGTGCTTTTTTGGTTGATTGATTTGCTTATAAAATTAGAGAAAAAAAGCAATTTAAGTCATAGGAACAACTGATTACTTGAATAAAGCAGCAGGATACAAAATGAATTCACAAAAATTATGCCTTTTTTCTTTCATTAGTCACAAAACTCAGAAGAAAATGATAGGAAGAGGAATTTCCTATAAAGAAACTGCAAAGCCCCTGAACTATACCAACATCGACCTGTCAAGACACATTTGGGACTTATAACAAAACTAAACTAAACTAAAACACCTCTTTCCCAAAATATAAGAAAAAAATGGAGAGATTCATTTTTGGACAGCTAAAATATAACACAAATGACAATATTACTTGAATCAGCCTAGGGATTTAGTGCCATACTAACCAAATTATCAAGAAGTTATTTTATAGAACTACACAAAAGAATAACAAAATTAATTGGAATATGTAGAATCTGAAGGGCATTGATTTTCAAAAGTAAGAATGAAAAATTTTGATTTATCAAATCAAAACTATGTAAAAGATGTCATCATCCAACTACTTACTATCTCTTTTAAAATGGAAAAATATGTCAGCAGACAAGAAAGACTCAGTAAAAAACATCTACCTAATACCCCAATCATTCTTCCTATGCTTCAGTTACTTAGTCTGCAAAGTGAAGGAGTTGTATTTCATTGACTCTAAAGATCTATGATCCTTTGCTCTTATAATTTTATAGCCTTTTGCATTTTTCTAATTATTTTTGTGTACATGGGTTCATTTATACTTCAGAACAATTCTATAAAGTAAGTAGGAAAATAAGAGACTGAGAAGAAATGGCCAGAGAAGTAAAACAGAAGGACAGTGAGAATATCCAGAAAGAAGTGATCAACAGTAAAAAAAAAAAAAAAAAAACCCAAACTGAAACCGAAAACAAAAACAAAAAACTGCAGAAAAGTGAAGAAAAATGAAGATTTTGGTTAATCCAATGATTTGGCAATGTGGTGCTTATACCACACAGAATGTTTATTACTTAAAATCAGAAAATTATAAAATCTTGGAGCTTGAAGTAATTTAAAAAATCATCGCATGCCCCCCCCTTTTTTTGATTGAGAAAATAGAACTAAAAATGTGAGGAAGGGATTTATTCTAGCCATGCAGATAGTGTCTGAGACACAACTAGTAACTAAATCTCTTGTCTTTCAATTTAACATACAGAAAGAACAATGAACAAGATGACTACAGAACTTCCCATTTTTGATTCAATATTATAGGATACACTCTACTTGAGAGTCACAGGTTGGTTTTCCAAGATTGACATATATATGCAATATATACATATATACATAATATGTATGTATATATTATATATATATGCCATATATATGCTTCCATTTCTCCTCCTATGATCCACCCCAAAAGAGGGTGTCAAAAAACCTAAAAGGATATATAATATATCCTCCACTCATGGGATATTTCAGGAGATACAAAGATTCGCAATAGCACAAAGGAAACATGAAATGTACACATCTAGAGAATCTCTATCCCAAATGTTCAAAGGGACTATTTGTGTCTGAGGTAGAGACTTCTTAGATCATATAGTATTGGCCAATTGCATTCAAACACCTTGATTTCAACATTATGATGTCACTGGTCTCAATGTACAAAGGACAAACAATAAAAATAGAAAACAGAAGTTTACAATTATAACTTTCTATTGCATCAGTTATTTTGGCATAAGTATGTCCATTTTTGCCATATTTAAATTTGTTTTTCTTGGTCCCTTGAGAAAGTGTGTAAGGGGAAGTGGCAATATTTGATAGAAGGAGGGAAGTAATTACAAATGGGGGAAAACAGGGGAAGCCTCTCAGAAGGGTTTAAGAATAATTTTGTGCTGTGGGAAAAAAGAAAAGATTGCTATTCTGGGAATCAAGAAACTGTCATTATAGTCCCTAATCTATTTTTAAGTTGTATATGACTGTGGTTAAGTCATTGACTGTTTCTAGGTTTCAAGTTCCTGATTGGAAAATATTACTTCCAGATCACACAACCAATAAGTGACATATCTGGAACCAAAGCACATGTGTCTTTTTCAGTAAACTTCATATGCAACTTTTCTTTCCTATATCACTCTGCCTTTCTGCCATTTTGGCATCTTATCTTTTCCTAGAATTATGTATAATAAAAGGACAGCTAGGTTGGGTAAGAGATAGAACTGTGGGCTTGGAATCAAGAAAACTCATTTTCCTGAGTTTAAATCTGGCCTCAGATACTGCCTGTGTGACTCTGGGCAAGTCATCTAACTACGTTTGCCTCAGTTTTCTCATCTGTAAAATGAACTGGAGAAAGAAATGACAAATCATTGTAATATCTTTGCCAAGAAAACTTCAAATGGGATTATGAATTCAGACATGAAAGAAAATGACTGAATAACAGCAGCAACAACAATATAGAACAAAGTAAATAAAGATGGTCTCATATTATTTACAAGAGGTAGTTAGTCTTGTGAAAATAACACCTAAATGGTTGGGATGGAGGGGCAGGTGGTTCCCAACTCTACATTCATGCAAGACATTTCCTCAGGTTAGATGCATAGACAAAAGGTTCTTGGCTACCAATAGTCTCATTCCTTTACTCTGTAACTGAAGAGCCAAACAAAACTAAGTACAGAAACATTATTTTGGACTACAGAGCACGATATTATCTACAAATGCCTTGAGGAAACTCAGCTCTAGGGAAATAATAAATTCAAGCTTTGCAGTTGTCAGACACCTCACAACCTGTTTCTAACTCTTGTGCACTCTTTGCTCCAGTTGCCAACTACCCAGAAATAGTAACATAACTATCCTGCCTAACTCTTATTTTTAAAATTATACTCCCTCATAAAAATTGCTTGGTGAGTAAGAGAATTTGCATGACACTTTAATTCAAATGTAATTGCAAGTTGGCCTTGAATAACTTCCATCAAATAGAACAACAACAGCAAATGACAAATTCAATACCACTTATATAATTTTATTTCCATTGACCATGTTGACAGTTTTCATGGTCTTTCCCATCACAAGCCTGTGAAGCATCCTATATTAGACAATCCAATTCTCTCTCACTACCTCTAAATACACATCTGTGGCTCCAGATTTAAACACCATAGGCTCAATATAATCATCCCTTCTTTAAACTATATAGCATCAGGTAGACACATACAATGCTTCCCTTCAGACCTAAGCTTAGCAATCCACTGACTGAAATATCACCAGAAACAAAGACAGAAAATAGAAACTGACATATAAAGGAAATACAGCTACAAATGGGTAGAAATCCTAGAATCCTAACTACATAATCTTCTCTTCCACATGGAAGGTCCCACTGTGGTCTTAAACTATCAATGTTATACACAGACATAATTTTCTCATTATATTCTTATTAAAAAAGTAAAATAGAATCAGAAATGAGACTGTTAGTTCAGAATTCTAAATAATTCTCTGATTCGGTTCTTGATATTATCAGCTTTATGCAATTACTTTTGCATCTACATTTATACTGAATATATGAATGTTTAATAAGAATATTGCTTATAAGTTGACGAAAATGATGACATAATACAAACTTGAGAAAGTCTGCTTAGAGAAAACACTGATGGGAGCAAACCCAGAAGCCAACTTGCAAGTTTATTCATGTAGTTGATTGCCTTAAAGGAGAACACACATTTTTCTTACTAATAATAAAACATACCACTTGGCGTTTACCATCTAAGCAGACTTGAAACTTGCCTGTACAGAGCTGTCCTTGGGGCAAAGAACACATACAACATAAAGAGCAGGACCTCACATGCAATTCTTGAAACCTTTCCATATTGAGATCAATATCAACTTGTACTAATTTGTGACCAATAACCATATATAAAATAATTCCATTGCATTTGGTTAAGAAGAGTATGTTCAGAGTTTCGAATCATTCTACACCAAGAGAAATTTTTACTGACCAAAAAAATTGTCCCTCTCTATCCTCCCCACACTTTCTCCAAATAAAAGTAACTGAAAATTGTAGTTTAGCAAAAGAGATGGTGGAAAAAAATATCAGAGACAGATTCTATTTGGAACTCTACCAATGTCATCTTGAATAATCTTGGGTAAATTGTTTCATTTATTTGGACCTTAATTTACTAATCTCTATAACTCTGGTTTTGAAACATTCTTCCTAACACAAAAACCTGACTACAATTTTGAGGACTTTCTCATCAACTCATTTCTGTCCAAGGAAATTGATTTGTTTTGATTTCCCAAAAAGAGTTATGACTTACTCAGAAACAATCAAATTAATATAATGCTAAATTTAAATCTGGTTCTATTTAATTTTGCAGAAATTTCAGAAAGCATTCCTTAAAAATCAAGAAAACTCTCTTTCCAGGTGGTGTATAACAACCGTCTTGCCTATCTTTTAGTAGATCCCACCTTCTCCAGGGACCATTACAATCCATGTGATTCTCAATCATGGAACTGTATATCATTGCTTCTTGGTTCAGTTGGTTCCCTCTTGGCCAATTTTTCTGGCTTTCTGTTTTATTTCTCTACTTTGCTATCTTCTCTTACTGATACACTTTCTCTTTCTTACTTCTTTTCATCTTTCTCTGGAGCTGTCCAGTTGCAGTGCTATTCAACATAGGCTTCTCTCTAGGTTCTCAGTTCCATGATTTCTAGTCTTATACTAAAATGTCCCTCCTACCTCTTTCTGATACCTACACTCCATTTGCTAGTTTAAAGTCCTTGCTCAATGCAGTTGCTTCTCTCCTAGAAGTGAGGGTAGGGTATGGATTCAGTAAAGCCCTGTTCCTGAGTTCATGTAGTGACAACTCTCCTCTAAAGTTTCCTTCTGTGATCTGTCATTCTTTTTATATAGATACATAATTCCTCTTATATGCATTCCCCGAATATTTATAGAATATGCATAAATGAGATGGAATAGGCTCCTCTTGGCCTATGATCACTTCATGTAAAAAGAAGGATTGACTTAAAGACCTCTAAGGTTCTTTCTAAGTCTCATGATTTTGATTCCATAATTTTTATCACTTTGTTTTATTATGGCAAATCAATGAAGCACATGGCCAACATTGTAGTGCTGTGCATACCACCAATTACAAAACTGTTATGTGATATACATTGCAAATCTGCTCTTGGGAAATGGGTCAGAACATTATGACAAAAGGCAGCAAGCCATCCTAACAGATGGATCCTGGGTAATGGCAGGCAACAATTGTTAAGTGCTCATTAAGCACATTGGCTAATAAATGGTAAATGTCTCTTCAGGGGCTATCACCATAGCACTTGAACACCAGATTAGGCAATTATGTCTAAGGAGTTATGATCATTGTTAATCTAAAATGCTCTAGGTCAGTAGTTGAGAGATCTGATTTGGCTCTTTCAAATGGGATTTCCCATGAAAGGAGTTTTCATATAAAAATTATAGAAAACAAGCTATAAGTTTTTTCCAAATCCATTTTGTTTTGTTTTGTTTTGTTTTGCTTTACACAAGGAACCTGAAGTCCAGAGGGATGAAATGATTGCCCAAGATGACATAAGTAGAAAGAAGCTAAGACTACATATGAATCTGGAACCTCTTACTAAAATCAGTAGTCATTCTTTTGTATCATAATGGCTTTAATGTTTACCATCAGTAAAACATGGAAAAAACAAACATTTATATTGTAATTGGCTTGAAAATGGACAAACACGTTTTTCCTTCCGGGGGTGGAGCCATGGTGGCGGAGATCAGACAGGATTCTCTGTAACCTCCTCTAACCTCCCCTCAAACCAACAAAATATGAAGCCTCTAGACTGATTCTGAAGCAAAAAAATCCACAATATCCGGAGAACAACACGATTCTAGAAGAAGATACTCTGGAAGAACCTCAAAACAGGTCTGTTTTAATGGGGCAGGGGGTGGCCTACTGAACCCAGACTGCAGCGCAGGGAGACCGGGGCAGGGAGCTGGAGCAGGAAGCTGGAACAGGAGTCGGAACAGGAGTGGGAGCGTTGTGCTTTTCACACACCTGGGAGTCTTCTGCGGGCCTCTTGGAACAATTTGTCCTGATTGTGAGCAGGTGGTTTGGAAGGTCTGCCTTTTGAGGGGGATAGATTGTGAACCACTGAACCCCTGATGAGCATCGTAACTAGCTGCCATTACACAGCACTTTAAAGCAATCAATCAAACAACAGGTCTGATAAGCACCAGAAATAATTCAATCAGCAGAGCTGCCCAGCCCCTGACATAATTCAATCAGCAGAACTGCCCAGTTCCTAAAATAACTCAATCAGCAGAACTGCCCCAGGGCAAATTAAAGCAGCTGTCCCACCTTTGCCCTAAACAGACCTCACACCTTTAAAAAAAATGAATAAAAAACCAAAAAGAGCTCTCACCATAGACAACTTTTATGGAGAGAGGGAAGAACAGACCTCAAATCCTGAGGTCCCTAAAGGTAAAGCAACTCCAGAAAAAGCCCCAAAGAGAGACATAAATTGGTCTCCATGTCACAAGGCTTTCTTTGAAGATTGCATAAAAATCTTAAAAGAGAGTTAGAAGAAACATGGGGAAACGAAATGAGATCACTGCAAAATAAAATAGAAAAAATGGAAAAAGAATGCAGTGAACAAAAAAATGTAATTGGTCAATTGCAAAAGGAACTAAAAACAGTAACTGAAGAAAATAAGACATTAAAAATTAGAATCGAACAATTGGAAATGAATGACTCATCAAGACTTCAAGAATCAGTTGAACAAAAACAAAAAAATGAAAAGATAGAGAAAAACATGAAATATCTCCTAGGAAAAACAACTGACCTGGAAAATAGATCTAGGAGAGACAATCTAAGGATTATAGGGCTTCCTGAAAGCCATGATGAAAAAAAGAACCTGGACACTATATTCCAGGAAATCATAAAAGAAAACTGCCCTGATATTTTACACCCAGAAGGCAAAATACTCCTTGAAACAATCCACCGATCACCTCCTGAAAGAAACCCAAAAATTAAGTCCCCCAAAAATATCGTGGCTAAATTCCAGAACTATCATACCAAGGAAAAGATATTACAAGAAGCCAGAAAGAAACAATTTAAATATCGGGGAGCTACAATTAGGATCACACAGGACCTAGCAGCTTCTACTTTGAAGGATCGAAGGGCCTGGAATCAGATATTCCGAAGGGCAAAGGAACTTGGATTACAGCCAAGAATAAGTTACCCAGCTAGAATGAGCATTATCTTCCAGGGAAGAAGATGGTCTTTCAATGATATAGGAGAATTTCACCTATTTCTACTGAAAAGACCAGAACTGAACAAAAAATTTGATCTACAAACACAGAACACAAGAGAAACATAAAAAGGTAACAAGAAAAAATAACTCTTGAGAACTATATTTATGTTATAGATACTTATAGAATGAGGGTTGATTTTATGAATTGATTATTACATTATGATTATGATATGATTACTGTGATTTTATGATTATTATCATATGATTACTGTGATTTTATGATTATTATTATATGTTTATTGTGATTTTATGAATCTTATGATATGATAAACTGAAAAAGAAATTAGAGGTAGAAAAGGGATAACACTGGAAGAAGAGGAAAAGGAGGTAAAATAAGGGAAATTACATCACATGTAGAGGCAAAGAAAACCTATAATGATTGAGGGGAGAAAAGGGAGGGGAATGAGAATTGGGTTAATCTCCGTCTCATCAGATTTGGCTCAGAGGGAATAATAGACATACTTATAAGGAAACTGGAGGGAAAGGGGGAAAAAAGGGGGTGGGTGGGGCTCTAAAGGGGAAGGATTGTTTGAGGGTAGTGGTTTTCAAAAGCAAAATACTAGGGAGGAGGGAAAGGGGATAAGAAAGAGAAAAGCATAAGCTAGGGTAAATAAGATGGCAGGAAATACAGAATTAGTTATTTTAACTGTGAATGTGAATGGAATGAACTCTCCCTTAAAGCAGAAGCAGATAGCAGAGTGGATTAAAAACCAGAACCCAACAATATGTTGTATACAAGAAACACATCTAAAACATAGAGATACATACAGGGTGAAGGTAAAAGGCTGGAGCAGAATCTATTATGCTTCAGGTGAACAAAAAAAAGCAGGGGTAGCAATCCTGATCTCAGACCAAGTAAAAGCAAAGATAGACTTAATTAAAAGAGACAAAGAAGGAAATTATATCTTCCTAAAGGGTACCATAGATGATGAAGCAATATCAATACTAAACATATATGCACCAAGTGGTATAGCATGGAAATTCCTAGAGGAAAAGTTCAGACAGATGCAAGAAGAAATAGACAGCAAAACTATAATAGTGGGGGATCTCAACCTCCCTCTCTCAGAACTTGATAAATTAAACTACAAAATAAATAAGAAAGAAGTTAAGGAGGTAAACAAGATGTTAGAAAAGTTAGGTATGATAGATCTTTGGAGGAAATTAAATGGAGACAGAAAGGAGTTTACTTTTTTCTCAGCAGTCCATGGAACTTATACAAAAATTGACCATGTGTTAGGACACAAAAACCTCAAAATCAAATGCAGGAAGGCAGAAATAATAAATGCATTTTTTTCAGATCATGATGGAATAAAAATCACATGCAATATAAGGTCAGCAGAAAATAGACCAAAAACCAATTGGAAACTAAATAATTTTATCCTAAAGAATGAATGGGTGAAACAGCAAATTACAGTCACAATTACTAATTTCATTCAAGAGAATGACAATAATGAGACCACATACCAAAATTTGTGGGATACAGCCAAAGCGGTAATAAGGGGAAATTTTATATCTCTAGATGCTTATTTGCATAAAATAGAAAAAGAGAAAATCAATGAATTAGGCTTGCAACTAAAAAAGCTAGAGAAAGAACAAATTAAAAACCCCCAATCAAATACCAAACTTGAAATCCTAAAAATAAAAGGAGAGATTAGTAAAATTGAAAGTAAAAAAAACTATTGAATTAATAAATAAAACTAAAAGTTGGTTTTATGAAAAAACCAACAAAATAGATAAACCTCTAGTTAATTTAATTAGAAAAAGGAAAGAGGAAAATCAAATTGTTAGTCTCAAAAATGAAAAGGGAGAACTTTCCACCAATGAAGAGGAAATTAGAGCAATAATCAGGAGTTACTTTGCCCAACTGTATGCCAATAAATTTGATAACCTAAGTGAAATGGAGGAATATCTACAAAAATATAGATTGCCCAGATTAACAGAAGAGGAAATAAATTACTTAAATAGTCCCATTTCAGAAAAAGAAATAGAACAAGTCATTAATCAGCTCCCTAAGAAAAAATCCCCAGGACCAGATGGATTTACATGTGAATTCTACCAAACATTTAAAGAACAGTTAACTCCAATATTATATAAACTATTCGAAAAAATAGGAAATGAAGGACTCCTACCAAACTCTTTTTATGATACAGACATGGTACTGATACCTAAACCAGGTAAAACAAAAACAGAGAAAGAAAATTATAGACCAATCTCCTTAATGAATATTGATGCAAAAATCTTAAATAAAATATTAGCAAAGAGATTACAGAAAATCATTCCTAGAATAATACACCATGACCAAGTAGGATTTATACCAGGAATGCAGGGATGGTTCAATATTAGGAAAACTATTAACATAATTGACTATATTAATAACCAAACTAACAAAAACCATATGATAATCTCAATAGATGCAGAAAAAGCATTTGATAAAATTCAACATCCATTCCTATTAAAAACATTAGAGAGTATAGGAATTAATGGACTTTTCCTTAAAATAGTCGGTAGCATCTATTTAAAACCATCAGCTAGCATCATATGTAATGGTGATAAAGTGGAACCATTCCCAATAAGATCAGGGGTGAAACAAGGTTGTCCACTATCACCATTACTGTTCAATATTGTATTAGAAATGCTAGCCTTGGCAATAAGACAAGAAAAAGAGATTAAAGGAATTAGAGTAGGTCATGAGGAAACGAAATTATCACTCTTTGCAGATGATATGATGGTCTACTTAGAGAACCCTAGAGAATCAACTAAAAAACTATTAGAATTAATCCACAACTTTAGCAAAGTTGCAGGATACAAAATAAATCCACATAAATCATCAGCATTTTTATACATCACCAACAAAATGCAACAGCAAGAGATA
>JAJPUD010000286.1:666511-700711 GCA_023553655.1 Myrmecobius fasciatus
GGTGGGGGGCGGGGGGAGGGAAAGGAAAAGCTTGGGAAAAAAAAGTTTTTTTGCAAAGGTCAATGTTGAAAGGTCACTCATATGTTTTGCAAATAAAAAGCTTTATTAAAAAATAAAAAAAAGAAAAAAAAAGAAAATGGACAAACACATCGAGTATTTTCTGAAGGGAAACTATTAAAAAAAACCCAACCCTGTATCACATTTAAACTGAATTTAATCTCTTGATGCAAAAAATAATACCATTAGTGGGGAAATAACTCAATACAACAGTAAGCTGGCTGAGGGTCAAGTGGAGGCATATATATATTAATATACATATATATTATATATATATATAACTATCAGAGAGAAGCAAGCAATAGGAAGGCTCATAACATTCCTCTTTTCAAGTCATAGAGTATTGTGACTTAATCTTACTCCTGTTATGAATCTGAAAATCTTATCAAGTCTATTAGTGTTGAGAAAATTCATACCTGGAATGTGCACCTAGAAATTGGAAATATTATGTTCCCACGGGCTACTGGTTACTCTGACATGCTTGGTGAACTGGTCAAAATGTTGTTCTATTTAATGCCTTTAAATGGAGTTAGTTAATCTTTGTTAATATTATCTTGGTAAAATTACAAAGAAGGATTTGTGTTTCGGTCCCATTGTGAGCTCAATTCTTATAGGACCAATATTGCAAGTGAAATACTAAGAGGATAATGAAATTAGGAGGGTTAAAAGATTTCTGCAATTAACAAAAATAGATTTGTCAAGACAAATTATGCTAACTATACTTGATAAATTTTTCAATAGAATTTTAAATATTAGCAAGCATAGTGAATGTTCCATATGTATATTTACATTTTAAGAATGAATGACTTGAGAACAGCATCTTAAATCTTATTTGCAAACTTAATTAGTGTTAGTTTTGATATGTACTCTGTCACAGACTGAAGAGTAACTAAAGAGCAAATTCTATTGATGCAGGGCAATGGTTGAGTTTGGGGTCAATATGAGGTCTGGTTTTGTTTAACATCTTTATTAAGGATCTGGAAGAAAGAGTAAATAATACTTGAATGAAATAATGCTTTAAGGACAGGCAGCAAAAGCTACTGGAGAGCACAATGAAGTGTGAATTAGAAGCCTGTGAGCTCAGCTTCCAGCTCCATTATTGATTCCAAGTCACTTGATCTCTCTATATTTCAGTTTCCTGTTATGGAAAAATGGAGATAATGGAACTCTTCAAAGGACACAGGACAATGATGCTATTTTATACTCTGAAGTATAAAGCATGATAATATTAAATCCTATGGACCTGAGTACTCATCTAATGATTAGAATGCAGAAGGTGAAATCTCAGAACATAAAGTATATGCCAATATCATTTAGGACCCAAAAATAAATAAAAGTAAATTGAAAGAATAGAAGAGAAGAAAAAGTAGCAGCATGAGATTTACTTTGGAAAAAAATGTGGCTAAAGGGCTTTTTGAACAGTATTTTCTTCAACAACTCAGACATAGGAGGAAGAATTATGCCCCCGAATAATTTTTTTTTTAACAAAAAATTAGCTAGGAGTTTGGTAGATACGTAGAAGAGCAAAATGATCAACTTCCTTATTGAATGTGGTCCTGGGCCAAAGTAAAATAATTGAAGTGAGGAAGTATTCTTTGAAATTAGGACAACTTTGTAATTATCCTACTAGTCAGATGGGAGAACTCTATTTCTATCTACCTTTGGTGCCAAGTTGAGTAGTTCAGATTTTATCTTAGAGATCATTGAAAACTACTGAATATAATTAAACAGGGAAATGACATGGTCAGATCTATGCTTAATGAAGATTATTTTAGTAGCTTGTGTAGGAGGCTTAGAGAGGAAGGAAGGGGATAGATAGATAGATAGATAGATAGATAGATAGATAGATAGCATATACATGGAGCATATTATCTGCCAGGCACTGTGCTAAGTGTTTTAAAAACATTATATCATTTGAACTTCACAAGACTCCTCTAAGGTAGATATTACTATATCTATTTCAAAGCTGAGAAAACTAAGTTGACAAGAGTTAAGTGGCATGCTGAGGCTAGAATTTGAAGAGGCATGCCTAAGGACAGATTTGAAGTCTTCCTGACTCCATATCCATAATTCTCTTCACTACACTATCTAGCTGCCTCAAAGACAGGAAAGAATAGAAGCAGAACAGCTAAAGAGACCTTTACAATGGTCCAGGAAGGAGGTAATGAGGACCTAAAACCATTCACATGGATGGAGAAAAAGAGCACAGATGTGGGAGATCAATATTTACAAGCCTTGGCAATTAACTAAATATACAGTGGAAGGAAGAGGAAAGAATCGAAGACTTAGGTTTTGAACTTAGCTGATAGTAAGGATGGTGGGCATTCTCAATAGATATATAGAGGTTTGAAAGAAGTCCAAGTATTTTTTAAGGAGGAAGGAGGTGGATGGAGTTAATTAATTTTATGTAGGACATTTTGAGGTTCAGATGCCAATGAGGCATTGTTTATGAGGTAGAGGATCAAGCAAAAGAAATAGAGAAGGAACATTCAGATAAGTAGGAGGAGATCCATGAGAATGTTGTATCATGATACTTGATGTACAAAAGAATATGCAAGAGAATGGTTTTCAATCCTATCTGGCTTAAGCCAATATAATTTAATATAACCCACAGCATTTATTTATTACCTACTATGTGTAAAACATTGTTTTTGCCACTGGTGATACAAAAAACCCAATGAATATTATAACAAAATGGTTAGGAAATAAAAGAAAAAAAGAGTAGGGGAAAAATCCTAGAGCTTTTAGACCAATTATCAAAATTCCTTTAACAATTGGTATTCTAAATGTGAGATCTTTTTTTTTTCTAATGACCATAAAATGATTATACTACTAGAGAAATTAAACTACATTAACATTAATGTTGTTGCTGTAAACGAAAACAGAAAATATAAGGAAACTGTAGCTTCATGAAAAATTGGCTCATTTTTCTCATTGGAAAGTCAGAACAAGGAATTAATAGGGTTATTCAATGAAACAAAAGTAGTAATAGACCTTATTTCCTGGCACATTGGTAATTCTACATTGTGCCACTCAGGAGAAAGAAAATCATGAAGATAATCACAGCTTTTCATCAATGAATTACAAGTTGTGAATAAGGATAAAAATGTTTATGAAGGAGTCAAAGAAATCCTCCAAAATAGACATTAGCATAGAACAGCACAGCATATAGAAAATAATAGAGCATAACATAATACAGTATAATATGGTTTGATATGGCATAGTATGACATGGTATAGCACAGCAAAGCACAGCACAAAATAATATTATTAGGTATATTAGATAATACTATACAACTCTGATACCAAAATTTGCATAGATGATAGGAGTGAAAAATGTTAGCATATTTCCATATTAAAATTTGAGACAGGTCAAAGTCCTGTAGGTGTCTTACAAGTTTCATAAATGTTTATTTCAAGAACTGAGTGGAAAGGAATTAGACAAGGCAAGTAATGAATAGAATCACAAAGTGAAATTGACTAAGTTGACAGACAGGAAATTTCTGATTACTGATGTAAGAGTAATTTCTGAAACACCTGCCTTGGTGCCATTGGCTAGTTAAAGCAAAGATTAAAATCAACTCCAAATACATGTTTCAGCATTGACAGAAGGGGTAAAAGAACAAGAGGAGAAACCAGAAATTTGTTACCAAAAATACTAGAAAAAGATTGAAAGACAAAAATGAATGGCTGGGTGAGTGCCTAGATTAAGAGGATAAACCAAAAGTGACACTCATAAAAGCAGAATAAAAAATGAATAAGAATTGAAAAAGGTCATAACATGTTGACAAAGTATTATGCTTTAATGAAAAATGAACAACAAATACACCCTATGAAAAGAGATTTAAAAAGTTCTTTAAAAGGTCAAGGGACAACAGCCAGAAACTTCAGAATTGTTCCAAAAAGAGGTACAACTTTTACAAGATATTAGGATGGAAATAGGTCAGAAATCTAAGTTCTTATAAAGAAAAAAAATTAAGGCCACCAAATAAGCAACTTTGAACATATAAGGGAGATTTTCTTCAAAATAGTAGAATCTCTGGGAACAAAAAGAGAGAATAATAGTTTTAGGACTCAAAGAATTGGAAAAGAATTTGAAGAAGCAAAGGATAACTGAGATAACTTAGAAATTCTATACAAACTAAAGTGACTCATTTTGAAGAAAAAATATATGTATAAATTATTTTAGAATAAATAGTTCTCTTTGAAAATGTGATAAATTCTAAAATCTGAGTACTTCAGGAAATGATTTAAGAAAATTATCCACAGAGAATGAAGGTTTAAATCTCAACTCTGCAACTTAGTATATGTGTGTATTAATTGTTACTAAACCTATCTTGGCTTAGTTTCACCATCTAAAAAATGAAGGGATTGAATTTAATGTGTCCCAAGGTGTTTTCTAGTCCTAAATCTATGATGCTATGAATATAAACAATAATGAACTGATTAGCCAAATATATAAATTATCATCAGGGGAAAACTCTAGGCTAGAAACTCTAGGATATGTAATGATTCAATTTCAGAACTTTATTTAAACAATGTCTGATAGCCTTGGATCACTGCATTCATGAAAAATCAAATAAGAATGCAAATAAATTATTCTTTTAAAAGGAAGGAACTCAATACACATTTCAAAATAATATATGTTGTAGAGCTAAACATAATCATCAATGAAAAAAGGTGTATTTTCTTTTTTTTTTAATAAAGCTTTTTATTTGCAAAACATATGAGTGACTTTTCAACATTGACCTTTGCAAAAAAACTTTTTTTTCCCAAGCTTTTCCTTTCCTTCCCCCCACCCCCCACCCCTAGATGACAGGTAATCTAATACATGCTAGATAGGATAAATTATATGACAAATACAATACATGTATACATATCTATACAGTTATCTTACTGCACAAGAAACATCAGATCTAGAAAGAGAAGAAGAAAAAAAACAACCTAAGAAGGAAAACAGAATGCATGGAAATATTCACAGAAAGCGTTAAAATGCTGTGTTGTGGTTCACTCTCAGTTCCCACAGGCCTCTCTCTGGATGTATATGACTATCTTCATCGCAGCACAACTGGTTTGAATCACATCATTGTTGAAGAGAACCATGTCCATCAAAATTGATCATCGTATAGTCTTGTTGCTGTGTATAATGTTCTCCTGGTTCTGCTGATTTCACTCAGCATCAGTTCATGCAAGTCTCTCCAATCCTCTCTGAAGTCCTCCTGTTGGTCATTTCTTACAGAACAATAGTATTCCATAACATTCATATACCATAATTTATTCAGCCATTCTCCAATTGATGGGCATCTTTTCAATTTCCAGTTTCTTGCCACTACAAAAAGGGCTGCCACAAACATTTTTGCACATGTGGGGCCCTTTCCCTCCTTAAAAATCTCTTTGGGATATAGGCCCAGTAGAAACACTGCTGGGTCAAAGGGTATGCACTGTTTGATAACTCTTTGAGCATAGCTCCAAATTGCTCTCCAGAATGGTTGGATCCATTCACAGTTCCACCAACAATGTATCAGTGTCCCAGTTTTCCCACATCCCCTCCAACAGCTATCATTATCATTTCCTGTCATTTTAGCCAATCTGACAGGTGTGTAGTGGTATCTCAGAGTTGTCTTAATTTGCATTTCTCTGATCAATAGTGACTTGGAGCACCAAAAAGGTGTATTTTCAATAGGTATTTATTTGACTCCTAAAGAAATAATTGGTGAACAGAGCATTCAACTTGTGATCACTCCAAACAAACAAAAAATTACAAGAAAGTTTTTTTTTAAAGTACATTTATTAGGAAAAGACTAATTAATGAATCAATTCTCTAATGATTCTAGGTTTTCTAAAAAAAGAAATTAATGAAAGGTAAAATAAAGTACCAAAATAGATGACCAGGAAAAAAAATGATACATGAAGCTGAAGATTTAAAATCTTAGAGGAAGAATGGGGTAGGCCAAGCTAATATAATAAAAGTGACATTTCTACCTAAATTGATCTATTTGTTCAGTGCTATACCAATCAAATTGCCAAAAATTATTTTGTAGAGATAGAAAAAATAATAAAAAAATTTACCTGGAACAACAAATGCTCAAGAATATCAAGGGAATTAATGAAAAAAAATACAAAAAATGGTGGCCTAGTAGTATCAGAATTAAAACTCTATTATAGAGCAACAGTCATCAAAAATATGTGGTACTGGCTAAGAAATAAGAGTGGTGGATCAGTGGAATATGTTAGATATACATGACACAATAATCAGTGACTATAATAATCTAGTATTTAATAAACCTCAGAATTTCAGTTTCTGGAATCAAAAATTGCTGGGAAAACTGGAAAATAATGTCAGAAACTTGGCATAGACTTACATCTCACACTCCATACCAAATTAAGTTTAAAATTGGTACATGATTTAGGCATAAAGGGTGACATAATAAGCAAATTAAGAGAGCAAGGGATCATTTATTTATCAGATCTTTGAGAAGAGAGGAAGTTATAGCCAAAGAAGAACTAAAGAACATTATGAAATGCAAAATGGACAACTCTGATTACACTACATTTAAAAAGTTTTTGCATAAACAAAACCAGCACAGCCAATATTAGAAGAGAAGTACAATGCTGAAAAAAAAATTACACCCATTTTTTCTTATAAAGACTTCTTTTCTAAAATATATGAAGAACTGTGTCAAATTTATAAGAATATAAGTCATTCCTCAATTGATAAATGGTCAAAGTATATAAACAGATAATTTTCAGATGAAGAAATAAAAGCCATTTTCAGTCACATGAAAAAATGTTCTAAATAACTATTGATTAGAAAAATGCAAATTAAAACAACTCTGAGGTAACATCTCACACTTCTCATATTGGCTAAGATGACAGGAAAAATAATGATAAATGTTGGAGGAAATGTGGGGAAAGTGGGACACAAATGCATTGTTGCTGGAGTTGTGAAGTGATCCAACCAATCTAGAGACCATTTTGGAACTATGCCCAAAGAGCTATAAAACTGTAATTTGTGCCTTTGAATCATCAGTGCTACTACTGAGTCAATATCCCAAAGAAATCATAAAAGAATGAAAAGGATTCATATGTGCAAAAATATTTGTAGTAGCACTTTTTGTGGTGGCAAAGAATTGGAAAATGAGTAGAAGCCATTCAATTGGCAAATGGCTGAATGGGTTATGGTATATGAAAGTAATGGAATATTATTGTTCTATAAAAAATGAAAAGCTGATTTTAGAAAAGCTTAAACAAAACAATCAGAACCAAGAATACATTGTACACAGTAACAGCAAGATTGTGGAATGCTCAACTATGACAGACTTGGTTCTTAGTCGTTCAGTGATCCAAGGCAATCCCAATAAACTCTGGATGGAAAATGGTATCCACATCTTTCCCTTTTTCTTCTGTTTTCTTTTTCTATAATGGTTCCCCCTTTTTATTTTTCTTTCCCAACATCATTCATAAGGAAATATGTAAAAATTATATGTATAACCAAAATAAATATTTTTTTTAAAAAGCAAGGAAGAGCAAAGGACTAAGTAAAGAAGTAAATCACATGCTATAAGTGAATCACCAACTTTTATAAAAGAAATAATACATGGAAACTCATTTGAGGGATTAGAAGAGAGGCAAGGAACAGAAGGGAAAATAGGTGGACTACCATAAACCTGGAGATGAACAAAGGAGGAAAAATGATTTCTTAAATTTTTCAATACTCTTGGAGGAAAGGAAGAGAAAACAGGGATAGGAGAAACTGCAATGGAGGAAAGGAAGGGAATGGGAGTTCAGTTTTGCCTTACAAGGAGAACACAACAGACTTTTGGTAGGTCTGTGGATCCCTTCTACTTTTATGATGATACATTGCATGGAACAGGATTGGCTAAGAGAAGTGAACCCCCAAAAAACCCCAACAAAAAACCCACAGAGTCAGGCAGAAATACAGCTGTACTGTATTCATTGAATCCTCCCCTCCTTATCTCCACATTTGAAACTAAAATTCTCTTTTTATTTCTACCACCAGAAATCTTAATTCATAAAGACAGGCACATGGCTTTTAATCCAATAAACTTAAATTCAATTCTTTCTCTTCTATCTTCTTAGTTCCTTACTTGAACTAACTTTTGAATTTCATTTTCATGTGTTCTCTCTTTATCCTCTCAACAATCCTCAAATAAAAGGTGAAAATTTTAAATTACAATAGCCTTGTCCAACCAGAGTCATGCAACCACTGACTTAATTGCATAATCTTTTCTTGCTATATGAACTTATCTTTGATGTCTTTATGGAAAAAATGCAAATCCTTTCATTTTGATAGAATTTTTTTATAGCTTATGATTAACCTAAACTTTTTAGAGTTTGTTATTTCAGGGTAAAAATGAATTTATTTGTTTTTTTTAATCAAAATATTTTTATTATTCTTTTGGTTTTTCATAAGGAAAGAAGAATTTGGTATGATTCTTTTTTCTTGCTATATAAACCACTTACCATTTTTTTAGATCTGTTGTTTTATGTTGAAAATCTAAAGTTTGCCTATAACATTTTGTGAATTTTGTCTATCTGTAGTTTTCCCTGTGTTACAAAAACTTATGGGTTGGTTCTTACATATTTTCCTCCAGTATGAAATTTAGGATTTTTATTCCAATAATTTTTTTTGGTAAAACCTAGGCTTTAGACTCCTCTGTATTAATTCAAAAAAGTATTATTGTTGCCTTTTGCAGGCAATTTATTTTAATGACATTTTTATATCAATGAAACAAAACAGGTAACCAAAAATAACCTGTCCAGTGGCCAATTTTTTGCAATGTATGCCACGTTTTGTACTCCTCATTCCTTGAATTTTTGCTCAGAAAAAAGAATATTTTATTATCTTCTCTCTGACAAATATTGAATTTTATAATTATCTAAAGGGTAGCTTATTTTTGTTATTCTTTTGCATAACATTGTAAACATTTTACACATTTTCCTTTGATACTAATTTCATTCTGCATAATCAGTTCTTTTTACGATTTTCAAATTACTAATAATTATTACTTATTTTTCATGCTAACTTTAAGTCCAGTTTTGTTGACTTGTAGAGAATATTTGTTCTTCCAATGTTGAGATTTTTTTAATTATAATTTTTTTCATATCTATATTTTGACTATCAAATCTCTTTTCAGAGAAATCTATGGATGCTTTTCATTTCTTTCATATTTTTTTCAAAAATGAATCCATCACTTGTTCTTAATTGACTATTCCTGTTTGTCTCTTCTGAGAGAGCTCTGATTTCTATCCCTGCTTCTTCTTTTAATGCTCAAAATATCTAGTAGTTCCTGTGGATCATTTTGGAAATTTGTTGTAGTTGTTTACCAATCAGGTAATCTGTAACACTTGCTTTATATTTTCTACTTACCAGGGATTGGGTTTTTAATTTATTTAACTTCATAATCTTTCTCCAATGCATAAATCCTCTTTTTTATTTGTTTTTTTTAAATCACATACTCTTCTATTTTTATATTAGGATTTCCTTATACGTTTTTCCTGTTGTGTTGTCTGGTTCCAATTTTTTTAAGGTGATAAAGGGAAGATAGATTTATATATGATTCCTCAGCAAGATTATAGATTTAAAGTAGAAGATATAGTAGATGTCTTCTAGTTCAGTTTTAAAGATGGTTCAAGCCACTAAAGTTATCATTTTATGATACATTTTATTCTGTAATAACAATACATTAAAACAACAACAACAACAAAAACTTTCAAAATAATAAGATGAGGGGACTTCTGGGAAGATGGTATAATGAAAGATTTTACTTTATTCCATATCCCTTTCATCAGGTCAGTCAGTATGAAAAACATGAAATTAAGTTAAAAATAATTAAATTAAAAGAAAAGAAATATTCTTAAAGTAATATCCATAAAATATTTTTAAAGCAAGCCTCATGTATTTGCTCCCAGTACATGCTTATTATGCCCAACCATACACTCATCCAGATCAGTGAATTGAAAGTCCTGTGCAGGTTTCTATTTAGACATGAATGGGCACACATGATATTAGCTCCAAAAAGTAGAGGGCCTGTAGTAACAACAGATGGAACAGTTACCCACTAAGGACCTTCACCAACAATTTCAATGTTTATTGTTACTGTTTGTGCCACACTACTTTTACACTGTTTTCTTTTCCTTTTTACTTAATAGTTTATTTTCCAATTATCGTAAAGATAGTTTTCAACATTCATATTTATAAGATTTGGATTTACAAATTTTTTTCTTTCCTCCCTGATCTCCCTGCTCTCCAAGATAGCAAATAATCTGATAAAGGTTATTCATGTATAATCATGTTAAACATATTTGCATTTAAGTCATGCTGTGAAAAAAAAGACTCAGAACAAAGAGGAAAGACCATAAGAAAGAAAAACAAAACAAAACAAAAGTAAAAATATTACGTTTCAATCTGCAAAGTCCATAATTCTTTTCTGGCTGTGGTCAGTATTTTTCATCACAGGTGCAGCTAGATGGCTCAGTGGATAGAGCACCAGTGCTAAAGTCAGGAAGACCTGAGTTCAAATTCAGACATAGAAACTTAATACTTCCTAACTGTGTGACCTTGGGCAAGTCACTTAACCCCAATAGCCTCAGCAATATATATATATATATATATTTTTTTTTTTTTCCCTCAACATGAATGCCTTGGAATTGGCTTGAATCATTGCATTGCTGAGAAGACCTGAGCCTATCATAGTTGATCATTGTACAATGTTGCTGTTCCTGTGTACAATGTTCTCCTGGTTCTACTCACTTCACTTAGCATCAGTTCATATAAATCTTTCCAGGCTATTCTGAAATCCATAATGTGAATATTTACTTTAACAATGTAGATCATATCTATTGAATCATGATATTTTGATTAGTAATAAATATCTGATGAAGAGTGCTTCCTTTCTAGTACATATACTTTCATCTACTTCAATAACTTGATGTGTATGCTATATCATAATTGTTGTTAATTATCCAATAATGAGATCACAATCTCATCCATTCTGTCCATTTTTTTGAACTATGGAAAACTTTAGAAGAAGAAAATTCATTAATGACTACATCTAGAATCTTAGAAAAGTGTCTGTAATGTCTCCTAAAACTCGGAAGTTTTTCAAGATCCCATAAAAGAACTGAAGTAATAGGGGCAGGAAATAGACTACTTAGAAATGAAGTTAGAGAGACAGCTAGGTGTCACAGTGGATAGAACACCAGCCCTGAAGTCAGGAGGATCTGAGTTCAAAATCTGGTCTCAGACACTTAACACTTTCCTAGCTCTGTGACCTTGGGCAAGTCACTTAGTCCCAATTGCAAAAGTTGGAAAGCCTTAACAAAAAGAGTGGATATCCTAAAAAAATGGATATAAATGAATATGAAAATGTGTAGTAAAGTAAAAAACAACAACACAAACATTTTTAAATTCTGAAAAAAGTGATGATGCTAAAAAACAACAAATCTGACTTGCAAAACAAAACAGAAAGGTAGTCAAATAATCAGGTTCTAAGAAAGACAATAGTAGGTTGAAAGCCTGAATACTATTTTTAAAGAAACCATAAAATAAATTTTCTTAGTAGTATTAGAACCAAAGAACAAAGTCTACATATTCCTTCCAGAGTCCTAATTCCCTACCCTGAGGCCATCATTATTAATAGCCTGACTAAAGATTAAAAAAAAACAATTTTTGATATGTCTTTTTACCTCTAATCTATCTCTAGATCATCTCCCTCTTCTTCCACATTTATCCTTTACAGTGTTGCCCAAGTACTCTTTCTCATTCATATCACTAATTTTCACAAAGAATTTAAATTTGGAAAGCACTTCAGTTACCTTTTTCAACTCATTAATATAATCATATAATTAATATGCTGACAACACTAAAATAACTCCCAATTTCCTATGACACAAAGTTAACACACTTTAAATTAGTATTCAAGATCTCTATCATCTTGCAATACCTTTTTTTTCCTGATGCTATTCTATTTGATATGATCTGTTTCAGATTTATTAGAATATGCATAGTCTCCCCTACTTACTAAAAGTGCTTCCTTGTTTTTGCTTGTACCTTTTCTTATCTTTTGAATGCCCTGCCATCCATCCTATTCATTCTTTTATATGCCAGAAATTCTACCAATTCAATGCACATTTATTTCTTAAAGCCCAGCTCAAATACCATCATCAGTGTAGAACCTTCTCCATTGCCTACTATTGACCATAAGCAAGTAGCATCACCTTTCTGTACCTTTGTATTCTCACCTGCAAAATAGGAATAATAATACTTATGATATCTATTTTATAGTGTTATTATGCAAAAAGTGCTTCATAAGCTTGATTATACCAATGAGATGTTATTGTTGCCATTATCAGCATAATTTTTATTATTGTGGCATTTTACTCTCATTTCTTTTATACTTTAATGGATCTGTGATATAGTGATGTAAATACTCCTTTCAACAATGTAAATCAGAATTACTGAATCCCATAAATACTTGTTGAAGGGTCCTTCCTTTATTTCTCTTGACATAGTGTGAGTACCAAAAAACAAAAACAAAAACAAAAAACACCCGGGATAGAAATAAGGTTATTTCTTTAATGAGATTTTTATGCCATTTCTTTTGAACCATTGAATATGCTGCTGCCTATTCATGCCCAAAAATGTGTGTTTGTCCTTTGGTAAACTTTCAATTTTAAATCTTTATAGGCTGCATTATTTTATTTCTCATAACTATACATTTTCAATAGAATAATTTTGGTGAAATGATGGGCCTTTGTTTCAAGGAAAAGGGTGGGATCAGGAAAATCACTGCACATTTTAACAAAGATAACTATACAGTTTTTAAATTAATTGAGGTCACTGATTTTTAAAATTATGTTGGTTTAGGTTTGCTGAAAAAATGTTAATGTAACAAGAAACATTATACTTATTTCCCAGTTGATCACTGAAATATCTCTTGGAAGTTATCTTAATAAAATGTATTCACATTTAGTGTGGTAGATCTCTCTTTGTGTATATGAGATAGTTTTTCCTTTTTCTTTGTACCCCCAGCTTAGTATGGTGCCTGGCACCTAGTAAACACTTAATAAATACTCAGTGACTGATTAATCAAATAAATAATTGAGATAATTATCTGGAAAATTTATGGAGTAAAATGTTTTTCCTAATTACTTGAACTCTCTGATTAATTGTGCACATTTACATTCTGCTTTAATGGGACAGAATATTTGCACACATTTTAAATTGTCTTTATTTTACCAGCAACTTCTTTTTCTTCCCATGGCTAGAACAATAGATACATGAATTTATGAAATAATTCTTCAAGAAACTATAATTTACTTCTATTATCTTTGAGATTAATGTAATTTAGTGTATTATTTTCTTTAAAAATTTTTATTCTTATTTTTTAAATTATAGAAATAGGAAGAAAAGTAGGAGACTGGTTTTTTTGAAGGCAAGTGAGGAGAGAATATTAGGGAAAGGGCATCAAAAAAACTGACAAAAGTTGTAGATAGGTCAACATGGATGGTAATTAGAAAAAAAAAGCCTATTGTTTAAAACTTTCAGAATGATATTAGTGAATGTGATTGACAAAAGCAAAGCATATAGACAGAAAAGAGAAGATGGTTGAGGACATAATCCTCAAGAACTTTCATTGTAAAAAAAAAATGTGGGAAAGCCATAAAAATAAAGGATAGAAAGGTAAGAGAATAAGAAAATACTGTGATATGGAAAATAAAGGAAGAGAGAATTTTTAGAATAAGTATGTGGAAAATCAACCAATCATAATCATATTTTGAGTTCTTACTGTTTACCAGGTATTGGGCTAGGCACTGGGTACATGAAGTGAAAGTCTCTGACCTCAAGGTATTTATATTCTATATCAGGAAACAACATGTATGTATGTATATATAATTAAAACATATATATGTATGCCCTTAACAACAATTTCCTGTTGCATGCAAAATAAATACATGATCAAAAAAGGATAAGCATTGAAAAAAGGCTATTATCTTAAATAAATTAGCAGCATATATGTGTTTTTTGAAAGATCAGTTTAGTAGACTTGATGAAGTTAGGAGAAACAATATTTCAAGGGGTTGAGGAGAGAATAGGTAGTGAAGAATTACATTTGAATTACCTTTTTAAGAATTTTGGTTGTCAGTTCCAATTGTTCAGTGAAGAAAGCCATATACACCCAGAGAGAGGGATGTGAAATGTGGGCCACAACATAACATTTTCATGCTCTCTATTGATGTTTGCTTGCATTGTGTTTCCTTTCTCTGATTTTTTTTTCTTGTAGATACGATTTTTCTTGCACAAAAATGATGCGTGGAAATATGTATACATATATTCAATTTGTTAAGTATTTTAACATAATTAACATGTAGTCTATATCCTGCCATTTAGGGGAGGGGTAGGGAGTAAGGGGGAAAATTTGTAACAGAAAGCTTTGTAAGGGTTAATGTTAAAGAATTTCCCATACGTATGTTTTGCAAATAAAACGTTTTAATAATAAGAAAAAAAAAGAATTTTGGTTGTGAAGAAGACATGTAAGATAGTTGCTGCATAGAATCAAGATGCTCTTCTTTTCCCTTTGTTCCTTCCTTCCTTCCTTCCTTTTCCTCTTTCTTCTTTTAGAATAGGGTATATCTGAGAATGTTTGTAGAATTATTAGAGTGGCATAGATAGAAAATTTTGATACCCAAAGGAGATAGCAGGCTGAGATCAAGAGCACAATTCTGCAAAGTGCTTTCCTTACTAAAGACAGCTACCAGGAGGTCGATTGTGCAATTAGTATCTTTCTCTGAATTCCTTTGGATAGATTGATATAAAGCTGTGCCTTCATTTAGAAAAAAAAAATTTTGAAAGCTTTAGGATGAAGGAGAGACAATGAAATGTTAAGAGTAAAGTCTTTTGGGATATAAACAAAGTGTTCCACATTTTGTAGGGGACTCTGAAGCTTTGATTGTTTTTTTTTTTTTTTTTTGTACTTGAAGAGGACCAAAATGACATCATGATGCTGAGGTCAAGGTACAATGTATCTAACCGTGACTGATTATATCAATATGAGCTTAGAAGACTCTACCACAGTTTGGACACAAATACTCTATATGACCATTTGGGAGGTAGATGTCTCTAAATTTGTACATCCCACATTTCTTTTGAGCTACTGCAATTCTGTTTTGCTCATAGAATATAGTGCCTTTTTTTGATATAGACACTTTAAGTGGAATGATCCCATGCTAGGTTTTCACTATTTCATAATTGATACCAAAGTTCTTCAGAGAATCCTTGAAAGTGCTTTGTATCACTTCTTCTGACCACTATGTGATTTGGTTCTTGTTTGAGTTCTCTGAAAAATAGTATTTTAGGCAAGCATACCTCTGGTATTTGAACATGGTCAGCCTATCAGAATTGTATTCTCTGTAGTAGTTTAAATGCTTGGCAGTTAAGCTTTAGGAATGATCTCATTGTCTTGTACCTTATCTTGCTATATGTTCTTCAGAATCTTCCTAAGATAATTTGAATGGAAACTGACAAATTTTCTTTCATAGTGCTACATTGGTAGATTGTCCAGGTTTCACAGGCATATAACAATGTGCTCAGCATATTGGTTCCATAGATCTTCAGTTTGGTAGTCAGTCTATTATCTCTTCTCTCCCACAACTTTCTTTTGTGTAATTTTTATTTATTCTTTCTTTTAAAAAATTTAATATCTTATTTTTTCCCAATTACATATAAAACAACTTTTAGAATTCATTAAAAAATCTCAAATTCCAAATTCTCTCCTTTCTTCATTCCTCTCCCTTCTCATTCTGAAGGCAAGCAATTTGATAAAGGTTTTACATGTGCAGTCATATAAAGCATATTTCCATGTTAGTCATGTGAAAGAAAATATAGATCAAAAGAAAAGACAAGAAAAATTAAAGCAAAGAAAAAGCATGCTTTGATTTGTATTCAGACTTCATTAATTCTTTCTCTGGAGATGAACAGTATTATGCTTTATAAGTTCTTCAGAATTATTGAATCATTCTATTGCTGAGAATGGCTGATTCACTTACATTTCTTTAATCAATCCAATCCAATCAAAATTTCCAATTTTACATATGACTATAGGTAGCTATGATTACTTAATCTAAAAACTTTTTTTTATCTTTTGATGTTTTGTCAATTGGAAAATTGCTCTTATTTTTATAAATTTGAATTTGTTTTCTATATGATTGTGAAATAAGGCTTTTGCCAGAGAAATTTGCTTCATTTTTTTCCATAATTACTTTATATAAGTTTATTTCCCATTCTCTTTCTTTCTCCTTTCATTGTGTCCCTCCTCAAAACATTTTTGATTCTGACTATTCTCTTCCCCAATTTGGCTTCTTTTCTATCACTCCCACTTCTTATTCACTTCCCTTCCTTCTCTGCTCTAGAGTAAGATAGATTTATATATTCAAATGAGTTTATATGTTATTCAGTCTTTGAGCTAATTGAGCTGAGAGTAAAGTCCACTCACATCCTTTACTTTCCCCCTCTTCCCCTTCTCTGTAAAAGCTGTTTGCCTGTTTTTTGATATAACTTATCCCATTTTATCTCTCTCATTCCCTTTCTAATAGTACATGTCTTTCTTAGCTCTAAAATTTATTTTTTTAGATAGTATAGCTTTACATTCAACTAACACCTGTGCCTTCTGTCTATATTTACAATCCTTCTAACTTCCCTAATAATGAAGAAATCTTATGACTTCCAAGTATCATTTCCCCATGGAGGTATGTAAACAGTCTAACCTCATTACATTGTTTATGATTTCCTGTTCTTGTTTACCTTTTTATGATTCTTTTGAGTCTTATAGTTTATAGTTTCTCCTTGACCCGAGGGCTCTGGAATTTGGCTATTTTATTACTTGGAGTTTTCATTTTGAGATTTCTTTCAGGAGATGATCAGGAGTTTTTTTTTAAATTTGCATTTTACCTTCAGGTTCTAATCTATCAAAGTAGTTTTCCTTAATAATTTCTCTTTTTTTTAAGTCATGGCTTTCAGGTAGTTCAATAATTTTAAATTTTTTTTTTTGCTTTTTGCTGAGGCAATTGGGGTTAAGTGACTTGCCCAGGGTCACACAGCTAGGAAGTGTCTGACAGCGGATTTGAATTCAGGTCCTCCTGACTTCAGGGCTGGTGCTCTAACCACTGTGCCACCTAGCTTCCCCTAGTTCAATAATTTTTAAATTCTCTCTCCCAGATCTATTTTCCAGGTCAGTTATTTTTTCCAATGAGATATCTTACATTTTCTTCTATTTTTTTCATTTTTATAATTTTATGACTCATAAACTCATTAGTTTTTACCTTCCCAATTTTAAATTCTGCATATTCTCTTTCATTTGGCCAATTCTGCTTTTTAAGGAATTCTTCATTTCAATGAATTTTTATGTATCTTTTTTTCCATTTGGTCAATTCTGCTTTTGAAGGAATTCTTTTCTTCATTGTATTTTTGTGCCTTTGTTTTTTTTTTTTTTTTACCATTTGGCCTATTCTATTTTATAATTTATTATAAATTATTTTCTTCACTATTTTTTGTATTGTCTTTACCAAGCTGTTGACTCTTTTCATGATTTTCTTGCATTACTCTAATTTCTTTTCTCATTTTTTCCTCTACTTCTGTAACTTCATTAAAAAAAAAAACAAAAAACAAACAAACAAACAAAAAAACATTTTCGAGCTCTTCCATGGCCTGAGGATTTGGGTATAGAAGTTTTGACTTTGTCTTCTGTTTTGGTCTTCCCTATCACCATAGTAACTTTCTATAGTCAGGATCTTTTTTCTGCTGTTTGCTCATTTTCAAGCCAATTTCTTCATTTTTAATTCTATGCTAAAGTGGGCTTTGATTCTGGAGAGGAGGGGGACATCATCCCAACCTTCATGCACTCTTTTCAGTCCTGGAACTATGACCAGGATACTTGCTTCCCTGCAGCTATAAGCTATGGTATACTTGTTTTCCTTCTCACTCTTGGACTGAGATCTAGAAGGATGTAGTGGCAATGTAACAAAGTCCTATCTCCAGGGCAGATTAAGAGACATCTGTAATCTCCTTCTGACCAAGTGCCTGACCTCCTTACCATCTGAAGGCTAAGAGATCTGAAAGGTACAACTGTTCCATTGATTCAGTCACCCCAAGGTCTACTACTTTTTTTATTTGGGGTGTGGCCCTTGCTAGATGGTGCTCCATTCTCACCCTGTTGCAACAGACCTTTCCTGCCAATCTTCTAAATTGTCTTGGGCTGGAAAATTTTTTCACCCCATTCATTCCATTTCACATTTTGCTTTGAAGGATTATTTATAGCTATTTGGAGGGTTTGGGGAGAGAGCTTGGAGAGTCTTTATGATATGCACAGTAGGATAGGACATCTATATTGTCTCAGTGTCAGTGAAAAATGAGTGACTCCTACTTTTAGGTCGTACTAACATTCCAAAGAGCATGATAAGCTATTACATGCAGGGCATACCTATCCTCATTTTTGGGCCAGGCAGATTAATTTGATTCTGGAGAGGAGGGGACACCATCCCAACTTAATGCACTCTTTTCAATCCTGGAACTGTGACCAGGATTTTTTTTTATCATCTTGGCTCTTTCCCACTCTTATCTCCACATTGTTTTGGAGTCTCCCAAATGTTAAATTAGTTCTGACAATATGTGAATCAATTTTATTATCTATGTGTACATCCCTGGAAAATATACTGCTAAGATAAGTGTTCTAATCCACAGCATTCAAAAATTTCTTCATTTGCTGTAACCACTGGTTCTAGTTATGGATGATGCAGTGCTGGTTGGTAAAGAACCACTGTTCCCATGGGTGTTAGTTGTTAGGCCAAAATTAACACAAGTGACATAGAATCATACTTTGTTCTGGCTCAGCCACAGAAGCTACATTCAATGCACAATCATCTATGACAAAAATATATAACAACTCTACTTCCTCTTTTAGTCTTGGCTTATTGCCTTTTAAAGTTCAGTAATTTACTATGAGCATTAAAACTGAACTTTTTCCACATGTGAAGGCATCTGATAACATTGCTGACAGACAATATCATACTAAAAAAGCATGGCAACAAGTACACAAGCCTTGCTTTTGTCCATTGGTGACTGAGAAAGTGGGACAGCATTGTACATTATCCAGAACTCATGAAAGTATACCATTATGAAACTACCATAAAATACTAATGAAATTCTCCAGGCAACCAAATTTTCCCATGATCTTCCACAGGTTCCTATGACTGACAGAATCAAAAGCCTTTGTCAAATCAATGACCATTGTGTATAGACCTTTGTTCTGTTCCTAGTATCTCTCCTGAAGTTGTTGGTCATCAAACAGCTTCTTGAAGCCATGCTGGAGTATTCTGGCAAAAATCTCGCCAGCAATGATTGAGAGAAAAACTCTTTTGAAGTACTCACAGGTTAATATTTCCTTTTTCCTTATAAAGCTGGACAAGAGGGATCCTTGATCTCCTGGAGGGAAATTCCCTTTAAACTGTATAACTCAGAAGATTTCTGTCAGATTTTTTTAATGAAAAAGCAAATGGACCCCCAGCTCCAGTTTGAAGCTCCATCCAGATCTCTGCTGGAATGGAATCAGCATCAGGAGCTTTGCGATGTAAGAACCCAATGGCATTCAAAACCTCTTCAGTTGGAAGTTCAGCTAGAGAGAGATTTACTTTGACCTGAGATAAGTAGACAGTCCTTTAAGCATTAGCTGATGAGAGTCTGTTGAGAATACTATGGAACTGTTCAGCCCATCTCTTCAGGATGATGTCATCTCTTCAGTGTGCCTTCATCAGTGCTTGGCGTTTCATACTTTCATACCCACTGCCTTGGAAGTAACAAATCTCTGAGACAACACCCTAAGTTAACAGATCTGAAGAGACTTCTAACAATCCTCAGTCTCTGGCTTTTCCATCTGAAAAGGACAATACAATATTCCAGCTAAAAGAACACAAATGCATCTAGTGAGATCTAGGGATGGTAGAAGACAAACACATGGAATCCAGTGGATTGACCCAACCAGCATAAATACTTTGCCTTGTGATGATCAGCCCAATGACTAAGCAATCTGCTTGGCCCAAAATGGGGATAGGTATGCCCTGCATGGAATAGCTTATCATGCTCTTTGGAATGTTAGTACAGACTAAAAGTAGAAGTCACTCATTTTTTACTGACACTGAGACAATACTGATGTCCTGTCCTACTGTGCACATCATAAAGACTCTCCAGAGAAAGAAGATATCATATTCCTGTGGGTATAGTGCTGTGAGTTACCTTGGCTATATGTGTTCTCTGAACCTGTGTCATTATGCTTTTAGCATGCCTCTATTCTTTCTCTCCCTTCTATGGACTCTGTGTATCTGTGGGAGAACATACCTCTGGTTTTTTGGGGGGAGTTTTAAAAAATTTTTCAACAGTATTTTGTTTTGCAAATATATGTAAAGATAGTTTTCAATATTTGTTTTTTAAGACTGTTGCAAATTCTTCTTCCTCCCCCTTATCTTCCTCCTTCCCAAGATAGCAAGTAATCTCATATAACTTAAATATAAGTTATTTATAATAACTTTTGTAATTATTTTAAACATATTTATGTATTTGTCATGTGCAAAAAAGCAGACCAAAAGTGAGAAAAAAACATAAGAAAAGCTAACAAACAAAAACTGAAAATCCCATGATCTATATTCAGTCTTCATAGTTCTCCCTCTAGATGTGGATGAAATTCTCTTCCTCCCACCCTAACTCTATTGGAATTGCCTAAAATCATCATTGTTGAGAAGTCAAGTCTATCACAGTTGATCATCACCTAATCTTTTTGAAACTGCACACATTGTTCTCTTGGCTCTGCTCATTTCACTCAGCATCAGTTCATGTAAGTCTTTCTAGGCTTTTCTGAAATCAGCCTGCTCATAATTTCTTATAGAACAATAATATTCCATTATAATCAACTATTCCATTCCATTACAATGGAACAATAACATTTCATTGCAATATTCAACCATTCCTCAATTGAAAAATTGAGCACATGGCCATCAGCTCAGTGTTCAATTCCTTGCCACTACAAACAAGGCTGCCAGAAGCATTTTTGCACATATGGGTCCTTTTTCCTCTCTTATGATCTCAGGAATTATTTTTAAAATTTCTTAATAATAGCCTTTTATTTTTAGAATACACACAAAGATAGTCTTCAATATTCACCCTTGCAAAACTTTGTTTTCCAAATTTTTCTCCCTCCCTTTCTCCCATCCCCTTCTCCTAGACAGCAAGCAATCCAAAATAGGTTAAATATGTGAAATTCTTCTAAAGATATTTCCATATTTATCATGCTGCACAAGTAAAATCACATCAAAAAGAAAAAAAAATCCCAAGCTTATAACAACAAAAAAGGTGAAAATACTACATTGAGATCCATATTTACTCCCCATAGCCCTCTTTCTGGTTGCAGATGGCTCTTTCTATCACAAGTCTATTGGAATTAGACAGGAATTATTTTTAATATTTATTCTTATTATATCATTTGAATTTAAAAGCCACTTGAGTTTATTGGTTAATTGTTGATAGGAAGAACACTGGTGGGGACTCATAAACTATAGCCTTCAAGAACTGTTTTATTTCTATATCCTAATGAAATGGGGGGGGGATATTAAAATTTCTAAAACCTTGAGTAGGGACATCAGAGGAAAGAGAAAAGATTCTGGATTTCCATTGTGCTTTGATGCATGTCTCCTTAGGTGAGAGAGAGTGATTTTCTGTATCAAAAGCTTGGATAAAGGTAAACAAGCATCAGTCTTTCCAGGACAACATCACAATATGTCCAGCCTCTCACAGTGCAATATGAGTATTATATGTTTCATTATTATATCAGACATGTTTTGCTAGGAGACAAAGGGGATAGAAAGCCCAGAAAAACTTGTGGAATAAACCACACATCATAAACATGCCATTAATAATGGCTAGAATGCAAAGCTAATTGAGTTTTGAAGACATGGTTCTTACATTTTATATTAGTGTGTAAAATTTTGTGATGCTTTGCCAGCTGAATAGTTCTACTATAAAGCTTCATAAACACAAATTAAAGATTTAAAAAATGCCTTTTCACTGGTTCATCAGGAGAAGTAGCCCCTGGCAAGATAATGATGAAGTCACATGTGTCAGTGCAGGACCTAGTCCCTCATGGTAGCCCCTGAATGGCAGCCAGAAAAGTTGCTTTGCTGTGTTTTAAAACAGGCAGTACAAGTTAAAACAGAGCATGATGGGAACCTTCCCTCTCAGTCAAACTATTTGACAAAATGGTCTCTTCAGGTAAAAAAATGGATCTGTAGATCTGCATCATAATCTCAGAAAATTCTCTTTGAGATGTAAAAGTTGATATCCTTCCTGGTTCTACTTCAGCTTCAATGGAAAATATGACACTCAACAGCTATATTTTTACTGACCATAGGGAGAACATTTTCCATCTTACTTTCTCTCACTCCATTTCCTTTCTTTTCTTTAGTAACGATAAACTTTTTTTTCTCCCTCTTATTAATTTACATTCCTACACAATTTATGGTACTGTTCTTTGGAGAGTTACTTTTTTATGCAGAGAAGTGTTTTGACAATCCAAGGATGACAGATTGGCTCTGGGAGAATTGTGAAGACTTAATTCAATGTCCAGAAGGATCAGAAACAACCTCACAGACAGAATTTACAGCTATTTGTTTTTTAGTCTAAAACTTTGGGAGTATTTTTTTTAAAGAAGTTAAAAACTAGATTGATTTATCATAATGACCTTTTTCATAACTTGTCTCCTGCTTAAAAAATGAAACATCCATGTCCTCTGTGTCATGAAAAAAATCTGCTATAAGGGCTTAATTTTTAGGACATGAAATAGACAGTTTTTGCCAAACACCATAAGTTCTTAACTTAGGAAGAGTCTGCATGCACTATAAAATTATTTTTGAAAACATCACATTAGGGGATTTGATCACACCTGACATTTATTTGTTCACAAATATGTGCGTGAACATGTCTATTAGCATACATATTGGCATAGACTGTAACTAGCTAGTATTGCCTGAAATACACGTGCTATTATCTGTGTGTATTGCAGGAAACTTAAATTTTTCTCAGGTTTCATTATGCTTTTCATGTTTTGCTGTTGAAAACACACATTTCTGTTAGCCAAGTCACACTGATAGTTTATGGTGCCATTATGAAGAAAATTATGAAAGACTTCCAATAGTCAGATGGGGTTCATGAGCTAGTTTTTATTATATGGGCAAAGAGTACAGCATAGTTTACAAAACTAGGTGCCATACTAGCATGTGTGTAAGTGCACATTACTAACCAGGCACATTCTAGAATAATTAGACAAGTAATATCCTACCAAAAAGAGTTATATTTCAGAGAATATGATTCAGCCAATGACATATCTGAATCTGTGGGATAAATTATAGTATGCTCCACGTTGGGAACACATTCTCTTGCACATGTTATCAAAGCAGAGTTCACAGATTCTTAATGTTTCTCAACTAACTTTGTAACAGATTGATTCTAGGGTTTCTTATGTTTGCCATTAGTCTGAGGTGTTCGTATTTGGGAAATATTTAAACATATATGCATGCATAAATGCAAATACAATATATATACACAAACATGCATATAGGTAAAATCACAAAATAATTGATTTAAATCCATCCATGCCAACAGTACTCATGTCAAATCAATTAAATCTGTCTGGAATGGCAGTGTATTATGTCAGACTGACTCAATAGATCTAGGCTAGAGAATCAGCTTTGCTGCTAAATAGCTACATGATTTTGGACAAAAACAATTTTCCTAAGCTTCAGGTTTTATTATATTTCATATGAAAGGAGTCAAAATAGATGATTTAGAAAATCTCTTCTGGAACAAAAATATCTACAAATCTGCATGTATAAAATTACACTATGTCTTATTTCATCCTTTTGTTTTCCCCATCCCCATTATTAATTCCTAAAGCTAAACTAAATTGCTCAAATTATTTTCTACTCCTTTGACATTCAAGTGATACCTTGGCCAATCCTGATTTTTTATGAGACAATAATTTCTTCATTTTTTTTCTTGGTCCTGTTTGAATTTTATTTTAGTTTTTAAAAGGAATTCATATTATAATAGCATAAGAAGGAATCCTTTTATTTTATGAGTAAACTGACACTTAGAAAAGACTTTCCTAAGATCCAATGTTCTGTATGATATCTATCTATCTATATCTATATATAGAATACTTATGCTGTTATATATGTTCATATATAATGCTATATATGACAATATAATATGTACTATAATATAATTTGTAGAATGGAATAAAATAACAAAATAAATATAATAAAGTCAAACTAGCACTCAAACTCAGGTCTCCTAACTCCTAGGTTAGTTATTTTTTCTCCCCACGCTATTGTGATACCTTCTTGGTAAATAATTCATTCCTTTTCTACTCTACTACTTTTCCTCATCCCCCACTTTTCTCTGACTCATTGAGTCTTCATGCTGCCTTTCTTGTGAATAATTTATTATTCTCCACTTTTCCTCATTCTTCAACCATCTATGACTTACTGAATCTCTTCATGTTGAGCCCAACTGCTGCTACTGATGGACTATGATAGGACCATCAGAAACAAAGAAATATGAATGCATGATTCACAGGTAGCCTAGTATAGTTTGTGGATAAAGTAGCACTAGAATGGTACAACATATGGTCCTGCATCTATAATTCAAAGATGACTTTGGTGATACCAGGAAGAAAAGTAATGCATGGATATAGCTTGGTCATGCTATAATAAGAACCTTGTATTACACCAGATGGTCCTGTGAATAGTGCCTGGTTCTAGTTAGCTTTGGTTCTTTCTTATAGGATACTAAATATCTACATTTGTCTCTTAGACTTTTAACTGGGAATGAGAGCATAAAATTATTTAAATAATAGAGGCATGTATGAAATACAGTTTGGATGATATACCCTACACTCTTGGAGGAAGCATTTTCATTGGCCTTTACCTTTCTCCTCAAGGCAGTGGGAATAGGTAGTCCCCTAAGGTGTAGCTGCATAGCTGGCCTATGCTCTAGGAATACCTTTGGAAAACAACATTCTTCTTAAAAAAGACACTTGAATATATTATCAGGAGTCATTGTTTATTGTTTCTATCCCTGTAAATGGCAAATAGCTGTGATATTGTGGCTTTCTGGGTTTCTGAGTCCACATCCATAAAATAGAAGTATTAATAATTACCAGCTAATATTGGCTGAGTGTACCTGGTATTCACAGTTATATACTAGATTCAAATACTGAAATGGATCTGCCATCTCACAAATTCTGGCATTTCAATTTCCTCCAATGATGCTTATCACAGTTTCTCCATGTCTATTAATCCCATGTTCTCCCAAAATGTATCACAAGAAGTCCACTTGACACGCTAGATTTCTTTCCTGCTCTCAGTCCAATGCAAGGGAACCAGTGGAACTCTATGGTTGTCTTTCCTTACTTTCACCATATGACTATCTTTTCTTTTCTGGCACACAATTTATTGATTATATGCTTTATTTCTTTTTTTCTTTGAATTTCTTCATTAGCTATCTATTGTAGCCTTTTTACACTCACCATAATATTTTCCATTGCCTTATATGTCATGTTCCTCTAGTTCTTCAGAGGCAATGCTATTTTAGGTCTCATTGTCAAGCAGCAACATCTGAAAATGTCAGTACTGAAAAGATGGGCCCTTACTAGTAAGGAAATTTGGGGGCAATAAAAGTACTTCGCAATTTTCTCAAAGGAATTAACTCTATATATTTTTAAATTTTGAAGTCCCACTTATCTGTATTATCTGTTCTATTGTAAATATTGCTGGACAAATTCTGTACTATGTAATTCAGATGCATGTTAAAATCTGGGCAATTGACATCCTTCATCCATTTAGTCTTTCCTGTATAGATTGACAGATCAAACTTCTTTGAGTGATCTTATAACTCAGAAGACTGCTGTTTCTTAGGGGCCTGAGGCCATTCATACACAATGTTATCCATAAACATGATTATCTGGTGGACTTTACCATCCACAGAGAATTCCTCCTTGATTTATACTCTCTGCTGGATTTTCTTCATCACAGGGTGAAAACTTTTGAGCAAACATCTTACTGTTTTATGTCTTAAATGCTATTTATCATTAGAGATTCATTGAATAAGCTTTGTTAGAACTTCCAAGAATGGATACTAGTATATAGAGAAGGAAACATCTTGTTTTTAAAGAACTTTCAGAGAGACAGTTTGTAAATTTTTTCTAATGAGTCAAATACTTCTTCATAATCAACAAACACAAGTTAAAATGTTTTGCATAAACAAATGTACTATACCTAAGAGTAAAAGGGAAACAATTAAATAGAGAACAGGGAAAACAAATTTTGTATTGTTTCTCTGATAAGGTGTAATTTCCAAGGCATATGAGTAACCAATGCAAATATATAAGATTAAGAGCTTTTAAGTACTTGATAACATTATTTTCAGGCAATTGGGGTTAAGTGATTTGTCCAGGGTCACCCAGCTAATAAATATCTGAGGTTGGATTTGAATTCAGGTACTCCCAATTCTGGGCTGGTGTTCTATCCATTGTATCACTAGCTGGCCCTGATATTTGATATATTCTTTAAAAATGAACAAAGAATATGAAAAGGACGTTCTTAAGGAAAGAAATAAAGCTATCTATATCATATAAGACTCCAAATTATTACTAATTGAAAAATATAAATCAAAGAAATTCTTAGATTTCACCTTACACTCATCAGATTGGCTAAATTCACAAAAAATAAACAATTACAAATTTTGGAGGGCATGCAGGAAAAAAGACATTAGTGCACTATCGGTGTGGCTATGAATTGACAAAGCAGTTACAGAAAGCAAATTGTAACTATGTCTCAAAAGTTATTAAACTAAACATGCCCACCAATAAGCCCCTAGGAATACCATTACTAAACCTATTTACCAAGATCAAAAAAGAAAAAAAAGAATTAATTCCTATGTTACAAACATATTTATAGCAGATCTTTTTGTAGTGGCAAAAAACTAGAAACTAAAGGATCTGCTTCAACTGGGGACTGACTGAATATATGAATAAGCAAAAGCACTAGAACAGTTTATTTTATCATCATAATAAAAATGAAGAATTCTGAAAAAAACTTAAGAACTCTGATCAATGCAATGAATGACTGCATATAATTCCAGAATATCAATGATAAAGAATGCTATGTACCTCCTGAGAGATGACAGATTAATATGCAGAATAAGAGAAACATTTTTATACATGACCATATGAAAAATTGTTTGCTTATTAATTATAAGGTTTTTGGTGTTGTTTTTCTTTTCTTTTTACTCAGTAGGTCAGGGTAAGGAGAAGAGAAATAAATAGTTGTTAATTTGGGAAAATTAATAAAAACATAATCAACTAATAATTATCATACTTTTTCTGTCAGTTGTAAAATAATAAAGATATGGCCCATTGGTGAATATGGTTTGTGAAAACTTGCTTCTTTCTTAATGGCATTCTCATAAAAAAATGCCCTAAATTCATGTTTAGATGGGTCTCATAATTTTTTTAATAGATTAGATAGTAGGCCTATTTGCCTGCAATTGATATTTTTTGATCAACTTTCTCAGAAATCAATAAAGTCTTTTTTATACATTTGGTATCCACTCCTCCTTTGCTAATCTTTTAAATCAACTCCTCAATGCAGAATAAATACTGATAACTAATATTTATATAGAAATTTAAAATTCATAAAGCACTTTATAAATGTATATCTTATATCTTACTCATACAAATTCAACAAATTAATTACATATAACATGTATAAAATATATGTGTATATACACACATATGTATTTATGTGTATGCACACACACACACACACACACACACACACACACACACACACACACACATATATATACGTGCGTAGATGTAAAATCTCATTGATTGATAGGTTTTCTGAAATTTAAATATGACCACAATGCTCAAGGAACTTATTAAATGGGAGAGACAAAATAGGTAAGTATAGACCTATTAATAATTAAAGAAAATATGCTCATAGCCTCTGGCATGCTTTGTGAACACATTTTTTTCTTTCAAGTGCAGACCATGATAGGATGTAGGTTGGGAATGAATGTGTCTCTGAGAGCTGGAGGATGTGTTATTTGTTTAGACATTTGCCCAAATGAACCTTTGGATAGCCCTCTTAACATACTGGGAGCATCTGGCTCATTAAACAAGGGTCTTTTTTCCCCCACTTATTTTCCATTTCCCATCATGGCCAAGCTGTCCCTTGATAGAAATGAACAAAATATGTGCCAAGTACCAAGTGCTGCCACTTGCCTTGGCTTGCCTCCAATGTGTGAAAGATGGGATTCTGTATGTATAACTGAAGACTTCATATTCTATTCTTTTGTGAAGGGATTTAAATAACTTGTAACCTGAGGGTTGGAGTTTCTGTAGTGGGAAGGGAGAAAAGGGGTATGAAGATGGTAAGCGAAAGGGAAAGGACCTCAAATTTAGATTTTTATGATAAGCCTCGAGTCCATCAAGAGAAAAATTATTTTCTTAGGGTTCTCAGCAGTGGGGAATAGAGTATTAATAAATGCAATTCAAACTAACAAGCACTTATTAAGTGTCTCCTATATATTAGATATTAGATGAAGCTACAAAGGCAAAAATGAAACAATGCTGTCTTCAAGGAGTTACATTCGACTGAGGGAAACATGTTCACTGATAGATAAGTGCAAAATAGATAAAAAATAATTCAAAAGTATTTTCAACAGGGAAGTTATGTGGTATACTGTATTGCTAGAGCCAGGCTTGGAGTCAAGAAGAGTTTCCTTCCTGGGTTCAAATCTGGCCCCCCCATACTTAACTTAGTAGTTGTGTGACTTTGGGCAAGTGACTTACTCTTTTTTTTTCTCAGTTTCCTCATCTGTAAAATGAGCTGGAGAAGAAAATGGGAAACCATTCCAGCATCTTTGCCAAGAAAATCCCAAATGGGGTCACAAAGAATCAGGACTGAGGAGACTGAACAATAACAACAATTTAATTAAAGTAGAAGGGTCAGCACTAACAAGAGAAATGAAGTAAGGTACCTTGTAGGAGATAAATTATTGCTCATGTCTGGGTCTTTCTAAGAGGGGAGAGCAAGAAGAATTCCTCACAGAAAGACAGAAAGATAAAGGATTTATTAAGCACTTATTATATACCTGGAACTTTGATAAATGTTGTGAATTAAAATACATTCCAAAAAGAGACAGTCCCTGACCTTAAGAGTTTACTTTCTAGTTGAGGAAGACAAGACATAAAAGGAAACTAGGAAGGTAGGAGAAATGAGGGGATCACGAAGAGATGAGATTGAAAAGTTTGGAAAGTCAGAAGCAGATCCAGAAAAGAAATTAGCATGGCTAGTCTGAAATCTTCATGAAATATTGGAACTGGGCAGGTACCCACCAATAAGAGGAGGGACTGCAAAGGCTGAGACCTCTTCAGGGTAAGAAGATTGTTGGCAGGCAGTTGAAAAAATCAAAAAAGAACACAAAAGGGACCAAGGGAGCACAAAAGCACAAGGTTTCAACTTTGTATTAATTACCATGTGGATGAGGCTCTCTTGCAGATTCATCCTTCCTCAACTTGAAACCTATGATGCCACCTGGAGGGACAGAACCAAAAGAATTACTAGTAGAAACTCTTCTTTCAATTGGTGCGTCTCTCTAACTCCTGGTACTGTTCTGCAATTGGGAAATGATGCAAAGATTGCTCAGAATTTACTATGTCATCCTAAAATTCAAAGTACTTTCAGTATTGAGCTATAACATGGTTGGAAATAGGTTCCAAAACTTCCACACAGTTGATTAAAATCAGGAAGGGCAAGTCTGAGTATATTCTGTGAGTAGAGATAGTGGGGGGGGGAAGAATCACCCCTACTACAAAGCTTAGTCGTAAGTCACATCTAGATTTCCATAAACTTGAATAACCTCACCCCAACTCCTGAAAGGCACTTAATGAACAATATGAGGTTCAGATTTGGGATTATATTTATTCCCATTCTCACCTCCACTCCTTTCCTCCCCCCAAAAAATGTTATGAACACTCAAGGAGCCCATGTAAACACTTAAAGCTCTCAAAAAGCTTATTATGATTTTCTGCCAAAGATAAACATATTTTAGAGAGATGCTAGGAAAATATATTTTTTTAATTTTTAAGAGACTCATTGTATTATCAGGATTGGCAAGTTTTAGTTCTTTTTTTTTAACCTCCTCTCCCTAAAGGCAACCAACAAGCACTTTCTAAGTGCACTTGGGATGCCAATAAAGCCAAAAAACCTGATTCCTGTCTTCAAGAAGCTTGAATTTTAATGGAAGAGTTCACATTCAAACAGCTCTCTTCCATTGGCAATTCTTTTCTTTCTCTAAGAAGCATCATATTGAGAAAATCTCTCTAGCAGTCTAGTGAACTGAACAACTTTTGAACTTGCATATAGCCACTAGACAAATCTCAAAAATAGTGCTGCCCAGGAAATTTTCTTTCTTTGTCTAGAAGGTGATATCCTAGGATTATAGTGCCTATGCAATTTAAGCTATAGTTCAGGAAAAATACCTTTGAGTTTTCCCCTCATACCTCATGCATGCACATGTTTACCATAGCCAGGTACTTATTTTGAAAGGAACATCATTTGTTCCTGAGATGTGTGTGTGTGTGTGTGTGTGTGTGTGTGTGTGTGTGTGTGTGTGTGTGTGAAATTGCTCATCTCCTCCCAAATTAAGATCTGCTTTCCTGTGTTGCAGGCTGGAAACTCATGGGAAAAAGTGAAAAGCATTAATTAAGCTTTTTTAAGAATATAAATTTTAGTAGGAAGCATAGCTCTTTTTATAAGACTTGATCTTATTGCTGCTGAATATCACTTTTGGAAGCAACTTCAGTCACTGGGACTTAACTTTCAGCAAGCTCAAATCCATCCCCATTTGAGTTACCCTTTAGAGTTCTCCAAAATCAACCCCTGCAATCAGACTGATTTAGGGAGTGCTTTGAATGAATCACAGACTTCCCTATTGATGACCTTTACAAACCTTAAAGACCAGAGGTAAGAGGCAGTTTCTGAATTGGAAAAGGGTCAAAACCAGAAATCATAGCAATAACCAGGGTTAAATCTGTGAGAACTTTTAGTCTTTGGCAAGCAACGATAATGTTGGACAGTTACCTCAATTTTAACTCACTCAGTTTTTCTGTAGTCAAACACCTTTCTTTATGCCTAAAAATATCCAAATCTCCTTTATTCTGAAGTTCCTTCAGCTAGGCAACAAATAATAAAAGCATTACCCATACTCTTACTCTTATTGTTCTCCTTTGAAAATAGGTAACCCCTACTAGAAGAACTGGGGAATCTACCCTTTAAAAAGAATAGATGAGAATAGCAAATGGATTAATTATAGTGCCACTTGTATTCTCCTGTGGCTGCAAAGTTTTACCAAAGGGCAGAAACTTTTTGAAAGTATACATTTCTTCATAGGTCATGATTTCCTATAATTACTTCATTTGCAATAGTCATCTGCTGCATGGGTTCTGACACTGAAAATATATTTTTGACAATAAGTAATGGAAGGGTATGATGGAACTGAGGTATGGCCTAATGGAACAGTACTGGATCACTCATGATAGTTTTTTGAGATGTCCCTCACTGTCCACCTTGGATTACAACCACTTTCTTCCCATAAATCAATCCTGGAAGACTGCATTTACATCCAGCAAAGGATTGACAAAGAAGGGAAGCCATGTACATAACCTTCTGTATTTTCAAGATTTGAGTGAGGCCAATCCAAATTGGGAAGGATGATGACTAATTTTTGTCAGCACAAATAGTGGGAAAATATGTTTGAGTAATAAGAAAACTGTAGAGATGGCATATTATATGACATGTGTTTGGTTTGAACTTATTTTGGGAACAGTGATGATGGAAGAAATGTTGTTCTTTATTGTATTTATAACCATGCTGAGTTTGCAAAGGAAAAACAGACGTAAGTCATTATATTAATGTGGCAAGGCAGCTAAATGTAAACATAAGGGAAATGATTTTCATGAAAGTCTCCAGTATTTTCTATCTCCTCAAGTTTATTTGAAAATAGAAATTAAAATTAATGATATGGAATTAAAATCTATTCCTATAGTTTGTATTAAAGTAGAAGGGCAATATTATAGGACTGTGAGCTCCTTTAGAACAAGGATTGTTAGGGTTTCTTTTTTCTTTTCTTTTCTTTTTTTTTTTTTTTTTGCTTTTCTCTGTATCCCCAGCACTTAATATCATCTTTGGCACATAGTAGGTACTTAATAAAAGCAAGTTGACTGGTAACACTTCTGATGAAAGGACCACTTACTGGCTATAAACTATGCAATGTATTTGTACATATTTTACTTTCATCTCAGTTCCTGTCAAAACTGAGTCATCTTTCTTTTTTAAAAAGTCTTAATTAAAGGAAGGAAATGCCTTTCAATTTGTGTGCCTAGATTCTCAAGTGCTTCACAACAGCAGGCTTATTGATATCAAAGAAAGAATTGGGTTTCAGGGTGAGGCAGGTGTACTATACTGGAAAATCAAATGAAACCCTGAAAGTGAGCTTTCACCATTAAAAGCTATGCCTATTCAGAACTCCTCTGTTCCTATGGTTCAGACTATCCCTCCCATTTCAGTAATATTGAATCCATTCTGACTTCTTTCAATTCCATTAACACTCTTATTCATGTACTATAGATTTAGAATAAATTTGTAATTTTTCAGAACTCACTTTTTAAAAATATTTAGAAAAAAATTACTATTTCTTAACATCCACTGGAAATTAACAATGAATATGTTGGATTAGGTCTGATATTTAGGGACCATTTTCCCTGAAACTAGGTGGATAGGCATCAAAGTGACACTATTAATTGCTAGAGCCCTGGACCTCCATCAGGAAAACACAAGTTCAAATTCAGTCTTATCTAATACTTAATAGTTGTGAAAAACTGGGCAAATCATTTAACCTCAGTTTCCTTTTCTGTGAAAAGAGGATAATAATGGCATCTATCATGATTGCTGTGAGAATAAAATGAGATATTTGTATAGTACTTTGCAAAATTTAAAGTGCTATAAAAATTCTAGTTTTATCTCTAGCTAAAAAAGAAAGGGAATTAAAGATACTTCAACTTAAATACTGTATTTAGTTTCCATAATTTTTATTGGCCATAGACTACAACTCTTAAAAATGATTAGGTAGCTAAAAAAAAGTGAGTGGGTGTCTCTGACCTTGTGCCCCAGGCCTTCAGCTTATTCTTCATTATGTTCAAGGAGCAAGACAGCTGAGAGCCCAGAATGCTTCTAGTCCCTAGAGCATTCCAAATCCCATAAGCCTTTCAACCTTTTAGAATGCCTCTGCCTCACTAAAATTTTACTGCTTGTTTATTTGTAGCAAAAGGCTATGAGGTTGCATAACTCCATGGTAATCATCAGATGATTCATCTAGCTGCTTGCTAAATGCAGTACCCTATGTATAATTTATTTTTCATTCTAAGGTTCCAATCTGCCTTTCAGATAATTCATCTTTAGTTTTAAAGACAAAGGGAGACAATAGGAAACTATGTGCTTCTGTCTATCTCTGTGATACAATAAATACTGCGATTAAATTGGTGACTCCCAGAACCCTAGAGTTCTTGTAACTGGAAAGATTTCAGGTCCTTCCTCCCTCTTCTCCCCACCCCCACCCCACCCCCCAAAGTTAAATGTCATCCTTAGTAATGCTTCTGAAATCAATTAATTGCATCTCATAACTAATGGAGTCTTTCACTGGAAGGTTTTGATGTGTGCCTTATGTTGATTTCAAAAGGCTTTTGCAACATGGAATAGAATTTTTTTTTTTTGCAATTTTATTTTTTCTCCATGGCAGGACCAGAGGCAGATCCATCTAATATCTCTTCATCTGGCAAAAATCTTGGATTTACATATTTATATCTATTCATAACTGAGTTTGTTTCGAGGGTTGGACTTTGTGGGGGAGAGGGGAGAGAGAGAGAGAGAGAGAGAGAGAGAGAGAGAGAGAGAGAGAGAG
>JAJPUD010000286.1:700721-715138 GCA_023553655.1 Myrmecobius fasciatus
AGAGAGAGAGAGAGAGAGAGAGAGAGAGAGAGAGAGAGAGAGAGAGAAGATTCTGAATTACGATCTGGAAACTCCATGAATTCAGTACTATTTTTAGAACAAAAATATTTTTACAGGACTAAGTGTAAAAGTAAATATGTTTTACAGCTTAAAAACATGATAATACATTTAGAGCTAGAAGGAAACTTAAAAGCTAATGAGTGCCATCATCTCATTCTGTAGATCAGATTAGTTGGTGAATTCTCAGTGAATCCACATCTGTCTCTTCACCTTACTTTGATGATTATAAATCTTCTACACCTTTTCCTTCAGTCATCTCTGTCCATCCACCCATCTATCTTTTCTCTCAGTTTCAATATTTCACTTTTTTGTCTTTAGAATTTCATTTCATTCTTGAGAGTTCTCTTGCTTTTCTCATCTGGATAATTGAAGTCCCCTGTCACTATTACATTATGCTGTGATGCCAGGTTTAGGATCTGTTTTCTCTTTATGGCTAGATGGTCTATAATACACTGTGATGAAAAGTGCCTAGGCACTGGGGCCTGGCACATAGTAAGTACTAAATAAATACTTGTTGATTTGTTTTTGCTAGATATTTGGTTGATCCAAAAACATCCTGCTTCCCTCTAATTCCAAAAGTCTTAGGGCAATTTTTAAGCTTTAACAGTTTTAAGCAGCATTGTATTTTGAAACACACTGTGCAATGTTCCATATCCCTATTTTCTTATCAAAGTTCATATTTATGTCACCTTTTTTTTTACCTGGAAGTGAAAATAAAATATCAAATCCCTCTAAATTCTTTCTCTCTGTGTACAATATGGTCCCTAGTATGTGTTCATAAGGATTAAATAGATTGTCAGGTTGCTCAAGATGGGCTGGTTTTCACCTTATTCACCTTATTGGTGAATACAATTGGAGCTAAATCCTTACTTGAAAAAGTCCCCGAAAAACCCTGTGAAGTAAAAGTAGAGTTGAAATAGCTTTCTGGTGGAATTTTTCTGAGGCTAATAGCAAATTGAAATATTTAGAAGTCACACCAACAAAATGTTTTCATGTGGCAGTAGTGAGGATGTGGTAAAAGGGCAGATTGGCGCTGAGTTGTTTTTATATTGAATATTTCCACCCCACCCCTCTCAATTAATTTCCAACCTTGAAAGCAGCTTCCTCTTTGCTTGTGGATGTCCCTATTAACAGAAAAAGGCTGACCGGTAGCTACAATAACTTAAAGGAGTTGGAATGATGACCTGCTGCCAGTAAATAGCTACTCCAAAGTTTCTAGGGTAATACTATAGGATGAATTAAGACCCCATTTGCCATTGTCTTCCTTATTTAGCACCTCCTGGGTAAAATTTTCTCCTGACCATTCTAATCCACCCTCTATTTGCTGTCGAAGTGATTTTCCTAAAGCTCTGGTCTGACCATGTCATCATTCTACTCAATAAACTCCAATGGCTCCCTATTACCTCCTGGATCAAATACAAAATCTTCTGTTTGATGTTCAAAACTCTTCCTCCTCCATTCATTTTTCCAGTTTTTTATATCTTAATCTTCACCTCCCTCTGCCTTGTCCCTATGATATACTCTGTGATACAGTCACATTGGCTTCCTTGCCATTCCACTAATAAACACTCCATCTATTGGATTCAGATATTTTCACTAGCTATCTTCCATGTCTAGAATGTTCTCCTTGGTTGCACAATGGATAGAGTACTGGATCTGGAATTAGAAAGATCTGAGTTTATATTGGACTTTATATACTTAATAACCCTGTGTATCTGGTCAAGTCATTTAACTTCTGATTGCTTCAGTCTCCTCAACTGTAAAATGAGGATGATAATAATACCCATAAATGAGATATTATATGCAGTTGTGCTTATCATGGTGCCAGGTATTTAGTGAATACTATATAAATGCTTATTTCCTCCCCTTCCCTTCTCTTCTGCCTTCTGGTCTTTTCCAATTTCCTCTTAATTCATGTGCATTTCCTCTATTAATTATTCTCTATTTATCATATAGATCTATATCTATACATCTCTCTATATATCTGTCTATATGTAGATATCTATATAGACAGATATATATCTTGTTTGTACAAAACTATTTGCATATCATTTTTCTCATTAAATTATCTTCTATCTTTAAAGGTACTTTTCTTGGTATCACCAGTGCTTAGTATAGTACCTGGCATATAGTAGACATTTAACAAATTTTTATTGACTGATCGACTTGACTATATACTGTCAGTCAGCCAGAAAACAAGCATTTATTAAGCATTTACTATGTGCCAGGCACTGTGCTAATTGCTATATACACCAAGAAAGGAATAAATAAGCAATTTATTTTAGATATTGCCTTTCCAGCTGAGGTGGGATATAATGTTCTTCTTAGAGAATTTACTTTATCATTAAGTTGCATTTTAAAGATTTATCTCCAACAGAATGATATAGGTTTTGTGCAACCTGTTATATAACACTATTAAATGAGACTACTTTGGAAAGATCTTCCAAGAAATGTGAAAAGAAGTTGTGGTTTACATTATATCTGTCAAACTTCATGTTTTTTTTTCTTTCCAGAAAATAATTTAGTACTGTAAATTGGGAGTTTACATAGATAGGGCAAATTAGAGTGACTTCTCACAAATTACTCTCTTCAGTTCATTTGTCAGCTCTAAAACTTTTTTTTCCTAGAAACCTTAGAATAGGGCTCAAGACTAGGTCTCTACAATTGTGGGCAAAAGGGCTTTCAGCTCCTATGCAAGCACCCAGCTAACATACTATGTATATATATTGTAGTCCCATGGGGGAAAATATATGAAACAGGATAAAAAACTCAAGATAGTCCATTAATTAAAAAAAGACAAAACCTCTCCTATATCCAATTCACCTTTTCCTCAGGGACCTATAGAATCCTCCAGACTTAGAGCACTATCTTAAAAGTTTGGATTCCATTGTGAGAAGATAGATTAAGGGGCTGGTTGGTTAGAAATCAGCTCAACAGATTTGAATAATTCAAAAAGCTCACCCTTTCCCTCCGCCTAGGAATGTGGGTCCAGGAACTTGGCACTTTCCAAAAAACACTCCTCATCTCTGGAAAAAGTTAATTTGGGCACTCTCAAATCACACAATTCAAATTCTCTCCTCTTCTCTCCAATACTCTGGAACTTTTAAAGAATTTGTATATCAGGCCCAATGTTCCCTCCTGGAGCACAAGGCTTCCCTCTTGTCTGTAATCTCTGGAGCCTGGGATTCTTCCTCTTACTATTTATATCTGCCAGTTCTGGGCTGAAAGACCCTGCCTCTTCTTTTTCCTCTCTTGCCTTTTTGAGACTTCAGGCACTAAATAAATGCTTGTTGATCTTACCTATGAGACAGCCAGAATTTAAAATGGATTCTGATTTGTAAATTAGGGGGATGTTTCCATTACAATAGCTTAGTTCTCTTTGAGTTTTATTTGCAAGGTCAAAATAAAATATGTGGATATAATATAAACTCACAAATATCATCACTATTTCTATTTATACCAAATGAAAAGCAGAATTTCTAAAATCACATTACAAAAATTACAAAAGATGTCAATTGCTTGGACATTAACCTACCAGTCTACTCATATGAACAATAGAAAGACAACTATAACTCAATTTTAACTGACATATAGAAAGAAATAAATCATTGCAGAGCTCCTTAGCAATTGTGCTAGGGTAAGACAAAACAGCAATGATACTACCAAATTAGTACTATGATAGCAATAAAATTCTGTGCTCTACTTTATAGAATTAAAGTGGTAACAACGCTTATATGGAAGTTAAAAACAAATAAGAATACCAAGAGGAATTATGAAAAAAGGATAACAGTTGCAACACATTATAAATAAGAATTAATAATATAGAATGGGAGTAAAAATACTATCATAATAATTGCTAGCATTTATATGGGGTTTATAATGAACTGGGTACTATTTTTTTTTTATTAAAGCTTTTTATTTGCAAAACACATGTATGGGTAATTCTTCAACATTGACCCTTACAAAGCTTTCTGTTACAAATTTTCCCCCCAGTCCCTCCCCCTCCCCCAGATGGCAGGAAATCCACTACATGTTAATTATGTTAAAATACTTGACAAATAGAGTATATGTATACATATTTCCACACTTATCTTGCTGTGCAAGAAAAATCATATCTACAAGGAAAAATATCTGAGAAATGAAACAATGCAAGCAAACATCGATAGAGAGCATGAAAATGTTATGTTGTGGTCCACATTTCATATCCCTCTCTCTGCGTGTATATGGCTTTCTTCACTGAACAACTGGAACTGGTTTGAAACATTTCATTGTTGAAGAGAGCCATGTCCATCAGAACTGATCATCATATACTCTTGTTGTTGCCATGTATAATGAATGATCTCCTGGTTCTGCTCATTTCACTCAGCATCAGTTCATGCAAGTCTCTCCAGACCTCTCTGAAATCATCCTGCTGGTTGTTTCTTACAGAACAGTAATATTCCATGACCATCATATACCATAATTTATTCAGCCATTCTCCAATTGATGGGTATCCATTCAAACTGAGGTACTATTCTAAACACTTTACAATTATTATCTCATTTGATCCTCACAACAACCCTGGAAGTAGCTGCTTTTTTTATCCCCATTTTAAAGAAGAGGGAACTGATGAACACAAGGATTAAGTGACTTGCCTAAGCTCAGCTATTAAATATCTGAAGCCTGGTTGAATTCAGGTCTTCTTGCAGCTCTGTCTACTGCACTACCCTTATCAAATAAATTCAGGAATGGAAAAAAAAAAGTCGCATTGGTTATTATGCCAAGAGCAAGTTGGGGGCAGATCTCATATTCTACTAGTATCTACTTGATGTCAAAAGAAAGCAATTGACCCCTTTTTGACAAGCTAAGGGGCACATATTGGTGAGAGCTGCTCAGGAAGGCAAGCATAGATTGCTCACCACCTGCAACAACGACATGGAGGAGATTAGAGCTACTTCGAATTTGAGAATTTGAACCATTTGAAACATTGTTCACATGTTTTAGCATACAAATATAAATTATACAAATCATACAAATAAGAATTAAAGATCCCAGAGAAATGATCTTATATAGATTAAGTTAAGAAATATGGTTTGAAATGACTAAATCTAATTTTGGTGATCCTAAGATGAAACATGCACTACTATACTATTGGTGGATCTATGAATTGGTTCAATCTTTTGGGAAAACAAAATGGAATTATGTAATAATACTTTTTTCATATCCTCTGTCCCAGTAGTCCTTCTGTTAGTATGTTATTGACATGCAAGGCCTGTACAAAATATTAATTTCAACATCATTTGTAATATATTTTTAAATGGAACAATCTATGTGCCTAATAGATGCAGATGGCTAAACAAATTGTGATATGTGAAATTTATTTCTTATTGAATCTATCAATCAAAAAATATTTATTAGTGTTCAATATGTGTAAGGTCTTATACTAGATGATTTCATTGGTTTAAGAAACCTCCCCAAATGGAGATCAGAAATTGATCTATAGCTTAGAGTATTAGAGAGTTTCCTGGAGCACTCAGAAGTGAATTAAGTGACTTTCTCAGGATGCTACAGCTAATAGGTATCAGAGAAAGACTTGAATCTACTTTTCTGACTTTGAGATTTGTTGTGTTCTTCAGTCACTATACTGTGCCATAAGGAAATTAAAAATTTGCATAGAAAGAAATATGTAAAAACACAGTGATTTAGTGAGAAGAAACAGACATTGAAAAATAGTATTCACCCTGAGGTTAACCATGCAACTAATAGTAATAATAAGAAGAAAATCTGAAAATCTGAATTCGAGGAAAGTTTCAAAGAGATAAAAACAAATGAAACAACCCAACAGGACATTGTTGTTACTTATCTTGTTCAAGTTAATTTATTCTTTTTTAAAACATGTAAGGAAAAGTTTTAAAATTTTTTGATCATTTGTCTGGATGTTTGTTTTGTGGATCATTACTAAATTTAGAATTTTTTAATATGAAATATTAGACATAATATCCCTTTGTGTGTGAAAATCCTGAAGTAAAGATGAACCTAATATGATCTTATATTTATATAGCCTTTTTTATTTACTCTTTCTGTCCCCTCCCCATCCCAGGCACTTTCATATATATTATCTTATTTGATCCTAACAACAATCCTGTGAAGTTAGTTGCACAGGTGTTATTATCTTCATTTTCAAAGAAGGAAATTGGAGTTCATTGAGAGGTTAAGGGAAGTTCACTAAGATAACCCAGTTAATTGATGTGGGAACCAGGCCAATGCCCAAGCCTGATTCTGGGCAGCCATATTTTTCACTCTGTTTCTTTCATTTATCTGTCCATTTTTAATCTATTTACTCTAGGGCATCTAAGAAAAGTCCTTTTATATTCAGGGGATTCATACACTCAGAATTGGCACTCTTTGTGCAAAATTACTGTGCCAAGGATTGGATCACCACAAGAATAGCTTGCCCAGAGATGAGCACCAACTCCATGAGAATGCCCAGAAGCTGACTGAAGTTTATAGGTACCAAGGAACTAAAAGTTGAAGCTTTGGAAGTGCATGAGGTGGTATTTTCAAAGCTTCCTAGCTTGTATGAATTGAGGACCTCAAGTTTTCTCTGCTACTAGGGATACTCTCAGCAAGATCTTGCAAAATAAAGGGCTCTTTACTGAGCTTTTCATGTTCTCAAAGCACTTCCAGGATTTTGTAGGAGGGCAGAGGAAGCCCATCTTAATTTACCCTGGAGAGTCTGTGACTGGTGCAAAGGCAGTAAGAATAGAATCATTTATTAGCAGTGGGTGGTCCTGCTCCCTCCAGTTTTCCAGTAAAACAGCTGCAGAAGAGTCTTCACAAAAGGAGTTGCTTGGATGGTGAATATCAGTGAAAACACCTGTGTCCCATCTCAAAGCATCTGTACCACTCCTCCATTTTCAGCATATGTTGCACACCAGTTGCTTGGTTCAGAATGCCTTGAAAGAAAGAGGATTTCATATGCAAAAGTTTTCAGCAGACTAAAATAATTGTCTTTCCTTTTTTAGTACTTTCTTTTGATCTTTCCTACTTCCTCTGATTTGCAGTCATTTTCTTTTCATGTTCTGGAGTCTCATAGACATTGAAAAGTGACGTATAAATAATCCATTCAGCTGAAAGTGCAGCATTTGAAGTGTTGGTCAGTTTGGTGAACCATATAAAGAAAATATGGTCACTTCCTGTTATCTAAAGAGTCTGAAAATTGAACCTACTCTCTACATGAATCTATTAATACTGTGTAACCATTTTTGATTTAACATTTCCCAAAGGTAACAATGATAACTTCAGATACTCTGAAACAAGATGTAAAGAAAGCCTCATTGGGATCAATTGCATATCCTCAGAAGAGTGAAATGGATGATCCATCTGTCTGTCTGTCTGTCTGTCTGTCTCTCACACACACCCACACCCCCCCCCCACGCACTCACATAAATGGAAATTTCAAAAGCAGGGTTACATAATGGGAAGAAAATTGGACAGAGAGCATAGAGTTAGTACCGCTGTTGTACAAAAGAAAGAATGCTGAGTTAGAAGTCAGAGGATCAGGGTTTGATTATCAGCTTCACTGCTTACCATCAGTATAGCCTTCAGTGAATCAATGAGTACTCAGTTTCCTTACCTGCAATATGAAGGTTAAATCTAATGATATGTAACGTCCTTTTTCAATGTTAAATTCTATGATCTTCTGACCTTTGTTCAAATCCCAGTTCTGATTTTAATTAACTGAATGGTTAAATCTTTCATCTTTAATTTCTACATGTGTAAAATCAGAATTACTATAAAACTGGTATAATCTAGAAAAGGCTTTTTTTTTGGAAACAGCTTTGTATAGTACATAAATGCAAGTTATTATCACAGTGTAAATGACAGTGAAGAAGCATTAACATTTTGCATCTGAAACCTTCCATATGTAATATCTCCCCTATTAGAATGTGAGTCACTGAGATCATGAATTACCTGCTTTTTTATTTGTATTCCTAGCTTTTGCATAATGCCTTGCATACAGTAAATGAAAGAGAGAGAATTACCTACTTTTTTATTTGTATTCCTAGCTTTTGCATAATGCCTTGCATACAGTAAATGTTTAATAAATGCTCCCATTATGTCTCAATACAAGTGAATTCCATTTAAATTTTTATGTTAGATCCTTTTTTCTTTTTTACATTCTTTAGCCTATTGTTATGAAAAGCAAAGGTGGTAAAAGGCTAGGCAGATACTATATTGCTGTAGGGAAAGAAATAGACAGTAAATTGTTTTAAGTGACTTATCAAAAAAAGATAGATGATCTACTGCTAGTAGTAAATTAGTCTCCTAAATAGGTTTTAGACTTGCTGGTCATCTTTGAATTCCATGATATATTTAATCATTTTTCAGTCATGTCCAACTCTTGATGATCCAACGTGAGATTTTCTTGGTAGAGATACTATGGTGATTTGCCATTTCCTTCTCTAGCTCATTTTATAGATGAGGAAACTGAGGCAAAAAAGGTTAAGTTATTTGCTCAGTTTCATATAGCTAATAAGTGTCTGAGGTCATATTTGAACTCAGATCCTCTTGATTTAGAGTTACTACTCTATCCAGTTTGCCAACAAGTTGCCCTCCATGACATGTAATAGAACAAGAATATGAAAGGAAAAGAAAGGGTCCAGGATTTTTTTCCCAGCAGACCAGAATGCTTCTGGAGACTATTTGTATGACTAGCACCTGGGACATAATATGTGCTTATTTATAGATGTACTATAATGAATTATTTTATGTTGAGAAATGGTTATATCACTGAAACCAGAAAGAGCAAGGTACTATATTAGACATATTGGACATGACAGAAGTATCCCTGCTATATAATAAGTGCTTAATAAATATTAGATTGATTTAGTCAGTTTTGAATCCTGGTTCTGCAATTTACTACTTGTACAACCTTCAGCAAAGTACTCTATCATTGACTCAGTTTCCTCATTTGTACAATGAGGAAGTTAAATTTGTTTTCTAAAATTCCATCTAGCTCCCAGCTCTATGAATCAAGTTGGGGAGGGAGGAGGGAGAAGGAGAGGTGGGGTCAGTCATCATTTATTGCTGCTCACCCAAAAGAGGGTAGAAATCTGCTAAACTATATATATATATATATGTATAATGTATATATATATGTGTGTGTGTGCATGTGTGTGTAAACACACACACACATATATATATGTTAGGATTCAATCTGAGATAGTAAAAATGATTAAAAAATGTCCTTAGCATTACTTCTGGCCAACTTCCTGTTCTCTTCTCCTTTTTACTTGTCTATCAAATAAGATAATATTTATAAAGAGTTTAGCACAGTAGGTACTATATAAATATTTATTTTCTTATCTCATAGGATTCCCATTGCCTTAATTCTATTTTTTTCCAGATAATGTAAACTTGAGGAAGAGAATGATCAATAGAGAGTTTTTACATGTTAACTGCAATTGTTGAGCCCAACAGTAGTAACTTTAAAACCCAATTGGTTAAGGACTATATTGATTTTAAAAAAAGACTCAGTTAACTATGTCTAAGAAGACAGGGGAAACAATGCTGGATTGACCCCATATTTGCTGAGGCTATCTTCAAAGGGCTTAAGTACCCTCTATGATGTGGCTGGTAAGAATGTAAAGTATATATCTGAACCTATCTGGAAAACAGATGGTACAGCTGCTTTGTTATCATTTTGCAGAAGGTAATATAGCAGATAGGAAGAGAGGAAACACTTCACACATCCTTTTGCCTGGTCTTTGACTTTCACCTTTTACTTCTCTTTTCTTGCATTTTTTTGATAACACCTCAAAGATTTTTTTCCCATTCCTCCATATTAAAATGCCCTCTTTTCTTTTGTTTTTTTAATAGTACTTTATTTTCCCAAATATATGCAAAGACAATTTTCAACATTTACCCTTGCAAAACCTCACATTTCAAATTTTTTCCCTCCTCCCAAGGCAGCAAGCAGTCTGATATAGGCTAAACATGTGCAATTCTTCTAAATATATTTCTAATTTGTCATGCTGTGCAAGAAAAATCAGAGCAAAAGGGAAAAAATAAGGAAAAAAACAAAAAAAGACTGGTGATATAGAAAGAGAAATTCCATTTAAAATAACTGTAGAAAAAATAAAATATATGGATGTCTATTTGCCAAGACAAACCCAGGAACTATATAAACACCATTACAAAATACTTTTTCACACAAATAAAGTCAGAACTCAATTATTGGGAAAATATCAACTGTTTATTAGTAATGCAAGCTAATATAATAAAAATGGCAATTCTACCTAAATTAGTCTATTTGTTCAGTAGACTTTTTTTGATTGCTAATTGTTTGCTTTTTTGTGGTTGCTTTTATCTGATTTTTATTATTTTTACTTTCCCCAGTTACATTTAAAACATTTTTGTTATACATGTAGATTAATTTTTGTACATATTTTCATATGAATTATGTTGAGAGAGAAAAATCAGAACAAATATTCATTTTCCATAGTTCTCTTTGGATGCAGATAGCATTTTCTGTTCAAAGTTTATTGGGATTGTCTTGGATCACTGAACCTCTGGGAAAAACCAAGTCCATCACAGTTGATCACCACATAATTATGTTGTTAAAGTGCATAAAGTTCTCCTGGTTCTGCTTGTTTCACTCAGCATCAGTTCTTCTAAGTCTTTCCAAGCCTTTCTAAAATCAGTGTGTTCATCATTTTTAACAGAACAATAATATTCCATTGTTTTCATATACCATGACTTTTTCAGCCATTTCCCCAATTGACGAGCATCAATTCATTTTCCATTTCCTTGCCATCACAAAAAGAGCTGCTGCAAACATTTTTTGTACATGTGGTTCTTTTTTCCTTTTTTTAATGATTTTTTTTGGATACAGACTCAGTTATGACACTGATAGATCAAAGGATATGAGCAGTTTTATAGTCTTTTGGGCACAGTTCCAAATTGTTCTTTAGAATGGTTGGATCAGTTCACAATTCCATCAACAATGCATTAATGTCTCAGTTTTCCCACATCCCCTCCAACAGTTATTATTTTTCCTGTCATCATAACCAATCTGAAAGGTATGAAGTAGTACCTGAAAGTTGTTTTAATTTGCATTTCTCTAATCAATAGTGATTTAGAGCATTTTTTCATGAGACTGGAACTGACTTTAATTTCTTCATCTGAAAATTGTCTGTGACTACTTTGTATTCAAAGAAAATCATGTGATTAAAATAGGATTAAATTAATAAAATTAAACTTAAAAACAGGAGTTTTTTTTTTCCTTTCCTGAAATACAGTACTTGGTTGAGGTAAGGAGATTATATATTAAGGGTGAGAAGCATTCCTTCATCTACACTCCCATATTACTCTAGCTTTTCTTGGCTACTGAATAGAACTCTACAGCTACACTCAAGTTTCTGAATAATACTCCACTGTCATATTCCCTCTTGGAGAGATCTAGAAGCACTGGGAAAGTAGTCAAGAGAATTCCTACAGTTTAAAGGAAGGAGAATGCCAAAGCAAGCAGATTCCTTTAGAATCCTTCTTTCTCAAGAATGGGCATAATCTGTAGTCATGTCATAAACCACTTTCCCCTGGAAATAAAATCATTGAAGGCTCCATTGACATTTGTTACAGCTGGACAGACTTATATAATTCAAGTCAAAAGAGAAAATTTTAATTACTAGATCTTCTAACTTGGTGTTTTATTATCTTCAAAAAAGAAAAAAAATCTATAAACAGCTCCCTTTAACCAGTTAGGAGTCTTGCCTAAAGAAATAAATAAACAAAAAATAAAACACAAAACCTCCTCAGTAAATTCTCAATAATTTGTCCTAATGTATGGGTCTAGAGTTTTGTTTATCTCTTTTTCCTTTTTTATTCTGATGTACATAGAAATAAAATGAAGCATGCCCCAATAGAGAGACAGGCTCCCAAATGCTGAGAGAGCAAAAACCCAAAATATAACATAATTATTACAGTTAAGGGGAGCATGCCATTTCTGACAACTTAAGCAAGTTATTTGAGATCTTATTTTAGTTAAATGGTTGAAAGAAATTATGGAGATGAAGAGTTAGCCATTTGGCTTTCATTAGTAATGACTTTTCCTTATTTGGACTTTATTTATTGTTATTTTATCCTAGGTGGCAGAAACAGCTGTTACTCAACTTCTGAGGGAGAGAGAAAAAGAATTCAGTGTCTATAAAAAGAAAGGGAAGCTTATAAAATAGAATTCTGATTAGGTTTGGACATAGACATAAGAAAAGGTAGCTGCTCATGTAACCCCTTAATCTCAAGAAGGCTGATAAGAAGTGCAGTTTTTCCCAGGTAGGTAGATGGAAAGACTGAAAGATCATGGAAGGAGGAAAATACAAAGGATGGGAATATTGGAGTCCCAGTATGTGGCTGGCAATGGCTTTTAACTGTTAATAGTTAGAACTCTAATTGGCTCACTTATTGTTTGCTCTACCTAGAGAGAATTTGGTGCATCCTAGGACCATGTGAATTAATCCCCTTCTACATTTCCCTCATTCTTGCTCTATTGCTGACAAACTGGCATGCTTAATGTTAAATTGCTTTTATTTACTGTCTATATTTTTACCAGATTTTGTTTCTATATAAAAATAAACTCATTTTCAATGTATTTAGAATGGGAGCTTGCTAACAATGAATGGACCACGGTGGCAGTGGAATGAGGGGGCAGGACAAAGAGAAATAGCATTAGACAATCAGGATTCTATATTGAAGCCTTTTCTTTCTCTGGAGACACACAGACAGACTTCACTACTATGGTGTGATTTGAGGAACACTGAGAACACCAAAACTCTTGCTGACTTGCTATAGGGCTTGAAATTCCCATAACTAGAGTTCTTCTTTGAGCTTCAGCCTTTCATTTTATCAGAAAGGATCTAAGTGCCCACTATATACAAGACACTTAAAGAAAGTCACATTCTTTGGGGAAAATCAGAAAGTCCTAGATGCATCTCCTAACTTTCTTACATGTGCTAGCATGTGTGACACTGGGCAAGGCACTTAACCTCTCAGTTCTCCATACAATAATAGCCAATCAATAAACATTTATTAAGCCAGACAATGTACTAAGACAAAGGACAGTCCCTGTATTCAAGGAGTTTACAATCCAATAGAGGAGATAAGTAAACAAATATATACAAAGCAAGGTATATATGGTATAAATAGGAAATAAAGAACAGAAAGAAGGTACTAGAATAAAGAGGGATTGGGAAAGCCTTCCAGTAAAAAATAGGATTTTAGTTAAGACTTAAAGGAAGGTCAGTAGGCAGTACAGAAGAGAGAATTCCAGGCATGGGAAAAAGAAAGAGAAAATGTTGAGTGAAGAAATGCAGTAATTTGTTCTTGGAACAGCTAGGAAGCTGTCACTGGATTGAAGAATGCATATCATGGAATAAAATAAAAGAATATTGGAGAAACTTGAAGTAGGTACCATCAGGCTACTGACATAAGATGAGGAGAGCCTACACTAAAATGGTGACAATTCCAGAAAAGAGAAAGAAGCATATTTGAGAAATATTGCAAAGGTGAAATTATAACTTTGAATAAGGTAGTTTCTGTGAAATAAGGTTGGAAATCAGATTGTAAGGGAATTAAGAAGAGTATAAGAGAGAAAAATGGAGGCACTTATTATAGATGGCCTTTTTTGAGAAGTTTAGCTACAAAAGGCAGAAGAGATATAGTATGTTACCAAATGAATTTTTTCAGGATGGAAGGGATTGAGTTATGTTTGTAGGTAGAAGGGAATTAGTCAGTAAAGAGGGAGAGATTTGAAAATGTGAACATGTGTGACAGAGGGAGCAGTCTAGAAATGGGATAGAATGGGATTATTTTTTTAAAAAACATAACAGTTTTTTGATTTTTCAAAATACATGCAAAGGTAGTTTTCAACATTTACCTTTGTAAAAACTTGCATTCCAAATTTCTCTCCCTCCCTTCCCACTTTTCCCTTCACCAAGTCATGCAACAAAACTTAAGCTTATGCAATTCTTCTAAACATATTTCTGACTTTATCATTCTGCACAAGAAAAATCAGATCGAAAGGGAAAAAAAGAAAAAGAAAAAAAGCAAGCAAACAACAACCAAAAAGGTGAAAATACTATGTTGTGATCTACATTCAGTCCCTATAGTCCTCTTTCTGTAAGATGACTCTCCCTGTAACAAATCCATTGGAATTGGCCTGAATCACCTAATTATTCAAAAGAGCCACATCCATCAGAGATGATGGATTTTCTTCCTTTTATTTCCCATTCACCTTGCTTCAGGTCTTTTCATTGGAGTAAAAAGTGGTATTTCTCTCTCTCTCTCTCTCTCTCTCTCTCTCTCTCTCTCTCTCTCTCTCT
>JAJPUD010000286.1:715148-736356 GCA_023553655.1 Myrmecobius fasciatus
TCTCTCTCTCTCTCTCTCTCTCTCTCTCTCTCTCTCTCTCTCTCTCTGTATGTGTGTGTGTTTCTTGCCAGAGTTTTTTTTCCTTTTTAATATCTTTTTATTTTGAAAATACATGCTAAAATAGTTTTCAACATTCATTCTTGCAAAACCTTGTGTTCCATGTTTTTCTCCCTACCTTCCCCCTACTCTAATTCCTTCAATTTCTTTTTCTTCTTTTATTGCTAAAGCGAATATTTCTAATAAAATATTGAATAGTAATGGTATAGTGGGCAATCTTATTTCATCCCTGATCTTATTGGGAATATTTCTGGTTTATTGCCATTCCATATGATGCTTGCTAATGATTTTAGATAGATGTTATTTACCATTTTAAAGAAAACTTCATTTATTCCGATGCTCTCTAGAGTTTTTAATAGGAATGGGTGTTGGATTTTGTTAGAGTTTGTCAAATGCTTTTTCTGAATCTATTGATATGATCGTATGTTTTTTTTTTAGTTTGGTTATTGATATAGTCAATTATACTAATAGTTTCCCTAATATTGAACCAACCCTACATTTCTGGTATAAATCATATTTGGTCATGGTGTATTATCCTGGGGATGTTTGTGTAATCTCTTTTCTAATATAGAATAGGATCATTTGATCTGGCTAAGGAATAGGACCAATACATCATGTAAGAGGAGTAAAGGAGGAGATGGCAGAAGGCAACTAAGTAATAGGAGAGAAAAAAGAAAGAAGACAGAGCTCATGGAGAATGGTATAACTGATAACATGATAAAGAGGAGTAGGGAGTTGACAGAAGACAGCCTAGAATTGAATTGTTCACCAAAGGATCTATATGAGAAGAGGGAGTGGTCAGTGCAGGGGAGATGTCCTGGGAGAGGACTATGATGTCAAGGGATTGGAGGTGAAGATATAGATGAAGAGTGAAATTTTATAAGGGAAGGCAGAAAGAAATGAAACACTAATCGATTCTGGAAGAATGGGGAGATTTCAGAATTCTTGAACATAGAAATGATATATTTGTGGATCATAACAGAATCCAAGGATGTGACCTTCTTTGTGTGTGACTGTATAAGGTAAAGGAGTAGCACATGGGAGGTGAGATGGTTGAGGAACTGAATAGTTGGAGGGGAAAAGCAGTACATATGGTCTTTTAAAAAATAATAATAGCTTTTTATTTTTCAAAATACATGCAATGATAGTTTTCAACTTTGACCCTTGCAAAACCTTGTGTTCTCCCTCCCTCCTCACCTGCCCCTCCTCTAGACAGCAAGTAATCCAATATAGGTTAAATGTGAAATTCTTACAAATATATTTCCACCTTTATCATATTGCACAAGAAAATTCAGATCAAAAAAGAAAAAAAATTAGAAAGAAAAAAGCAAGCAAACAAATAAAAAAGGTGAAACATACCATGCTTTGATCCACATTCAGACTCTACAGTCTTCTCTCTGGATGCAGATGGCTCTTTCCATTACAAATCTATTGGAATTGCCTAATTGGAATTGGAATTGCCTCATTATTGAAAAGTGCCAAATCCATCACAGTTAATTATAACATAATCTTGTTGCTGTATACAATATTCTCTTGGTTCTGCTCACCTCACTTAGTGTCAGTTCAAATACATATAGTCTTTTTTTTGGTGTCTGAGACCAGATTTGAACTCAAGTCCTCCTGACTTCAGTGCTGGTGCTCTATCTACTGAGCCACCTAGCTGCCCCTACATATAGTCTTTTTTTTAAAATTTTATTTTATTTGCATAACATATGTGTGGGTAATTCTTCAACAATAACCCTTACATAGCTTTCCATTACAAATTTTTCCCCCCAACTCCCCACCCCTCCCCTAGATGGCAGGATACCCACTACATGTTAATTATGTTAAAATATTGGCAAATCGAATATACATATAGTCTTTTTAAAAAGTTTTATCTGCTAGATTTCTTTTTTATTTAAGGAAATTCATTTATTTTCTATATTTTTGTATTTTTAATATTCATTGCTTTATGAATCATGTTGGGAGAGAAAAATCGGAGCAAAAGAGAAAAATCATGGGAAAGATAAAAAAAAAACAGAAAAAAGAAGTGAACATAGCATGTGTTGATTTACATTCAGTCTCCTTGGTTGTTTTTCTAGATGCACATGGCATTTTCTCTCCAAAGTCTATTGGAATTGCTTTGGATCACTGAACTATTGAGACGAACTAAGCCTTGCATAGTTGATCATTGCATATTCTTTGTTATTGTGTACAATATATTCCTGGTTCTGATTGCTTTACTCAGCAACAGTTCATGTAATCTTTCCAGGTCTTTCTATAATCAGCTTGTTCATCATTTTTTTATAGAACAACAATATTCCATTATCTTCATTTATCACAACTTGTTCATCCATTCCCCAATTGATGGGCATCCACTCCCTTTCCAATTCTTTGCTACCACAAAAAAGCTGATATAAACATTTTTCCCCATGTGGGTCATTCTCCCTCCTTTATGATTTCCTTGGGATACAGATTAAATGCATAAAGTCTTGAAGAGAGGCAGATAGTCTGAGGATTATTAGATCACAGGACCATAGGTTTAAAGATGGAAGGAACTTCAGAAGCCATTCAATCACTTAACTTCTTCCATTTATCCATTTTACAAATAGCCAACTGAAGCAAAGCAAGGTACTGTGCTGAAAAGTTTGCTGGAAAATGCAATTTGTGTTGAGTGAGGTAGGAGAGATAAAGGGAGAAGAAAAGAGGTAAACCCTCAGCATTCATTACTAGTTTTTCAAATTAGCTCACTAGCTATCATCTACCTTCATACATTTATTCCACAAATATTGAGGAAGGGGACCACAAGCAGGTTACATTTTTTGGATATAAGTAAACTAGTTCTGGAGCCTAGAAAATGGGGAAATGGAAGAAAATAATGAGGGGGTGATGTTCCCTTAATAGAGTAAACTGTAGAAAAGAGAGAGGAGAAAGCAGAGAATATAGACTCTTGGAAACAAGTTTCATTTGTATCATAGTTTTGCACAAGCTCAGACCTGAGTCTGACTGCATAGTTTACTGACCTTAACACCAAAGGGGAGGAGTTAACAGTTGTCAGGATGGGCTGTTATGAAAGTTAGCCAAGTGTTCCGCTTTCTCTTGTTCCCCAAAGCTGTGTGACCAGCTGGTCCAATCTAGAGAAGTTCTGACAAGGGCATGGCAGCAGATAAATGCTTACTTGGCTCCAAACTAGTTGATTTGTTATAGCAGCTTGTCAACTGGCAAAACATTTTGACAAGAGACAGTAATGGAGTTCAGTTCCTTTCTCCTTGCTTCCCTCCCTCCTTCCCTCCCTCCCTCCCTCCTTCCTTCCCTTCCTCCTCTTCCTTCCTTCCTCCCCTTCCTTCCTTCCTTCCTTCCTTCCTTCCTTCCTTCCTTCCTTCCTTCCTTCCTTCCTTCCTTCCTTCCTTTCTTCCTTCATACTGATGTTGAAGTAAGGAAAACCTAGATTTGTGTTCTCTGCAGTCTTGTTGTAAAGATCAAAAGAGGTAATGTCTGTAAAATACTTCATTTAGTCGACAAGTGCTTTTAAACACTTACTATATGTCAAGTAATGTGCCTGATGATGGGAATAGGAAGACAAAAATGAAATATTTTGTCCTAAACTATGATAGATCTTACAGGTAAAAGAAATGTGTTACTTTTAGTAGAACAAAAATATAGAAAGATGCAGATAAATTTTGGTATGTAGAGGGACTAGTTGTTGGTGAGATCTGGGAAAAAAACTTCATGTAGAAAGTGGCATTTGAACTGAGCTTTATTTGTTTATTTATTTGTTTAAAACAATTTTTTAAAGTTTTTTTTTATTTTCAAAACACATACAATAGATACAATAGATAGTTTTCAACATTCACCCTTGCAGAATTTTGTGTTCCAAATTCTTTTCTCCCTCTCTTCCTACCTTCTTTCCTAACATATATTGCTGTCTAAGGGATAGAGTAGGGGAAGGAAGGGAAAAAAAGTTCAAGACACAAGGTTTTGCAAGGGTGAATGTTAAAAATTACTTATGCATATGTTTTGAAAATAAAAAAAAACTTTAATTATAAAAAAAACAAAAAAGGGATATCAATGTATGTTAAACATGTGCAAATTTTCCATACAAATTTCCGCAATTATTTTGCTGCACAAGAAAAATCAGACCAAAAAGGAAAAATGAGAAAGAAAACAAAATGCAAGCAAACAACAACAAAAAAGTGAAAATACTATATTGTGATCCACACTCAGTTCCCATCATCCTCTATCTGGGTGCAGATGGCTATCTCCATCACAAGACAATTGGAATAGGCCTGAATCACCTCATTGTTGAAAAGAACCACATCCATCAAAACTTACCATCACCTAATCTTGTTGTTGCCATGTACAATGTTCTCCTGGTTCTACTCTACTCATCATCAGTTCATGTAAATCTCTCCAGGTTTCTTTGAAATCATCCTGCTGATCATTTCTTATGGAACAATAATATTTCATAACATTCATATGCCTAACTTATTCAGCCATTTTCTAACTGATGGGCATCCACCAGTTGAACTGAGCTTTGAAGGGCGTCAGAAATTCAGCATGGCAGAAGTGAGGGAATACATTCTAGCCATAAAAGAGAATCTATGCTAAGACATGGAGATGGGGGGAATGGAATGCTGTGAACCAGGAAGAGCAAATGGGCCTTTGGGCTGAAATATAGATTAAGTGAAGGATAACGACATAATGATGAGCTGGACATTAACATGAATGACTAAAGAGACATCATCTATCATGATTGTCAAGAGATAAAAGGCTTCCCATATTTAAACTTTTACTTCTCTGCCAGAAAGAGGGTACCTTTTACTTTTGGGAAACAAGAGAGCCTTTTTACTCTACTGACCTTATGTAGTTTTTCCTCACCTCCTCAGTCAAGAAATGTTGTAGTTCTTTACCCTTCTTTTCCCATATTATAAATAGAGAGCAGGCCTTATACTCAGGAGTACTTGATGTAGAGTCTCAATTTGCCACTTACTGATTGTGTCTCCCTAGGAAAGACAGTGAACAGCTCAATGCTCTATGAGATTATAAATTGCAGAGAAGGTACCAATGTGCATTAGTAGAGAGATTTACTAGGAGCTGTCTACCCCCAAATCGTAGATCTGGTATATGACATCAAAATGAACAGCAATATAATTATTCTTCTTCATCTATGGAGACCAAACTTTAGTCCTATCTGAGCCTATCTCACTGTTTCAGCCCTCTTTATCTTTTTCTTTTCTGATCTCCTATACCATTCATGATCTTTACCACATGATTTATGGGTAGCTTAGCTGGTCCAGTAGATAAGAGTGCCAGGCCCAAAGTTAGGAAGACTTATCTTACTCAATTCAAATCTGGCCTCAGACATTTATTAGCTGTCACCTGGACAAGTCATTTAACTTTCAGTTTCTTCATTTGTAAAATGAGCTGGAGAAGAAATGGAAAACTGCTCTACTATCTTTGCCAAGAAAACCCTGAAAGGGGGGTCACAAAAAGTCTGACCTGACTGAAAAACAGCTAAATAACAAAGGCATAGTTTGGTAGTTAAATACCTGCTTTCTTGACTTTTTCATTAGTGTTTCATATGCCTAACTAGGTATTCTTTGAGGACAGAGCACATTCTGCTCTACTCCTTTTGGTGCCCAGGATAGGACTGAGCCCATAGTAAGGGTTCAAAAGACCTTAAATTCATAAATAAAGAGAGGAATCATATTCTTTGTTAGAAGAATATAGCCTATGGCAAGAGAAGTCGAGATATATTCAAGGTTTCAGGCTTTGGGAGCATAATTATGAGGGGGAAGTAAGCTCTTTTGTCATTGTTACATGATTTATTTTAAAGAAAAGTTTCATAGCTATGCTTTATCTCACGGACTCAGTAATAGAATTATCTTCTTCTCCTTTACTTTTCTTGCTGTAGTTACAAGCAACAGCTTTTGTTTTTCTCCCAGACATTAGTCAGTGACAAGTAACTAAAAGGCATTCTATTTAAAATATATTGTTTATATTTCATCCATTTTCTTATAACCAAAGAATCCTTTCCACAACCCCTGCATGTATGAACAAAACAATATCACCTCATTTTCAGGATCACACTAACTCATTGGAAGGTATTATCAATACTTAGCATGTAAACACTAGAAAACAAATATATTTGTGGCTTTGACTTGGAGGTTTGTCAAAGACATTCAGTTAAAACGCAAAACATTAGCATACAGCTTAGAGGGCAAACAGAGAATCAGATAAAAGTCTTCCCATATTCAAACTTTTACTTCTCTGCCAGATAGAGGGTACCTTTTACCTTTGGGAAACAAGAGAGCCTTTTTACCCTACTGATCTTATATGGTTTTTCCTCACTTATCAGTCAAGATATGTTGCAGTTCTTCACCCTCCTTTTCCCATACATATATATATATATATATATATATATATATATATATATATATATATATATATACATATGCCTAAAAGCCTGTTGGGAGGAATAAAAAAAAGACAAGATTCAGATTCTGACCAGTAGTGATAGGATTGTTGGATAGAGTGGTAGCTCACCAGTAGCTTTATTATTTAACCATGTAAGCAAAAGAAAGTACTACAGTTTAGAGACAGAGCAACATGGATCAGTTTTCAGCATGTAACTAAACCAGAGTGTAGAAACAAGTAATTAAAAGGATACAAAGTCCATAATCAATTGCACACAGGTTATCTTTAATTGCTCTTGCAAAGGACAAATTATACACAAGGCTTTTGCAAGCCTGGAGAAAAATAGATTCTATTATCTTTAGAAATCGTTTTTTCTGCGAAAACAAAAACGTCCCTATTCCAGATCTCTTGGTTTAATTAAAAGGACACAAATGTCAGATGATGTTGCAGCATATCAAATGTTGCCCTAGAACGACCAGGGAGTGAAAGGAGAGAATGGGAGGGGAGTGAGGGTTGGCTGGAAGAATTTCTTTTCCATAAAGACTGGTCTTTTTTCCCACCCAGACCATCTGTTTTCTCATGGTCAAAAGCTCCATTGCTGTTTTGCTGGCATTGCTTTGCATGTCTTTGTGTTTGGGGGACATTCAATCTTGCATCTGATACATGCTGATCTGTGACACTTCTTAACAAATGAGGCTTTGTTTCCCTGATAGGAACTGTAAACTGGGAGATTGATATCCTAGAGGAAAGGCAGCCTAGTCGACAAGGGACAGGAAATTCTCAGTAATGCAATGAAGCAGAAGGAGATTGCACACACTCTCAGCCTTCTTGATCCTCCCCATCCCCCAGCTCACCTTTGCTGTCCTCCAGAGTCAGTGGCACAGGTGTACTCAAGCCCAGCCAGAACGAGGCACCTCGCCTTTATTGGAGATTGCATCACACCTTCTTATTCTAAAAGCTGTTTCTAAATGTTGAATATTCTTTCTGTTTTGTGCAGGTGAAGTAATTGCAATTGGTTTAATGCGGCCACAGGGAAAATGTTTGATTGGCAAGGCAGAAAACATTAGTAGGACTAATTGTGATTTCGGGGAGAGAAAGAGAGGAACATGGAAATGTTTGGAAGGAGGAGAAGGAATAAGAGAAAAAACTATGAATGTATTCTGGTTTGGTGCTTTTAAGTCTTCTGTCCCTGTAAATTCCCTTAGCTCTATTTCCTTAGCAATGTTGACCTGCTTCCCTTGCCAGCTGAGAATGGATATCTTTCTAACCCGTTTGGCAACTGGGAACAGGATTTATTAAGGTGAGATCTTAGACCTTGAGATTAAAAAAAACAAAACAACATAAACCCTATACTTGTTAAAATGATAGAATTGGCAGTAGATAACTTAGATAACCCTTTTAAAATCCACCAAAAATAAATTCTTTTTGAGTCAGAAGCTAAATTTCACATTACCAGTGCTGATAAATTTGAAGTGTACCTTGTGATCTCATCATAAATGCTTCAATGTATGGCAAAATCTCTTTTTATTCTCTGGGATCACCAAGATTATTCTTTGCTGTTCATTGGATGTTTCACATTCTCATTCTATGACCTGCTTACCTTCCTTTCTAGACACTCATTTCCTGGATATATAGGTTCTTATTTGCAGATCATCATTTACTATTAAGTTGCAGCTTAAGGAATAACCTCTGTGCATCTTTCCAGTATCATTTGATTACTAAATATTACTGAATATAAATCTGATACTGAATATTGAATATGATACTGAATTATGAAATGACTGTTACATCTGCAACCAGCTGTTAGAATATAGTCAGCTTCGTTTTTAGTCATGTGCTATGCTGGCCAAATCCACTACCTTCAGCAGGAAAAAGTTCTTGATATTCAACTGCAAAACATCTCAGTAGTGTGACTTCTAAGGTCCCTTACAGCTCTTAATTTATGAGTGTATGAAATCTTTGACTTCATTCATTTCTTGTTCACAAATCATATTTTTGAAGATAATATTTTTGAAACAGTAATTATAATCATTAACCACAATGTTTCACATAGTGTTATATAAATGTTAACATTGTTGATGTTATTGTTAAAGATATTCTTTGCTATCCTCCGCTGAATTTGCTTCTTCATTGATGTCACTTAATATTTGTATTTGATTCTCAACTCCTCTAATTACTGCCAATGTGACCTTCAACAAGTTTAATTTCACTGAGCCTGATTTTTTACTTGGAAAATGAAAATGACCTTTAAATTCTTTTTCATCTCTAAACTAATGCTTTATTATTATTATTATTTTGCTTTTTGCTGAGGCAATTGAGGTTAAGTGACTTGCCCAGGGTCACACAGCTAGGAAGTGTTTGAGACCAGATTTGAACTCAGGTCCTCCTGACTTCAGGGCTGGTGCTCTAACCACTGCACCACCTAGCTGCCCCACTAATGCTTTTTTATAATCCTACCCTAAGAAATTTGATGGCTTAGTTTGTAGTATCTTATATAGTTCTTTGTAGAATGCATTCCTTTGAACTCAATTTGAAATTAAATCTGCTAATTCCTTGATTTGTTGCTCTGATAAGAACCTGTGAACTATTCTTTATTTAATCATAACTTCTTATTTCTATTGGGTTCATTTGTAACAGGAATGTCAGCATGTATGTGGTCCAGTTACTGTAATCAAACTATTAGTCACTGGGTAAATGACTTAAAGGTAAATATTGTAAATTAAGACTACCAAATGCTAAATGAATATTTTTGGATCTAAAAAATATTTGATTCTTAATACTTTTGGCCATTTTGCCACCATAATTGTAGAAAAGGTATCACTGTAATGGCAATATTATTTATAATTGAGAAAAGTGTGAGACTTGCAGTCAAGAGGACCAGCTTATGACTAGCTATTGAAAATGATCTTAACTTAGTCTCATTTTCTTCATTAGTAAACCAGGGAAAATAATGTCTTTAATGTCTGGTACTTTTAAGGGGACATATAATATTGAGGATCATTTTGTGGTTTTATCTATTTCATACTATTGTACCTTCCCAATATATCATCTAGTAGCTAATCTTCTGCTAAAAATAGTTCTTAAAATGGGCTCCTTGAACCTAAATTTTTTGATAGCTATCTGAAAATCAAATTAGCCAAATATCATAAGGCATGAAATAATACCAGAAAACTGTCCAGAATTTCTGAATATAGAAAACAAAGTGTTGCTTGAAAGAATCTACAGGTCACTTCAATATGTCTAGTGGGGAAAAGTGTAGAAGATGGGGGTGGTTGTAGGGTGAGAAATATGTTGGGAACTCTAAGACAATGGTTAAATTAAAGAATAACAATAACAAATAATAGCAACCAGAAGAAAGAAAATCAAATAAAAAGAAAGGTTGTTGAAATATCAAAAATGTGTTTTGTACCTAGTAGAAATTACAGGAGGGAATAGAATAATGTATTCCAAAAAAGCAAAAACCAAAACCAAAACCAAAACCAAAACCCCTCCAAATCTAATCATCAATGGGGGAAAAAATGAATGTCTATTACCAGAGGGGCATTTAAAGTATTCCTAACCCTCAAAAAAGACATGAACAGAGTTTTCATTTTACAGACATAGCAGACAATACAAATAAGTTTGAAAAATATGCAGGTACCAAAGGAAACAAAACTAATAAAAGAAATCACTCCATCTCTAGAGATTATTAGAAGGGGGGAAAAACAGAAAATAAAAAAGAAATTGGGCCTAAACAAAAATAATATCACAATAGAAAGATCTTTAAGAGGTTTCTTCTAAAAGTATGCAAGAGGGAAGGAAAAAAAAGATCTAGAAGGGAATAATAAAGAAATTATTTAGAAGAATAGACTCAAAATAGGTTCTTTAGAAGCCTTAATTCCATAAGTAACCCAGAAACTGGAGAAGGAATAGCCATGAAGACATTGAATCAAAGAACAAATATTTAGAATAAACAGGAGAAGAGAATAAATGAAAAGAACAAAGTAAATACATTTTTTTCTGGTCTAACATAAAGCTATTTTTCAAGAGTTTTTCATATTAGGGCTTGCCAATATTGTCTTTTAAAATGCTTATTTGATGTTTATAAGAGAAAGCCATACGGTTCAGAAGGAAATTCCATTCTAATCCATCCCATTAAGTACCTACATTGCTTACAAATTATCCTGCTATCATCATATCACCTTCTTTCTTGACCTCAGAATGTTATAGTAATGAATGCCTCAAAAATTATAAAAAGGAATATTTAAACAGTTGTTTAAATGTTACTAGAGAAATGGGGGTGGGAAGGGAAAAGAGAAAGAGAAACAGAGAGACAGAGAAAGAGAGACACAGAGAGAGACAGAGACGGAGAAGGAAGGAGGGAAGGAGTAGTGAGGGAGAAGGAGAATGACTTCAGATCATTAGGAAAAAAAGAAAATTTAATTCAAGTACATAACACATCTTATAGATTTAAAAATAAAAATGTTTCCCATTTCCAAGGAGTTGAAATTCTGCTAGGGAAATAGAACATATAGATGATGAAATACAAGGTAATTTAAGAGGGAGAGAGAACAAAAGGAAAAACAGTGAAAGCTTTATGGAGAAAATAATAACTGAACTAATTCTTAAAGGAAACAACTTAGGGTAGAAGTAAAGATAGAATACATTCCAGGAATGGGAAGCAACTGGGCAAAAATACAGAGACTGGAGCTGGAATTGTGTATATAAAGAATGATAAATACAGAAGTTAGGTTGCAACACAGAATTTGTTTTGTTTATTTAAATTTATTGAGTTTATTTTGCTTCTTCTCCAGTCACTTTTGTTATATAATGAGAAAAACATTTTATAATGCTATATACAGAACACTTTGTACACAAATTATTTTTGAAACTTTTGTAAAGGTTATGTATATATTCACATGCATAGTCTAAATGAGGCTTGTGGAAGGCATTGATAGATACCATAGATATGACTGACAGATATGAGTAGAATTCTTGCTCTCCCTTCCCCATGGGATTTTGTGCCTCCTGCCTTGAGGGCACTAGAAGAAATAGTCAGAGGTTGTCTGTTTTCTTGTCTAGTCTCTGACAGGGGTACCAGATTGAAATTATATTGATTTAACTGCCTGAATATTGCTGATAAGGGGTATGATTAGATTCAGAATTTAAAAGTTGCTTTTCTGGCTATTAGCTATTAAAAGGAGAGAATGACCCTTAACATATATTCTCCAATTTGATTCTTTCCCATCAAATGGTAGTTACCCAAAAGACAATTCAAAATAGTAAATACTAGTGTGTAAACCCTTTTATCCAAAGAAATAACAAAAAACATTTAGAGAAGTTATATAGATAAGGATATACTAGAAAATACAGACAAGTGAATGAACTCTTCAGATGCGAATAGGATGAAAATATTAGCTAACACATGAAGACCAAATATCACTCCAAAATAAGTTCTCTGAAATCTCTAGTAAGGCAAGTTGGAAATCAGATACATGTTGAGGAATGAGCTTCCCCTACACGTCTGCCTTTTTAAAATCTTTCTCTCAAAAATTTTCAGGAACCATTTATGTCTCCCTTGGAGAGGAATTTCTCTTCTCCTAAGTTCTTGTACTAATTTTACTTCTCACTTAGAAATACATTGTCATGTAAACATTCTATCAACTAGGAGAGTTTTTAGCAAAATGTTCTAAGCTCAGATAGAAATTCAGGTTACAGTTACAAAAACATTGTAGGTAGATAATAAAATGTTGTTATGCTCATTTTTAATGAAGAAAATGAGGACCAAAAAAGTTGAGTGACTTTCCTGTGGTAAGTAGCAAATATAAAATTCAAGCCCTATTCTCCAAGGCCAAATCCAATACTTTAATTGCTGTGCCTTGCTACCTCTGGTATATGAGACTTGTGGTGCTGGAAAAGTATTATTTAACTAGAAATGATCTAACGGAGATGATTTTGAAAGAGACACATGGAGAGAATAGTGGTAGTAATAGTAGGAGGAGGAGAAGGAGGAAAAAGTAGAAGAGGAGGAGGAAGAGAAGGAGGAGGAGGAGGAGGAGAAGGAAGAGAAAAAAGAGGAGGAGGAAGAGGAGGAGGAGTAATAGTAGTAGTAGTAGTAGTAGTGATGGTAAGAATAGAAGCAGTAGCAGTATATTAGTAATAGCAATAGTAGTAGCAGCAGAATCAGCAACAACAGTAGTAGTAGTAGTAGTAGTAGTAGTAGTAGTAGTAGTAGTAGTAGTAGTAGTAGTATAGGAGGAAGAGTAGCAGTAATGATAGCAATAGTAGCAGTAGCAGTATATTAGTGGTAGCAGTAGTAGTAGTAGCAGCAGCAGCAGCAACAATAGTGGTGGTGGTGGTGGTGGTGGTGGTAGTAGTAGTAGTAGTAGTGATTATTATCATAAACAGTTCTCAGAAATAGTTTTGCTTTTCTATCAGACAGGAGCTACTTTGAAAAGAGCTAGATGCTAGATATAGACATTTCCCCATTGTGAAGGGACCTGCCCTTTGTGGAGGGAGTGTTTAATTCCTATTGGTCTCCTATGAATGGGGTTTGCCTTCTGATGATTGGTGACTGAAAGTTTCTTTGAGTAGATGTTTATTAGAAGAATATCTCTGCTTCTTACCTATATGAGTGGACTTCTTTTTGATTCCCTGTCCCTTTTTATACTGTTTCTCTCTTTGGACCTCCAGTTGTGGGGGACTATTTATACTCTTCTCTCCCTCCTCCCTCCCATCAGGACAGGTAGTAGAAGGGAAAGCAAAGCAATAAGCATATGTCATACCATGTGTCAGGCACTATGCTAAATGCCTTTTACAAATATTGTCTCATTTGAACCTCACAATAACCATAGGAGATAGGTGCTACCACTATCCCCAATTTATAATTGAGGAAAATGAGGCACACAAATGTGATTTGCCCAAAGTCACACAGTTAGTAAGCATCTGATACCATGTCCAACCATCTATTCCCTGTGCCTTTTAGCTGCCTCTTATTAGTCTTATTGCTGAAGTACATAGTAGTAGATGTGCTCTCCTCCATCTTCCTTCTCTGAGCATAAAACATTCAAATAATCTATTATACCATGGGAAACATAAGGGGTTAGATGAATATCTTCTGTTTCCCATATTTATATTGGTGTTCATATCTTTAGACATGTGTTATTCTTAAGCTTTGCATTAGATATTTTCTTGGAGGTATGTAGATAAGTGTATGAATGATTTAAAGAAAAAGAATTTAACTTGTTTGAGTCAAACCCACAAGATTGAACTTGAGTCTTTGAGAGCCCAGAGCTATTTGGGAGGTAGGAAACCTTAGACCACAGGTTATGCATATAATTGCATCTATGTAAACTAGAATACAAATTTCAGACCACACAAAAAGGACAATGTGAAAGAAAATTTGGTCATTACTGGGATGCTAATCCTTTACCATATTATCATCTGTAAAATGGAAACACTGCTATTTTTAGAATCTGAAGCTAAAATGCAAACATTCATAGAAAGGATTTTGTAAAATTTAAAGTGTATATATAGGTTTCCCCAAAATCTTAGAATACATTAAAATTATTAGAACTTAAGTGTTTAAGCTGTGAAAGCTTAAAATTTAAGACTTTTGAGACACCTAGTATATGACAGTGATGATGAGATGAGGATTATTTGTTGGACAATAGTAAAATGAGCCACTAATTTGGTCTTTCTGATTATTTCATTTCAATTACAATTTAAATTCTGTTTTCCTCAAATGACCAGATTAAAAAATGGAGGTTTGAAACTTTTGCATATTTGAGCAGAGCATAGAATTTCTTTGAAGTTAAGGCAAAGTGATTCTAATGTATTAAGTCTACATTAGGGGCATCATTATGCTTCCATAGTGTTTCCAATAAAATACAAAATATGAAAGTTTTCTGATATTTGAACATACTTCTACATATGAACAAAATTATAGATAGAAAATAATGCAATCATATTTCAAATGTCTAGTAGTAGAGTTGAACTCTTTGCTCTAGACTCATAGAATCATAGACATGGGAAGATCTTTAGAAGCTAGCTTGAATAGAAAATGAGATCCAGAGATATTATTTAAGACAACCCTGCAATAAGAAATGCCATGAGAGTGGCTAAGGGGGCAGTTCCTCTACTTTTTGGTGAGTTCCACTTTCCATAGGGATAATTGCTCTTCTCTTCTAGACTCATAGAACAATCTTGTGAGGCTTTCTTTTCATCTCACAGAAATTCATATAGATAATCAGCTTTAATGTACTATTCTACTCCAAACTTGAACTTCCCCAGAAGTTAAAAGGTGGGTAGGCAACCCTTTTCCCCACTATACCTACACTATTAGAATAATTCACAGTAATAGCATAAGGCAATCTCAGATAACTTTCTCTCAATGTCATGGCTCCAGTGCTTTGTTCCAGCTCTTCTAGCACCAAATTATTAAAAAACACTAAAATGTCCCAAACTCCCAAAGCTATAAAACTAAGCTTTTGACAAATGATCAGAGTCTTTTTCACAATTATCTGAAAGAAAAAGTGTGGGCAAAAGTGACCTGATGTTTTGTTTGAAGGAACAGGAGACACAGTTTCTGACAGAACTGGTATCATGTGTTGAAAAATTCTTAGTCCCTCAGTTCTGTTAGAGATTCACTTTTGTGAAATGCCAAAGCTGCCAATCACAGTGATTTATTACATGCCTAATTCCCAGGACATTTAATAAAAGAAGTTAAAACTTTTGGGAATCCATTAGGATTCTTTAGCCTAAAAAAGATATGTACAAAAAAATTAAACTGAGGAAATTATTCATTTTGAGAGCAACAATGACTCAATATAAATCCAATTTTAACAATATACATTTCACAGGTCTTTGGAGAGAACAATAAATGATTGGCAGATTAAACAATAAATATTTTACTATCAGCATAAAGCATGATCTTATGCATACATAGACATATGAATGTATATATATGCATATAATATTTACATATATCACATGATATAAAATTTAACTTACCTTTATATTTTTCTAAGGGGGCAAGGAAGAAACCTAAGGATCAAGTACTTACTTGTATATAATTTATATGCTTTCCCCTTCCTTGACTTCCTTTATTGAGCAGCCACTTTGATTTTTTGAATTGCATTTAGTGACTTTTGACAATAATTAACCTTACAAAGATACTAACATTACTATGTCAGGGGAGAACAATAGCAAGGATAAAAGGAAGGAACAGATAGGTTGACAAGAAGCAGAATTTTAGAAGTGTAAAAATATTGACCCAAACTGATTGAATTCTAAACCTTTATTTGTTTCTATATGAGCCTGGAATATAGATAGCTTCTTTGAATTCCTTAAAGCCAGGAAGCTATACATTCAAATCCTGCCTCACACATATTCTGCTTGATCTCTTGGACAATAAATTTCAGGGAAGGTATGGACCTGATTTGGCAGAGGGAATTTCCTTTTCCTGTTCTTCATACCAAATGCAATCACAGGTTCAGTCCTTATCCCTTTTGTTATTGTGTGTGACTTTTCACTTGGAAAAACAGGGGAAAGCAATTAACTTCCAAGAAAGCAATTAACTTGCAAAAGGACATATGTATGAAGAAAGTAGAATGAAAAGGATTTCAAATAATAAATGGATTGAGAAAAGACGCTTGGAATAAATATCAAGGAGTCTGCGGAGAATCAAGAATAACAGTGAGGATTATGGTTACTTTATGATTTTCCCAAGATTTAATTACCATATGAACATGCTATATTAGTCTCAGGTGTTTGATAATTGATTTTTTTTCTCCTATACTTATTGATGATCCTCTGACGTTTCCATGTTCAGAGAAATTAACATATTCCATTTTGTTCAAAGGAAGATTTATTTGTGCTGGTGATAAGAAGCCTAAAAGGAAAGGCAATTAATATTATATTATAAAATGGGATGTTTTCTTAGAGTTTAATTGTATTGCCTTTGTCACTTTATTTGCATTAGTATTAGTACATTTTTAGGAAAGGAAAATGAAGCTTCATAAAATAAAGATATGATCCTTAGGAAAGAAAAGATTCTGTCCTGCCTTTGTAGAGGTGAGGTACTACACATATGGCATTTTAAACATACTGTCATACATGGTTTATGTATTTATGAGATTTTCCCAATTTCTTTTTAAAAAAAAATTTCGTTGTTACTAGGGTGATTTGCTAAGGAAGGCAGGAAGGAATATGTTTAGAAATAGAATAGGGATAGGCTCTGGATCAATGATGTCATTGATACAGAAAGCTGCCCAATGAGGAAATTCCTTCTACCAACACAGCCTTAAATTTTCTTTAAGACTTACAGTTTTAGGAAGTTGTCTAGATTCTAGAGCACTGAGATTTTAAGTTACTTGCTCAGCATCAGAGAGCCAATATGTATAAACCAGCTCTTTCTGACTTCTAGGCTGGATCTCTATTCATTACAATGTAAAGACAGGGGATATTTTTTTTTAAGAAAGCAAAAGAAAAATTAACCTAGTAGCATGTCTTAGTGAATTTGTAGTTTAATGTAAAAAAAAAAGTAAAGGAAAGAAAGTGAAAGAAGAGGAAAGAGAATGTTACTGGATAAATTTTTTTTCTAATTTTGCCCACTTCATTCTGTAGCAGTTCATCCTAGTCTGCCTTTGGAGCCACTCCCTTCATCATTTCTTAGAGTACAATACAATACAACATTATTGTATTTTTATATAATAACTTTTTCTTGTATTCCACAATTGATTAGTATTACTTTAGTTTCTTATTCATTGACAGTACAAAAATAATATTTTTGTACATATGAATTCTTTTCTTCCTTCTTTGATCTCTTTGAAATATAGACCTAATAGTGTTATCACTGGGTCAAAGGGTTCCATTATAATAACTCTGGGGGCATAGTTAAAAATTGCTTTCCAAAATGGCTGGACTAGTTCACAACTTTATTGACAGTATATTAATATACTTGTTTTTCCTTTAGTCTCTTTAGTATTCATCTCACTGATCTTTGCAAAGAACAAGACCAATGGAGTTGGATCTTCTGAATCTAAAAGTATATGGAGGGGAGTGAAATGTAAGAAGCCTGGAAATATAGTAAATGGAGTTTATGTATACATAAAAAAATATTTGTAAAAATGTTCCTGAATCTTTTCCAGAGAGTGCTAAAATAATTTCTCAGGTGTGTGATGAGAGAATTGAAAAAACTGGAAAAGTAGCTGTTTGTGAGTAAATAAAATGGTGGTTATCATTATGGGCCTATTAGGTGTCCTGCTTCCCCTGCTACCCATGCTGCTGGGCTCCCTGAGTCTTCTGACAGGTGCAAAAGCAGAGCCTGCCCCCAATTCATTGGCCAACATAGAGCTGTAGACAATCTACTCCCTGGCGCTCCAAGTTAGACCACTTAGGAGACTGGATAATTGGCCTGAGGCATGTGATTTTCATCAAGGGGAAACTATGAAGCAGAGGGAGAGATGAGAGGTTGTCCCTTTCTCTCTCTCTCTCTCTCTTTTTATCTTGGGGTTCTTTTGACATTGTTGTCTTTCCCCTACCTGTTTAGTCTGCTGTTGCTACTTATCTCCCTTGCATTTGATGGATTATTTCATGGTTACTGTGTTAGGGAAAGTGCATGTTATGAGTATTTTTATTGTAAAAGAATTATATATATAATATATATATATAGTCAACAATCTCTTGCAAAAGATTACAGTTTTTAGTGGTTTTGAGAACCCAATGCCTTATTTTCCTTAAGTTCAATGTATCAGCATTTGCAATTTTGATTTTTGGGTCATATTTTAGGAATATAACCTCAAAAGTTGAATAATGACTATATGTGCATTTGTTTCCACCATTATAATGTAAACTTCTTGAGGGTGGGGATTGTTTTTGCTTTCTGTTTATATTAGCAGTATAGATCAGGGCTCAGTCATAAACAGCAAGTATTTAATAAATTATTATAGCTGGATTAATTGATTAACCTTAGTTGACTGTAATGAATACAGATATATTACCATTACTTTCTGAAATAGGAAAAAGAAAAGATCTGATTATTTAATTATACATATAGTCCTCATTTTGTATAAGTGGATCTTTCTGAAGACTTTACTTAAAGCAACATGGATAAGGAAGAGAGGGAGGAAGTCAGCTGTGCTCATGGAGGGCACAAAATGTGGCATACTTGAAAACAACAAACTTGTCAGGAATGGGTAGGTAGGCATTTGGGCAGAGCAGGGCAAGGGTCTCCACTTTCCAACCTGGAGGTCTCAAGCCAAGTTCCCATTTAGCTTCAGCACAGCAGTGATATCTCTGCATGCTTCTGCAGAGAGAGAAAGGGAAGGAAGGAAAGAAGGAAGAGGGGAAAGGAGAGAGGGAGAGAAAAGGAAAGAGAGAGAGAGAGAGAGAGACAGACAGACAGAGACAGACACAGACAGACAAGAGACAGAGATAGAGACAGAGACAGACACAGAGAGAGACAAAGAGATGGAGACACACAGAGAGAGACACACAAAGACAGAAACAGAGATCACAATACTATACAATAAAGTTAACAGGTTTTCTTTTGGAATATGGATAATTTTCATAATTCTTTACATTAAGTCGAATTTACATAATGAAAAGTTGTTGTTATTGTTGTTGTTTGGTCTTCATTCTCGAAGAAAACAAGGAGGGGCTGCCATGACATGCAAGGGAGCTGGATTTCAGTGAGGGAGGACTGTGTAAGGTTACCTGTCTCACTTTTCCTTCCTGAGCCGTCTGGTCCAGTGGCCAGATAGAGATCAACATGACTGAACTGCATATACCCAGAAACACTAAGGCAGAGATTCTTCACCTGGAGTCTATGTGCTTATTTTAAAAAAAAGTATATTTCAATATCCTTGGCTTCTTTTGTAATTCTATGTATTACATTTTATACAAAAATGAGCACTATTTTAAAAGAGGATCCATAAATGTCATCAAACTACCAAAGAGGTCCAGGACACAGATATGCATTAAGAGATAAACCAACCAAGACAGACCAAAAGGGAATAGGCAAGGGGCTATAATAGATGACACAGTGAACAAACCAAAGAGAGTCCCTATATTCTACCCTTATATATTTTAAGGCAGAATTACCAAGAAAGCATGTACTTTAAAAATCCCCTAGAGTTGTTATCATCAACATTGTTATTTATATTTCAATATTTTATATATTTCATTTTTTAAAAATGAGTATAGCAGGTCAATTTTAAATATTAATAAGTTGATTTATATTCATATATGAGCCTAATATATTGAACACTGGAAAAAAAAGCAAAGTTTGAACATGGTACTAATCTTCCAGGAGTCATGGGTGTGATCCCCTTAGATCACATTTTAAAATTATATGTAATCTCAGTCCCAGAGTCTACTGATATGGACCTCTGTTCTTTTTGGTAAAGATCAATATCTTGTGCCTGAGTGAGAAATGGGCTAGAATTGATATGAACTGGAGACAGGAGAGTCTTTTCCATTCTCTTCAATCTGCAAAGTTGCTTTAGTCTTTTCAACCTCTTCTCTGGTTTTGCATTTGCTTTGAGCACTTCTGCCTTCCAGCTTCAAGACAGTCTCTTAAGAAAAACAATGCCGGACAGAAGCTGATATGAAAATAACTGGCAGTCTTCAGCATGTCCCCATCCTTGCCTTACTGTACTAGGAGACTTAGCGGAACTTTCTCGTGGAGGGGATCTAAGACTCTCTTAGGCTGAATTATCTTGTCCCCACTGGAAAAGTGACTTTACTCAGTTGTCTGATGTATATTCTTCTATGCACACTTCCTTTGCTTTCTGTTTGCTATCAAATTCCACAAATGAAAATTTTTAATTATTATTCATTTTCTAATTCATATTTGGTGAGAAGGGAGTTATGCCTTGGATATAAGCCTTGCTTCCTTTCAATTAATGAAACAAGGATCAAAAGTTAGATCAAGCCTTAAAACTACATCTCCTGGACTATTTATAATATAGTAATACTTAAAGGAGCCAATAGATATAATTCTAGCCTTATACTCCCCTCTTTGAGGAAAACAGAGTGGCCAAAGCTTGTGGTCTAAAATTTTTCCTTCCCCTCCTGTTAGAAATTACATGGAGGCTTTAACTCAGGGGGTTGGAATATGGAAAAGAGGCTAAAGATGTTTATTCTGTTTCCCTTTGAACCACACAATAACACTCCTATGCAACATGTGGGGGGCAGCCCTTCCTACATAAAGAACAGAAAATGAATTAGATCCATGTTCCCAGCTTGTCACTTTGCATAGATCTTAGTTTCAAAGACTCCTGGACTGTTTGTCATAACAGAATATCTATCTATTCAAGGGACTTAGAACCACATTTATCACCTTTGGTGTGAATAAAGAAAGCCAATATAATGACACTATTCTTTTCTGTTTACACTTGGAGCAGCAACTTTTTTTGGCACACCAGTGAAAAGCCTGCTGGAGAGCCCTAAAAACTCTATTTTATTAATGCTATGGGATGATAAGAGGTAAATATATACAGTGCAAAGTATCCTTCTTATCACATTTTATTATTGTTATCAAAAGATCACAATGATTACTATCATCAAAAGTATCTAACCGTTGGTGCAGGAAGCTAATAAGGTTTTTTTTTTCTTTCTTTCTTTCTTTCTTTCTTTCTTTCTTTCTTTCTTTCTTTCTTTCTTTCTTTCTTTCTTTCTTTCTTTCTTTCTTTCTTTCTTTCTTCCTTCCTTCCTTCCTTCCTTCCTTCCTTCCTTCTTTCCTTCCTTCCTTCCTTCCTTCCTTCCTTCCTTC
>JAJPUD010000286.1:736366-756670 GCA_023553655.1 Myrmecobius fasciatus
TTCCTTCCTTCTTTCCTTCCTTCCTTCCTTCCTTCCTTCCTTCCTTCCTTCCTTCCTTCCTTCCTTCCTTCCTTCCTCTCTTTCTTTCTTTCTCTCTTTCTTCCTTCCTTCCTTCCTTCCTTTCTTTCTCCCTCCTTCCTTCCTTTCTTTTTTCTTCCCTCCCTCTCTCTCTCTTTCTTCTTACTTCCTTCTTCCCTCCCTCCCTTTCCCTCTTCTTCTCCCCCTTTTTTTCTGAAAGCTTGAAAGTTATAATGATAGTCCTTGACTGCTATAAGTCTAAATTGTCTTCAGAATTATCTGATCTTTTTAAGCTTTAGGGATTTCTTAGATCAGAAATATAAAATCCAATCCACGCTACTTCTGACCTAAGGTAAGCCCTTGGAAGCAATTTTGAAAAGAACTGTCTGTACAGATACTTGTATTTCAGGAGATATAGACAAAATCCATTTATAATGAAATATAAGGACCAAATTATTCATTTTAGGGGTCTCCATCTGTAGGATTCAAAAATGTGTTAAATCTCTGTGGTAAATTAGCCATTAAGGTCACTATAAAAGTTTGGGAACCTTTGCTTCTAATACTTAAAGATTATGTGACCTTTGGTATGCTGCTTAATCTCTCAGTATTCTAGGTCACTCTCGGAGCTATAAATTGTTAAGAAAATGATGGTTTATATTACTACAGAGTTTTCTTTCCCAGGAGTTCCTAGTTCTGATGAAATCACAGGCCCGTGAACATGACTCTGATAAGGATTTTGTATCCAAAATATATAAACAATATATTTCTATATAATATTAACAAGATATATTAATTATATAAAATAATAAGCAAACTCAATAGATAAAATAGTCAAAGAATATTAATAAAAACTCCTTAAAAGAACTGCAAATGAAAAAAGAATGCTCCAAATCACTAATAATATAAGAAATGCAAATCAAAACAACCCTTAAGTTTCACTTTAGACCTTGAAAATTAATAAAAATCATAAAAAATGGCCATATAAGTATACTTATACTTTTGTTGGTAAAACTATATGGCACAACTATTTTTTGAAAAGCAACCTGGAATTATGCAAATAAAGTGACTAAGATAATCATATCCATGACTTGCTCAAGAATCAATTAATAAGCAAGTGCTAGGATTTTTGTTCATGTCTTTTGACTCTAAACACATCACTTGTTTCCATGATTAATTCTCAGTTAACAAAAGCACCTCATTTCCCTGTCATGTTAGAAAAAGGAGAAGGGAGATTGAAAAAGAAGGAGAAAGGATTAAATACAAAATATAAGGTGTTTACTTTCTAGTTGAAGAATGGGCAAGTCATTGAACTTTTCAGTTTCTATTTCCTTATCTCTAAAAATTTCTAAGATCCTTTTCCAATTCTAAATCTATGATTTTGTGATAGCAACTATGCAGTCAAAGTATATGAGAACAAAAATAATTCTTGCCAGGAATTGTTAACTCCTGAAATTTCTTTCAAGTTTTCACAACTAATTGATTGAAGTCTTAGCCATTCATTAAAAAAAAAAAGAAAACAACTATCCTCTAACCACAAATCTTTACTCCAGTATCTAGACCAATCTACATCATTAATAAACTTCACAAAACTCAAAGTTAAGATTGTATCTGATTATTTTAGTTAAGAAGAATAAATTTAATGAGAAAAGTTGTAATACTCCAAAACTTCATACAGATTAGCTAGAAAGCTTTGGGAATCTAAAAATAAAAAAACAAAAAAAGTGTGGGGCATAGGAAAGGAAAACATTTATTAATGATTGAAAGGTAAATAATTCTCAGTTAATTCTGGATGTTTTTTGAAATAGTCATACATTCCTCATATCAAAGTAATAATTTCTATATAGGAAGAAGTACAAAACACAAATCTTCAGATTTTCTTGAAAAATGACATGTAAATTAGTTGAATATAATATTCAAAAGAAATAATTCTTATTTCTATGTGGTAACCACTGATAGCTATAATCATTTTATGTAATCCCCCCCCACCAAGGCAATTGGGGTTAAGTGATTTTACTGGGTCACATAGCATGTCTGAGGCCAGCCTTGAACTCAAGACTTTTCAACTCCAGCGCCACTGCTCTATCCATTGTGCCATCTAATTGTCCTACTTATTTAATATTTTAAATTGATTTCACATGCCTTTCCTCCTAGCTTTTTATGTGAAGATTTCAAAAATGCCACTATTGAGAATAATTTTTGAGTAATATGTACTCTCCCTAACTCTTGCCTATGATTTCTGGTTCTATTGCCACATTTACTCTGTGATGAATTCAGATGTGGAGAGTGCCAGATGGTATATGCACAAGAATTATTGATTAATGTGATTGACAACAAACCCCTCTGTTTGACTTTTTTAAAAAGCTAATTTGTTTATTTTTAATACACATTGCTTTATGAATCATGTTGGGAAAGAAAAAATCAGCACAACAGGGAAAAACCAAGGGAGAGAAAAAAAACAAAAAAGAAATGAACATAATATATTGATTTACATTCAATCTCCATAGTTTTTTTTTTTTCTGGATGCAGATGGCATTTTCTATCCAAAGTCTATTTGGAATTACCTTGGATAAATGAATTGCTGTGAATCTATTTGACTTTTAATGCATTTCACAATCTGATCCTTCTAGGGCACCTAGGATGGAGTTTGGGACCTGGAGTCAGAAACTCATCTTCCTGAGTTCAAATTTGGCTTACTAATTGTGTGAAACTGGGCAAGTCACTCTGGCAAGTTAACTTAGTTTACCTCAGTTTGACTAGAGAAGGAAAAAGCAAACTACTTTTTTATCTTTACCATGAAAAATTCAAATGGAGTCATGAAGAGTCAAATATGACTGAAAAATGAATGAACAATTATAATAATAACACAACTCACACCAAACCTATTTTGATGTTTTTATACTCTTTCCTGCACTCTACCTATCATCTTCTTCCCTCTTTGAACCAATTGCATTGAAAGTGAGGTTCAAGCATTTTCTATTTCCCCTATTTCCCCCTCCATTACAAAATCTTTCCCTTATGTGTCTCTTTTATATGAGAAATTTTCCCCATTTCCCACTCCCTTCCCCCTTTTCTCAGTGCATCTCTCTCTTTTTTATTCCTTCAAATTTTGGAGATTATTCTAAAATAATTGACTTATATTCATAGTTATATAAAAACCTTTTGCTTTGTTATTCAGTTGTGTCCAACTTTTCATGATTCCATTTTGAGGATTTCTTGGCAAAGATATCAGAGCAGAAGTTAAATGATTTCCTTGAGTTCACACAGCTAGTAAGTATCTGAGGGCAGATTTGAACTCACAGAATTAAGGCTTCCTGAATCCAAACTCAGCATTCTATCCACTATGCCATCTGTCTAGCTGAACTATTTTTAAACTGCCCTAATAATGAGATTCTTTGCCTCAATTGCTACCTACCCTTAATCACTAAGTGGGTACAGTCTCAATCAAAATGAGACCCGTCGTAAACCTTAGTTTAAAAAGGCTGAGGTCTCCCATTGCATCCAGGGCCATCTCTAGTTGTCTTGATCTATATCTGGCCACTGGACCCAGGTGACTCTGAAGGGGAAATTAAGGCAGGTGTCCTTGCATTGCCTCCCTCACTTACATCCAGTTTCCTTGCATGTCATGGCATCCCCTTTCCAATGTTCTCTTCAAGAACAAAAGGACAAATCACAGCAACAATAGGAATTACATGTAACACTTTCCCATACAGAAATGCAAACAGTTTAACTGCTGAGTCCCTTCTGCTTACTCTTTCATATTTACCTTTCTATGCTTCTCTTGGGTCTTGTGTTTGAGGGTTAAATTTTCCATTCAACTCTGATGCTTTCATCAGGAATGCTTGAAAGCCCTCCATTTCATTAAACAGTCATTTTTCCCCCTGAAGGATTATATCCGGTTTTGTGGGGTTATTGTTGGTTGTAATCCTAGCTCCTTTGGTTTCTAGAATATCATATTCCAAGTTCTCTGTTCCTTTAATATGGAAGCTGCTAAATTTTGTGTATCCTGACTCTGGCCCTATGTTATTTCAACTATTTCCTTTTAGCTGTTTGCATTGTTTTCTTTTTGAACTGAAAGCTTTGGAATTTGGCTATAATATTCTTGGGAGTTTTCATTTAGGCATCTCTTTTAGGAGTTTATTGCTGGATTCTTTAAATTTCTATTTTTCCCTCTAGAACTAAGATATAAGGATATAAGGACAACTTTCCTTGATAAAATTTCAAATAAGATACTTAAGATCTTTCTTTCAAGTACTCTAATAATTCTTAAATTATCTCTCCTCCATCTGCCTTCCTGTCCAGTTGTTTTTCTGATGAGATATTTCACATTTTCTTTTCTTTTTTTGACTTTTTTTGATATCTTGGGGAGTCATTAACTTTTTCTCGCCAAATTCTATTTTTCCACTATTTTTTTATTGAAGCCTTTTATTTTCAAAGCATATGCAAGAATAATTTTTCACCATTGATCCTTGCAAAACCTTGTCTTCCAATTTCCCTCCCTGCCCACCCCACTAGCAAGCAAGTAATCCAATATATGTTAAACATGGTAAATATATATGTAAACCTAAATATACATATTTATACAATTATCTTGCTGCACAAAAAATCAGATCAAAAAGAAAAAATGAGAAAGAAAATAAAATTCAAGCAAACAACAACAAAGGAAGTGAAAATGCTATGTTGTGATCCTCATTCAGTTCCTACAGCTCTCTCTCTGGGGGTAGATGGCTCTCATCATCACAAGATATTTGGAACTTGCCTGAATCGTCCCATTGCTGAGAAGAGCCACATGCATCAGAATTGATCATTGTATAATCTTGTTGTTGCTGTTTATAATGATGTCCTGGTTCTGCTCATTTTACTTAGCATCAGTTCATGTAAATCTTTACAGGCCTCACTATAGTCATCCTGCCGATTGTTTCTTGAAGAACAATAATATTCCATGGCATTCATATTCTATTATTTATTCAGCCAGTCTCCAATTGATGGGCATCCATTCAGTTTCCAGTTTCTTGCCACTACAAAAAGGGCTGCCACAGATATTTTTGCACATGTGGGTTCTTTTTCCTCCTTTAAGTTCACTTTGGGATATAAGCTCAGTAAAGACACTGCTGCATTGAAGGGTATGCACAGTTTGATAACCCTTTGAGCATAGTTCCAAATTGCTCTCCAGAATAGTTGGATCCATTCACAGTTCCACCAACAATGTATCAGTGTCGCAGCTTTCCCACATCCCCTCCAGCATTCATCCTTGTCTTTTCCTATCATCTTAGCCAATCTGAGAGGTATGTAGTGGTACTTCAGAGTAGTCTTACTTTGCATTTCTCTGATCAATAGTGATTTAGAGCACCTTTTCAAATGACTAGAAATGGTTTCAATTTTTCATCTGAAAATTGTTCATATATTTCCATTTATCAAATGGAGAATGGTTTGAATTCTTATAAATTTGAATCAATTATATATATTAGAAATGAGGCCTTTATCAGAACACTTGAATGTAAAAATGCTTTCCCAACTTATTGCTTCTCTTCTAATCTTGTCTGCATTAGTTTTGTTTGTACAAAACCTTTTTAACTTAATATAATCAAAACTATCTATTTGGTGTTCAATAATGAGCTCCAGTTCTTCTTTGGTCATAAATTCCTTCCTTCTCCACAGATTTGAGAAGTAAACTATCCTATGTTATTCTAATTTGCTTACAATATCTTTCTTTATATCTAAATCATGAACTCGTTTTGACCTTATCTTGGTATATGGTATTAGGTGTGGGTCAGTGCCTAGTTTCTGTCATCCTAGTTTGCAATTTTCCCAGCAGTTTTTGTCACATAGTGAGTTTTTATTCCAAAAGCTGGGGTCTTTGAGCTTGTCAAACACAGAATGCTATTGTCATTGACTATTTTCTCTTGTGAACCTAACATATTCCATTGATCAACTACTCTATTTCTTAGCCAGTACCAAATGGTTCTGATGACCACTGCTTTATAATATAGTTTTAGGTCTGGCACAGCTAGGCCACCTTCATTGGCATTTTTTTTCATTAATACCCTTGAAATTCTTGACTGTTCTTCCAGATGAACTTTGTTATTATTTTTTCTAGATCTGTAAAATAATTTCTTGGGAGTTTGTTATGACACTAAATAAATAAATTAATTTAGGAAGTATTGTCACTTTTATTACATTAGTTTGGCCTACCTATGAATACTTGATGTTCATGAACACCCATGAACTAATTAGATATAACTTTATTTGTGTAGAAAATGTTTTGTAGTTCAAATTCTATTTTTTAAAGAATTATTTTTGGTAACATTTTTGTGCTTCTTATCATTTGTCCAATTCTGTTTTTAGGGTGTTCTTTTCTTTTTTTTTCAAAATATATAATTTTCAGCACTCACCTCTGCAAAACCCTGTGTTCCAAAAATTTCCCCCTCCTTTCACCCTACATTCTCCTCTAGACAGCAAGCAATCTAATATATATTAGACATGTGCAATTCTTCTATACGTATTTCTACACTTATCAGGCTAGACAAACCAGATCAAAAAGGAAAAAAAATAAGAAAGAAAAAAAGCAAGCAAACCACTACAACAAAAAAGGTGAAAATAATATGTTGTGATCCATATTCAGTCCCCATAATCCTCTTTCTGGATGCACATGGCTCTCTCCATCACAAGTCTATTAGAAATGGCCTGAATCACCTCAATTGATGAAAAGAGCAAATTCATCAGTTAATCATCACATAATCTTATTGTTGCCATGTACAATGTTCTCCTGGTTCTACTCACTTCACCCAGAATCAGTTCATGTTCAGTTCAGGTTTTTCTGAAATCATCCTGCTCATTATTTCTTATGGAACAATAATATCCCATAAACATTCATATAGCCATTTTTCCAACTGATGGGCATCCACTCAATTTCTAGTTCCTTGCCACTACAAAAAGAGCTGCCACAAATATTTTTGCACATGTGGATCCTTTTCCCTTTGTTATGACCTCTTTGTGATATAGACCCAGTAGACACACTGCTGGATCAAAGGATATGCAAAGTTTTTGAGTTTAACTTTTTGAGCATAGTTCCAAATTGCTCTCCAAAATGTTTCTATCAGCTCACAATTCCACCAACAATGTATCAGTGTTCCAGTTTTCTCACATCCCCTCCAACATTTATCAATCACTCTGTTTTCCTATCATCTTGGCCAATCTAAGAGATAACTCAGAGTTGTCTTAATTTGCATTTCTCTCATCAATAATGATTTAGAGCATTTTTTCCATATGACTACAAATAGTTTTTATTTCTTCATTTGCAAATTGTTTGTTCATATCCTTTGATCATTTGTAAATTGGAAAATGACTTGTGATCTTATAAATTTGAGTCAATTCTCTATATATTTTAGAAATGAAGCCTTTATCACAACCCTTGGACATAGATTTTTTTCTTAATTTTCTATTTCCTTTCTAAGATTCTCTGCATTGATTTTTTGTTGTTATGGGAGCAACCTGCTTGTGGTTGCTGGGGATGTAATTCTGACCACAGAATAGATCCCTTCATGGGAGAGGATGATAATGATACAAGGAGACTGAGAGGCAGTTGCATTCTCTGACCTCTCTCCTCTTTACAGTTGCCTCTGATTTATTTAATTCCCAATTCACAAACAACATCTGTGCCAGTAAAGACTGATTTGCAATTCCTTCATGTGTGTTATGATTCATAGCTGTGGGGGCTTTCTGAGAATCATCCTGCCCTTTCATACTTAGGCATGGTCCTTAACAGTTTGTACAAAAACTTTAATTTAATATAATAAAAAATAATACATTTTGCATTTCACATTGTTCTCTAGTTCTTCTTTGGCCATAAATTCCTTCCTTCACAGATCTAAGAGATAGACTATCCCTTCTTCTCCTAGTTTGCTTATAGTATCCTTCTTTATGTCTAAATCATGAACCAATTTTGGCCTTATCTTGGTATAGAGTGTTAAGTGTTGGTCAATGCATAATTTCTACCAGACTTTTCAGTTTTCTCAGCAATTTTTGATAATAATGAATTCTTATTCCAGAAGTTGGGTTTTTTGGGTTTATCAAATACTAGATTACTATAATCATTGACTATTATGTGAACCCAAACTATTCCACTGATCAATTACTCTATTTCTTTGCCAGTACCAAATGGTTTTGATGATTGCTGCTTTATAATATAGTTTCAGGTCTAGTACAGCTTGGCCATTTTCATTTGCATTTTTTTCATAAATTCCCTTGAAATTCTTGACCTTTTGTTATTCCAGATGAACTTTGTTATTATTTTTTCTAGTTCTGTAATTTCTTAGCAGCTTAATTGGTATGGTACTGAAAAATAGATTAATTTAGGTAAAATTGTCATTTTTTATTATATTCATTTGGCTTATCCATGAACACTTGATATTCTTCCAATTGTTTAGATCTGACTTTATTTGTATGAAGTGTTTTGTAACTGTGTTCATATAGTTTTTGAATGTTTTCTTTAATGCTTTTTGTACCTCTTTTACCAAGCTGTTTTTTCCCCATAATTTTCTTGAATCATTCATTTATTTTTCCAGTTTTTCCTCTATCACTTTCATCTCTTTAATTCTCTCAGGAATTTCTGTTGGCTTTGGGTTCAATTAGCATTTTTCTCTAAGATTTTTTTTAAACCGTTTTCAAATTTTTGCCTTCTTCTGAGTTTATATTTTGGTCTTCCATGCTACCATGATAGGTTTTTATGCTCAAGGTGTTTTTTTTCCTTCTCATTTTTTCCCTTGACTTTGAACTTTATACTAAAATTGGGCTCTGTTCACATGGGGGTGGGGAGGTACTGTCCCAAACTTCAGGCTTTTTCATATTGCTATTTTCAGAACTAGTTCTGGTAATCCACAAATTTTTAGTGCTTTCAAAGTGATGTGATTCTGAGAGATGTTTGGTCACTACTCTTCTAATTTATATTCTGGTCCTAGGAAAGGCCCTGGTCCCCTGAAGCTACAAGCCTTAGCATTCTTCTTTGTTTTACATCTGTGATCAGGGTCCCAATCTCTTGTGAACTATCATTAACACTCCTCTCTATTCTGGAACAGCAACTCAGTTTCATATATTTGGCCAATCAGTACAGCTGTACCCAGTGATAGCAAAGAGTCCCCTGTAATTCTCTTCTGACCAGCTTGTCCATCCTCCTTATTTTCTCTGAGCTGAGAGCTCTGAAAGCACTTTCTATTTACATGAACACATATGTGGGCTCTGGTCAGGTCTTCACCCACAAGTCTCAGACTTCTCTTGCTAACTTTCTAAGTTTTTTTGGAAAAACTGTCTCATCCCAACATTTTTTTTTGTTCTGCTATTCCAATATTATATTTAGAAAGCTTTTTAAAAGTTGTTTGGAGAGGAATATTGAGTTGGGTGGCTATCCCTAATTTGTCATCTTAATTCTACTGCATCCTCTCTTTTTAAATAAAATTAAATGTTTCATTGATTTCTTTTGACCAAAGATCTCACCTCACTCCCTTCAAAAGACAAAAGAACTCTCTATAACAATAAAGAAATAATGTTAAGCAAAACAAACAAATATGACTATAACAATGTATGGGTCGTGGTACATCTTTAGTCCCCCACAACTCCTTTGAGAAAGGGCAGGGATTTTTTTTTACCAGAAGTTCATTGAATTCACTATTAGTCATTAGTAGTGAACTCAATTCTGATGTATTTAAATGTTATTTTCCTTTAATTATTGCTTATATAAATTATTCTTCTAGTCATTTTACTGGGTTGTTAACTCCCATGTTTTCTTGAATTCTTAATAATTGTCATTTCTTATGGCACAATAATACTGCATTACATTCATATAGTGCCTAATAGGAAGATAAGCAGCGGGATTTTTTGGAGTGGAGGAGGAATCTTGAAATCTTCCATAAATTTTCTCTCTCCATTAGAATATGAGCTCCTTGAGATTAGGGATTCTTTCTTTTCTATTTAGTTGCTTCATGTTTAGCATAGCATTTTAAACAGAGTAACTTCTTTAAAATGCTTTATTCATTCATTTATTCATATACCACAGTTTGTTGAGCCAACTTCCATTCAATGTGCACTCACTTTTTTACATCCACTTCAATGATATCACTAAGGTCTTTGGCATAAGCTTCTATGCCCAAATGTTTCTAACATCTGTGTGACTGTTCTTTTTTAGTGCTGAAGATTCAGTATTTATTATTCTCTCAAACCCCAATTGGCCTTTGGAGACTGCTGAATGCTTTCTTTGACGAGTGCACCAAATACAATCTCAAAATAAATCACAGGATGTGTAAGGTAATGGTTTTTAGTTCCAGGAATTGTAACAGTTGCTGGTATGCTGAGGGAGTTAACTTTAAGGTGGTGAAATATTTTATGTAGCTCTGCATTATCTTTCACCTAAATCTTTTGTATAAAAAGCATAAGGAAATAATCAGGACCCAGGAAGAAGGATTTCACATGAGAAAATTCAGATTAGCTTCAGAGGGAAATGGAGTGCCATGGATTCTTAGGATATGAAGAGCCCACAGAAAAATACAAAGGGTCCCAAGAACTCAACTGTTCAGAATTATAATGGGCAGTGTGCTTAAAAACTCTTTCAAAGATAAAAAAAATGACACCCATCAATTTCAGTTTATAACTATTCCCAGAAGTCCATTGATGAATAACCACTTTCCTCATTTTGATCATTTCTAGGATAAATCCCAATGCATCTGGGATTGATTGTGTATCCACTGTTTCATTTGTTGAGCTGGTTAGACTGAATGAATTTACCATGTTGTACTTTGCTTATTTCATGTATCTGAGCATAATCTTTAATGACTGAATTCAGGTTTCCCCCCCAAAAAATGTAATATATTTCATATTGCACATCTTGGCTTGTAGTATTAGAGTATGAGATTTTTTGTTTCGTTTGACAGGTAAGTTAAATCTCCTAAGAAATGTTTGTTAAAAACAGTAATGAATGACAAGTGACAGTCATCCTTTGTTAATATTCTTCAAGTAGTTAAGGCTATGATTTTGGACTGACTTGGTCTTTGTGAAAATTAGAAATTAAAAAAAGCAAAGTACAGTTAGTTCTGCCATAATATTTATTTTAAAAACATGTTTTTGTTCCAGCATGATTGATATGTTAGGGAACAATTTGAATGTAACATAAATTTCATCTTGCTAATGTGTGATTTTGTCCTGAGAAACATAAAGTATACAGAAAACTGCACACAGATGAACTGAAATATGTAGGATTACACAAAATGCAGGCATGCTTGTGCATGTATACACACACACACACACTCATACTTCAAACTATGACCTACCTCAGATCATCATACTATATACCATCATATCTTACAAGGTTGTGTTTTCTATTCTTTTGCTTTTGTGAAGGTTTCTATATAAAAACAACTCATTCAACATCCCAAACATATCTAATTGTCCTGGTTCAAAAATGTCAAGCAGTGTATTCAAAGGAAAGCATTAAGGAGAAGCTTGAAATAATAAAGGATTTCAAAAGAAACAAGAAACCATGTAATCTCTCCTGAGCAATGGGCATAAAAGAATCCACATTGTGGACTGTCAGAAACTACACTACAAAAATACAAGAAACATCTATTGCTGGAACAACTTGAAATGAATTCACTTTGCCACCCCTCCAAGTTCTGTCATGGGCGCCATCCAAATCAGAGCGATATTGCTCTCAAAGTTATCCTCTCACCTGTAGTCGGGACAACACTAGTGACTCAACCCAAGCAGCAACCTGAATAAGGAAATAATCAGGACCCAGGAAGGTGAAGGATTTCACATGAGAAAAGTCAGATTAACTTCAGAGGGAAATAGAGTGCCATGGATTCTTAGGATATGAAGAGCCCCCAGAGAAATGCAAAGGGTCCCCAAGAACTCAACTATTCAGAATTATATGTTAAAATGGGCAGTGTGCTTAAAAACTCTTTCAAAGATAAAAAAATGACACCCATCAATTTCAGTTTGTAACTATTCCCAGAAGAGAAGTTGTGTTTTCCTATTCTTTTGCTTTTGTGAACTTTTCTATATAAAAACAATTCTTTGACCTCTGTTCATATTGATTGCAATATTTGGGTAATAACTATTTAACATATATAAAACTATGCTCTCATTTTAAAGAGATTTCTGTCTTTTTTAGTGTTTATCATTGATGAAGTTTTTGATCACTGTATCCCTAATCCCATTTTTCTCATAAGTCTTATGGTCTTATTGTGATATTTTGTACTTCAGCTTGATAGCTATAAATCCTGACATTTGTTCTTTCCTGATTTCTTTGATGATAGATTTCATCTGTGTTTTTAATGATTTTTTCCCTTTTGAAAACTTTGATGTTCCAGTACAAGGTAGTAGGATTTTTCATAAATTAAAAGGGACTGGAAAAAAATATCCAGTCTCTTATATTGTTTGTCACATGACCCAGAAGGCTATAACTTAAACTTAACTATTGTTCTTCTAAATGTCAGAGCCTTGTCTAATGACCAACAAGCAAATGTGCAGCTAAAAATAGTGAAATGTATCAATCTTGACATTCTCACTATAATCAAAAACCAGAAGGAAGAAGGTTATTGCTGCTAAAAGGAAGGATGGTTCCTAAAAAACACAATCAAAGAAATTGACAGGTTCCATTTTATTGTGTGCCCAGATGCAAAAGAGATATCATTTCATTGTACACTTGGCATTTGACATGAAAATAACTGCAACTTATTCAACACCATTGGTTACAAGGGATGAATTTAGAGAAATTCCAAAAACTTGAAAAGACAGATGGAATCAAAATATAATTTAATACTCAGTGACTTCAGTTCAGAGGTGAAAATTGTTGAAAATGGAGAAAAATATTTTGGAAAACATGGATCAAGAGAAAAGAATTGGAGACCTTAAAGATAAATGAATAGAGAAGTAGGTCCAGAATTAATCAGGTAGAAAGAAGGCTGGATAACTTTAATAAATAGCAAAGCACTCTTAGCAATTGCTGCTGCTGTTGTTTGTCCTTTTTTGAAGAGGATCATGACATCAGGGAGTTGATGTCATGACATGCAAGTTAATTGGATTTAAGTGCAAAGTCACCAACTTCATTGTCTCTTCCACAGCCATCTGGGTCCAATGGCGAGATATAGATCAGGATGACTGGTGATGGCCCTGGATGTAGTGAGAGACAATGGCTTTTGTAAGCTAAGGTGTTTAACAGGTCAATGATTAGGTTAAGGTAAGAAATGAGGCAGAGAATAACCTCTTTTATTTAGTCAAAAACAAAATCAATCTGAGAGGGGAAGACTCTGGGTAGCTGGCCAAACCAGAAATAATTGCTATTTATATTCACTCAGTGATCAAGTGGGGCTGGGTCTAAAACCTATTGTTGACCAATCAGTGAAAGCCATTACATTATAATTGCAAGTTATTATCTGAAATAAAGGTCCTTTTTTATAATATTAATATTCTTCCCTCCCCCCATTCTGTGTGTCTAGGGGGCAGACAAATAGAGTTGTGACTTGTTGAGAGTCACACAGCTAGAAAGTGTTTGAGGTCATATTGGAACTCAGGTTTTCCTGATAACAGGCCCAGTACCATCTAGTTGCCCCCATATAACAGTAATATTCTCTTTCTTTTTTTTCCCTGAGGTATCATTATACTTTTAAGTGCATTATTTGCTTAGAAGATATCAACAGCTCTCTAATGACATTGGTATATTAATGAATAATGCAGAGTAATATTGCTTCCTTAGATGGTTTCTGTGAATTGATATGGTAAGTCTCCTGAGAATTATTTCTTATTATTCCATGAATACATTCTATGTCCCAGCTAAACTGGACTATTGGTTTTCCCTTGGTCTTGTATAACTTTTTCCTACATATTCATGGAAGTCATCCTCCTTATATCTGGAACATACTCTTCATTCCTACCTATTGACATCTTTATTTTCCCTGAAAGTCCCTTTCTGTTAGTACTTTCTTTACAGAGACCTTTGTTCATCCCTACCCTAATTAAAAATGACCTCTCAATTGAATCCAGATCATCTTTCTTAATAAACTCCTATGTGGCAATTTATACAAAGATGAAAAAATCTCTGCCCTCAAGCATCCTACATTCTACATTTGCATTCTATTCTAACTTTGCTAGAACACTTAGGTGGATCTCTTCTTCACCTACATCACATTATATTTTGTGTATTATAACTTTTATGAGATACAGAGGAAAGAGTACTGCATTTGGAATCAGAGTGTTGAGGTTCAAGGGGGATTCCAAAAAGGTTGGAGTTCCAGACCAGTGTTGTGAGTTGCCTCAAAAGAATTTGAAGGCTTGGACACATCTCCAAGTCAAGGGTTAAAGTTTATTACAATTGTAATGCCAATTAAAGCAGGCTAAGTTCCAAAAGAATTTAGCAAAGAGGTAGGAGCAAGAAGATAAATTTATAAGAAAAAGTTAGAGACCAGGGGCTTCATATCATTGATGTGCTAATTTTATGGCTTAAAGGTGGAGTTGGGGAGTGGTCTTAGAGGTGGAATCAAGGAGTGGTCTGGTATGCACCTCATTATTGTCTCAAAAACTTTGTTAACATCCACCAACAAATTGTTATCTGACAGCTAGCAATATTTATAACATAGCATCTTGGTCATACAGAATAAATTGGGGTAGGATAACCTAAGATAAAAAAAAAGTACATCCTTTACAACTACATCACTCCCAAAGTCAGGTAGTCTTGGGGTTGTTGCTACAACTTCCCTAGAAGCTGTACCACATTAAGAGGATTTGTGTTCAAATCCTAACTACTTTTAATTCTCTTGTGAAGATGAGCATTTAATTCCTTTCTCTAGGAAATGAGGGATATGAAATTGATGACAAAATGGAAGTGTCCCTTCAGGCTTTAGTATATTCAACTTAATTTTTTTTTATTAAAGCTTTTTTATTTATATAATATATGTATAGGTAGTTCCTCAGCATTGATCTTTCCAAAGCTTTCCGTTAAAAGTTTTACCCCCAGTCCCCTGCCCTCCCCTAGATGGCAGGAAGTCCAATACGTGTTAATAATATTAAAATACTTGACAAGCTGTGCAAGAAAAATCCATCTACAAGAAAAAAAAAGAAAATCAGGGAAAGGAAACACAATGAAAGCAAACATCAATAGAGAGCATGAAAATGTTGTGTATTGGTCCACATTTCATATACCTCTCTCTGGATGTATATGATTTTCTTCACTGAACAATTGGAACTGGTTTGAGACAATTCTTTCTTGCAGAGACCATGTCCATTAGAATAGATCATCATGTAATATTGTTGTTGCTGTGTATAATGATCTCCTGGTTCTGCTCGTTTCACTCAGCATCAGTTCATGCAACTCTCTCCAGGCCTCTCTGAAATCGTCCTGCTGGTCGTTTCTTACAGAGCAATAATATTCCATAACATTCATTTACCATAATTTATTCAGCCACTCTCCAATTGATGGGCATCCCTTCAGTTTCCAGTTTCTAGCCACTACAAAAAGGGCTGCCACAAACATTCTTGCACATGTGGGGCCATTTCCCTCCTCTAAGATCTCTTTGGGATATAGGCCCAATAGAAACACTGCTGGGTCAAAGGGTATGCACAGTTTGACAACTTTTTGAGCATAGCTCCAAATTGCTCTCCAGAATGGTTGGATCCGTTCACAGTTCCACTAACAATTTATTAGTGACCCAGCTTTCCAACATCCCCTCCAGCATTCATCGTTATCTTTTCCTGTCATTTTAGCCAATCTGACAGGTATGTAGTGGTACCTCAGAGTTGTCTTAATTTGCATTTCTCTGATCAGTAGTGATTTGGAGCAACTTTTTATATGACTAAAGATAGTTTTAATTTCATCATCTGAAAACTGTCTGTTCATATCCCTTGACCACTTATCTATTGAAGAGTGGCTTGAATTCTTATAAATATGAGACAATTCTCTATATATTTTAGAAATGAGGCCTTTATCAGAACCATTAAATGTAAAGATGATTTCCCAATTTGATGCTTCCCTCCTAATCTTGTGTGCATTAGTTTTATTTGTACAGAAACTTTTTTTTTTTTTTGCCTTTTTTTTTTCTTTGCTGAGGCAATTCTGGTTAAGTGACTTGCCCAAGGTCACATAGCTAGGAAGTGTCTGAGACTAGATTTGAACTCAGGTCCTCCTGACTTCAGGGTTGGTGCTCTATCCACTGTACCACCTAGCTGCCCCTGTACAGAAACTTTTTAACTTAATATAATAAAAATTATCTATCTGATGTTCAATTAAGAGTTCCAGATCTTCTTTGGACATAAATTTATTCCGTCTCCACAGGTCTGAGAGGTAAACTATACTACGTTCCTCTAATTTGCTTACAATATCACTCTTTATATCTAGATCATGAACCCATTTAGATCTTATCTTGGTATGTGGTGTCAGGTATGGGTCAAGCCCTAATTTCTTCCACACTAGTTTCCAATTTTCCCAGCAGTTTTTGCCCAATAGTGAGTACTTATCCCAAAAGCTGGGGTCTTTGGGTTTATAAAACACTAAATTGCTAAAGTTATTGCCTAGATAGTCCTGATATCCTATCCTATGCCACTGATCGACTACTCTATTTCTCAACCAGTACCAAACGGTTTTGATGACCGCTGCTTTATAATATAGTTTTAGATCTGGTACAGCAAGGCCACCTTCATCTGTCTTTTTTTTCATTAATTCCCTTGTAATTCTTGACCTTTTGTTCTTCCAAATGAACTTTGCTACTATTTTTTCTAGATCTGTAAAATAATTTCTTGGGAGTTTGATTGGTATGGCACTAAATAAGTAAATTAGTTTGGGTAGTATTGTCATTTTTATTATATTCACTCGGCCTACCCATGAGCACTTAATGTTTTTCCAATTGATTAGGTCTGATCTTATTTGTGTGGAAAGTGTTTTGTAGTTTAATTCGTATAGTTTCTGACTTTTCCTTGGCAGATAGATTCCCAAATATTTTATACTATCACCTGTTATTTTGAATGGAATTTCTTTTTGTGTGTCTTGCTGCTGAACTTTATTGGTAATATATAAAAATGCTGATGATTTATGTGGATTAATTTTGAATCCTGCAACTTTACTAAAGTTGTGAATTGTTTCTAGTAGTTTTTTAGTTGAGTCTCTAGGGTTCTCTAAGTATACCATCATGTCATCTGCAAAGAGTGATAATTTGGTTTCTTCATGACCTACTCTGATTCCTTTAATTTCTTTTTCTTCTCTTATTGCCAAAGCTAACATTTCTAATACAATATTAAATAGTAATGGTGACAATGGGCAGCCTTGTTTCACTCCTGATCTTAATGGGAATGGTTCTAGTTTGTCCCCATTACATATGATGCTTGCTGATGGTTTTAAGTAGATGCTACTAATCATTTTAAGGCAAAGCCCATTTATTCCTATACTCTCTAGTGTTTTTAATAGGAATGGGTGCTGGATTTTATCAAATGCTTTTTCTGCATCTATTGAGATAATCATGTGGTTTTTGTTCATTTAGATATTAATATAATTAATTATGCTGATAGTTTTCCTAATATTGAACCAGCTCTGCATTCTTGGTATAAATCTTACTTGGCCATAATGTACTATCCTGGGGATGATTTTCTGTAATCTCATTGCTAATATCTTATTTAAAATTTTTGCATCAATATTCATTAGGGAAATTGGTCTATACTTTTCTTTCTCTGTATTCACCCTACCTGGTTTAGCTATCAGCACCATATCGGTCTCATAGAAGGAATTTGGCAGTATACATTCTGTCCCTATTTTCTCAAATAGTTTGTATAGTATTGGAATTAATTGTTCTTTGAATGTTTGGTAGAATTCACATGTAAATCGATTTGGCCCTGGAGATTTTTCTTAGGGAGTTCGTTAATAGCTTGTTCTATTTCTTTTTCTAATATGGGGCTATTTGAATAATTTATTTCCTCTTCTGTTAACCTGGGCAATCTATATTTTTGTAGATATTCCTCCATTTCATTTAGATTATCAAATTTACTGGCATAAAGTTGGGCAAAGTAACTCCTAATTATTGCTCTAATTTCCTCTTCATTGGAGGAAAGTTCTCCCCTTATCATTCTTGAGACTAACAATTTGATTTTCCACTTTCCTTTTTCTTATCAAATTAACTAAAGGCTTATCTACATTGTTGGGTTTTTTTGTAAAACCGAGTCTTAGTTTTATTTATTAATTCAATAGTTTTCTTATTTTCAATTTTATTAATTTCCCCTTTTATTTTTAGAATTTCCAATTTGGTATTTAATTGTGGGTTTTTAATTTGTTCTTTTTCTAGTTTTTTTTTTAATAATAAGCCCAATTCGTTGATGTTTTCTTTCTCTATTTTATGCAAGTAAGCATCTAGAGATATAAAATTGCCCTTTATAACTGCTTTGGCCATATGCCACAAATTTTGGTATGTTGTCTCATTATTGTCATTCTCCTGGATGAAATTATTGATTGTGTCTATGATTTGCTCTTTCACCCATTCATTCTTCAGGATTAGATTATTTAATTTCCAATTAACTTTTGGTCTATTTTCTCCTGGCCTTATATTGCATGTGATTTTTATTGCATCATGATCTGAAAAAGATGCATTTACTATTTCTGCCTTTCTGCATTTGATTTTGAGGTTTGTATGCCCTAATACATGGTCAATTTTTGTATAGGTTCCATGGACTGCTGAGAAAAAAAGTCAACTCCCTACTGTCTCCATTCAATTTTCTCCACAGATCTATCATACCTAACTTTTCTAACAATTGGTTTACCTCCCTAGTTTCTTTCTTATTTATTTTGTGGTTTGATTTATCTAATTCTGAGAAAGCAAGGTTGAGATCCCCCACTAATATTGTTTGGCTGTCTATTTCTTCTTGCATATCTCTTAATTTCTCCCCTAGGAATTTGGATGCTATTGCACTTGGTGCATATATATTTAGTATTGATATTGCTACATTATCTATGGTACCCTTTAATAAGATATAGTTTCCTTCCTTATCTCTTTTGATTAGATCTAGCTTGGCTTTTACTTGATCTGAGATAAGGATTGCTACCCATGTTTTTTTTTTTTTTTGTTCACTTGAAGCATAATAGGTTCTGCTCCAGCCTTTTAACTTCACCCTATATTGTGTCACTATGTTTTAGATGTGTTTCTTGTAGACAACATTTTGTGGGATTCTGGTTTTTAATCCAGTCTGCTATCTGATTCTGCTTTATGGGAGAGTTCATCCCATTCATATTCACAGTTAGAATAACTAATTCTTTATTTCCTGCCATCTTATTTACCCAAATTATGTTTTTTCCTTTCCTTTCCCCTTTCTCCCTTCCCCCCTCCTCAGTATTTTGCTTTTGATGACCCCCTCCCCCAAACAATGCACCACCTTTTAGATCCCCTCCCCCTTTTTTTACACCTTTCCCCTGATTCTTCTATTTCCCCTTCTATTAGTTTATCCCTTTCTTTTCCTCCTTTCCCTCCCCCTTCCCTCTAGCAACGGACAAGTTTCTCTGTGAAATCAAGTGTCTGATATACACTTTTAGAGCCCAAAGTGATGAGAGTATGATTTACACAATGCTCATCTCCCTCTCTTCTTTCTTTCAATTATATTAGGTTTTCTTTGCCTCTTCAAGAGATTTTACCTTGTTTTTACCTCCTTTTTTTTTTAAAATCTTATTTTACCACCTTTTCTCTCTTTTCCCCGGTATGATAACCTTTCCCCCTCTAGTTTTCTTTTTCATATTATCAAAGTAATATCTAGTTAATTATACCCCCAAACTTTAAGTATCCCCATAGTAGAAATAAAGTTCTCAAGAGTCCTTTCCTTTTTACCTTTTTATTCTTCTCTTGAGTTCTGTGTTTGGATGTCGAAATTTTTTTTCAGATCTGGTCTTTTCATTAGAAATAGGTGAAATTCACCTATATTGTTAAATGACCAACTTCTTCCCTGGAGGATAATGCTCATTCTAGCTGGATAGTTTATTCTTGGCTGTAATCCAAGTTCCTTTGCCTTTCGGAATATCTGGCTCCAGGCCCTTCGATCCTTCAATGTGGAGGCTGACAGATCCTGTGTGATTCTAATTATTGATCCTTGGTATTTGAATTGTTTCTTTCTAGCTGCTAGCAGAATCTTTTCCTTGGAGCAATAGTCCTGACATTTAGCCAAGATATTCCTTGGGGTTTTAATTTTGGGGTCTCTTTCAGGAGGTGATCAGTGAATTCTTTCAATGGTGATTTTGCCTTCTGATTCTACAACCTCAGGGCAGTTTTCTTTCAGGTTTTCCTGGAA
>JAJPUD010000286.1:756680-783964 GCA_023553655.1 Myrmecobius fasciatus
TTTTCCTAGGAGATATTTCATATTTTCTTCTATTTTTTCATTTTTTTTTGTTTTTATTTGACTGAATCTTGAAGTCTTATTGAGTCATTCACTTGTATTTGTTCAATTCTTATTTTTAAAGTGTTGTTTTCTTCAGTTACCTTTTTAAGGTCCTTTTGTAACTGGCCAATTTGTTCATTGCACTCTTTTTCCACTTCACTAATTTTATTTTTCAATAAATTGGTGTCTTTTTCATATCTCTTTTGCAGGGTATTATATCCTTCTTGCAAGAAATTGTATTCTTCTTGCACTGATTTCAGTTTATTTTCCTATTCATCCTCCAGCTCTCTTTTGAGATTCTTTATGCAATCTTCCAGAAAGTCCCTTTTCTTTTGAAAAGGGGACCAGTGATGGTCCTTGATGACGTCCTATGGAGTTTTGTCTAAAGGAACCTCAGGATCTGGGGTCTGCCCTTTTTTCTCTCAATAGAAGCTGTCTATGGTGAGAGCTCTGCTTTGCTTCTTCATTTTTGTAGACTGCATGGAGGTCTGTTTAAGGCTAGAGAAGCTGCAGCTGCGGTAGTTTGCCCTGGGGAAATTCCTCGAATTAACTTCAGGTGCTGTGCCAGTGGGGTCTAGGACTAAGTCCCAATTACTCCTCAAACAAGGCAAATCTGCCAGAACATCTACCCCCAATCAGGGCAGAGTGTCCCGAGTGCCTCAGATATACTCCAGGTTTATGGAGTTTGGAGTTTCTGCCACTTAAGCTGAGTCCCACCCTCACTTCAGGGCTGCACCAAGTAAACTGTTTACCCCTCTGCCCGAGTTAAACAGACCTGATATAAAGTTCTTCAGAGGTAACTGGAAGCAGTGTCCAAATATTTCTGGATTCGTTGACTTGAAGATCAGTTCAGAGGCTTATTTTATTGTTGATTTGAGAGAAGATTGGTGGATGACACAGAGAGTCACGTTTTCACTCTGCCATCTTGGCTCCACCCCCAGCCATATTCAACTTAGTTTGTATCCTTCCTACTTTAACCAGCATGGCAAAGAAAGCCTCTTTATCTTTATCTTCCCATCCTTGAGCAAATGATCCAAGTAGACAGAGGTTTAGTTTATAAAGAGATGTGTGGTTAAATGCTGTCAGTACCTCTTAGGTTTGCATATCAACAGCTTCTTGCTTGTAATATTCTCTTGGTGTCATTGTATGACTGTGAATCAGGGAACAAGGAATTTTAAATGATTTTCATACAGAGAGCTGCAGGGTAGTGTGTGGTTGGGAACTTTGAAGAAGAAATGAAGTTTTCTTTACAGAGACCTTTGTTCATCCCTACCCTAATTAAAAGTGACCTCTCAATTGAATTCAGAACATTTAATAAACTCCTATGTGGCAATTTATACAAAGATGAAAAAAAATCTCTGCCTTCAAGCTTCCTACATTCTACATTTGCATTCTCTTATAACTTTGCTAGAACACTTACATGGATCTCTTCTTTGCCTACATCACATTATATTTTGTGTATTGCAACTTTTATGAGATACAAAGGAAAGAGCACTGCATTTGGAATCAGAGTGCTGAGAGTCTTGGTGATGTAGAAGTTAGACTACTGGACCCGGAATCAGGAAGACCTGAGTTCAAAGCCAGCTATTTCATACCTTATGGAAGTCACTTAATCTTTGTCTAAATCAGTATCCTTATCTATAAAATAGTAAGAATATTTACTTCTTAGGGTTGCTGTGAAGATAAAATGATATAGTATTTGTAAAACACTTTGTAAAGTATTGTATAAATCTATTTTTATTTATATAAACATAAATCTATTTATTTATTTAAATATCCATTTATATAATTTAATGTACATATTTATGTAAGTATGAATCTATTATTATTTCAATCAATGAGAATTTATTTAGCACTGTGCTAATTTCTGAAGATTCAAAGAAAAGAAAAAGCACCCCACCCCTACCCTTGAGAAGCTCCCAATAACGGGGGAGATAACAACCAAATATGTATAAAATAAACTTTGGTTGTTGTTGTTGTTCAGTCATGTCTTATTATTCATGACTCCATTTTGGGGTTTTCTTGGTAAGATGAAAAAATCTCTGCCCTCAAGTATCCTACATTCTACATTTGCCTTTTCTTCCAATTTTGCTAAAACACTTAGATGGATCTTTTCTTTTCTCTAATCACATTACATTTTGTGTATTATGATTTCTATGAGATATGGAGAAAAGATCATTGCATTTGGAACCAGCGAATCTGTATTAGGATCCTAATTCTATTCTAAATACTCATGTGACTGTGGGCACTCTCTTCCTTTCTCTAGGAAATGAGGATTGTGAAATTGATGACATAGTAGAAATGTCCCTTCAGATTTTAGTATATTTAACTTAATTTGTAACCTTCCTATTTTGAGTATTATGGCAAGGGAAGCCTTTTCCTTCTCAGTTTGGATTAGGTTACCTAAAAGATCCTCTCCACTTTTCAGTCTATTATCCTATAAAAGCTTTCTATTTATCCTTAATTTCTGACTTTCAGTCTCAAATCTCCAACTGCCTTTCAGACATCTGGAACTAGATATCCAATAGACATTCTAAACACTAAGCATATCCAAAACAAAACTCACTACATTTATCCCTAAACTGTCCTCCCTTACCCTTCTAATTTCACTTTATCTTTGCTCATACTTATTACTTTTTTTCTTTTCTCATTGCCAGTGTTTACCTTTATGAAATCATATCCAATAAGATAAGTAATAGTGGAGTTTTTTGCTTAGTCCTTGATCTAACCAAGAAGGCTTTTAGTAGTTCTCAATTTCAAATAATACTAACTCTAGGATTTATATACATTTGCTTATAATATTAAGAGAAAGTCCCATTGAGCTTGCTTTTTGTGGAAATTAGAACATAAAGGAGAGATGTATAGTTTAGAAGATTATTTATTTTTGCTGTTGTATATGGTTTTAAAGGTTGTTATTATCATGAACTTTTTATTTATTTTTGCACAAAAATATGCCTGCAATCCCAAGACAATGCTAGATTTAGAATAGAAAACCTAGCTTCAAATCCCAAATACTCCATTTATTATTTTACAGGATTTGTGTGACCTTAAGAAAGATATGTGTCTCAATTTTTCTTATTTGTGAAATGAAATAGTAGCATGTATTCTGCTCCCCAGTAGCATGTAAGATCTTTGAGGTCAACAAATGTTTTTATTTTGTCTTCCTACCTCACATGTGACATAAAATAGATGCTTAATAAAATGCTAATTGAATTTACTGAATTTTGACTTCAGTGTCATGTAAACATTTATAAATAGTAATTAAAAATATGAATGTGTATTGAGAGTCCATCTTACTAAATTTGAAAACATCAAGAAAATTAAATTCCAATTTTAAAAATTTTTCAGAAAGGCAGAACCAATATATAAAGCAGAAAGTTTTCTTCTGAGTTATGAACCCCCTTGAATTCACTAAACAGCAACATTTAATATGCTGTGATTTAGAAAAATATTTCAGGGCCATATTTGCTAGAGGTTAATAATTGCATTTTTCTTTAAAATTTCATAAAATAGTCTACTTTTCTTTCCCTGGTAGGCAGTTTGATATGCCCAGGAAGTAGAAAAGTAGCAATAGTGACAAAAGAAAAAAGAACTTAATCTTTGTACCTCTGAATTGTTAGTATTACTTGACTTAGAATGAACTCTTATTATTCTATTGGAATGTTTTTTGGTCCATGAATTATCTTGTAATTATCATGTAAATTATCATGTAAAATATTGGTTAAATTGCTTCTTTCAGGAGGCTTCTTTTACTGCATAAGAAGTGATCTCCAGTAATTAGTGGTTGAAGGCTTCCTGTGAGAGGATGGTCACCTTGAATATTAAGATGATTTTCTGAGTTAATAGTCTACCAGTGGTTGATTGGTTCCCTATTTGCTAATGTTATGGGATTTTAAAAAATTTGACATTTTGCCCTTTAGTTTTTTTTTAACTTGGCAATTTTAATAGTGTTATTGAAAAAAAGAGTAATGAGAAATTTTTATCAGGAATAATGTTGCATGCCCAACAAGTAAGAATTTCAAAGTGGTCAGCTTATTTATTAATAATAAGTAAGAACTCTGAGACACTACCTTTACTCTTGAAGGTCATAAATAGACCCCAACATGGTAACATCCTAAGTAACATTCTTTCTTTGTTCTTTGTATGTTGTTGAGTTAGAAAACCACTGAATACATATGGGTGCCAAATGGCTCTTTAGTGCTATATAACAATCCCTTTAACTTACTAATTGACTTTATTGTGTTCCCTATAATGCCTCCAAGCATATTTTCTAAAACTCCTGTTCTTATGCTTTTTACAAAAACTTCTCATATTTTTAAATCTTTTACACTAAACTCCCTCCCTATTCCAGAAAGACTCAGATAGCCCCTTTTGTTTTCTTTACAAAAGAGCTTATCCATAGTGAGTTTTTTTTTAAAGTTATCCTAAACCTAAAAATTCTTTGACATTATTTCCTATTTTTTCTTTCATTTCCTTAATGTTGGATAAAAATGTGGATGGACCTTCTTACCAAGGCTAACTTCTGTACTAATACCCATGATATTACTCTGTCCTGTTTCCTCTAAGTACTTCTCTTCCATCATCCCCACTCTCCCTAATCTTCATATTCTTTGAATCAATTTATTTATCCCCTATACCTACATAACCAGGTCTCCCTGAAGTTTAAAACAAAACAAAAAACTCTTCACTTGACCCTACTATCCCTTCAAAATATCATGGCCAAATTCCTTTAAAAATAGCTATACTCATTCCTTGCACTTTCTTCCCATTCTTTTCTCAATCAATTGCAATTTGGCTTCTGAACTAATTACCAATTTGAAACTGCTCTCTCCAATTTATCCACAATTCTCAACTGATAATTCCAGTGATCTTTTCTTAGTCTTCATCTTTTTTGATTCTTTTTAATCATATGACATTACTACTACTTTCTCCTGCATACTTTCCTCCCTTGTTTTTCATCATATTAATATCACTTGCTTCTCATTCAAATAGTTTGATGACTCAGTATCTTATTAGATCATCATGCACAATCTTCTCCCTACATGTGAGCATCTCTCAAGACTCTGTCCTTCATCTTTTCTTCTTCTTCTCTCTACCCTCTTAAGATCACTTCACCAGCTCCCAATGATTCTATTATTGTCTATGCAGATGACTCCTAGGTCTAAATGGTCAGAACTAGTACCTCTCTTGAGACTGAGCCTCTTAAATGCCTGTTAGATGTCTCAAAATTAATCACAGCCATATAGACAAAATAGAACTCATTATCTTATACTCTAAATCAACTAGCTCCTTCTCCAAAGTTCTCTATTTCTGCTGAAAGAACTTTCTTCTAGTAGCTCTTCCCTCCCTACCAATCTTGATGTTATCCTTATTTTTCCTCATACATCACTTCACTATATTGAATCAGTTACCAAGTCTTGCTGCTTCTATCTTTATAAACAATATAATATTCATCCCCTGCTATCCCTTCATTTAGCCCCTCTCACATCTCACAACAACAACAACAAAAATGACAATAGCCTCCTATTTGGTCTCCTAACTTTCAATATTTCCCTCAAAAGAACTGCCAAACCCCTCCCAAACAAACAAACAAAAACCTTACTAAAGCAGATCATATTAATTCCCTTGATCTGGGAACTTCAATGATGCTATAATGTCAAATGCAAAGTCTCATTTTAACATTTAATTTCCTTCACAATCTGGATACATTCTACTTTTCAAGGCTAATTTCACATTACTACCCCCTCTCTTTCACATACTCTGTGGTCTAGTCTAACTAATTCTCCAAATACCATCTCTTATCTTTGTGATTACCTTTAGGGTATATCCTGCCCCCACCCATGTCCAAAATGTACTTCTTTAATTCTGTCCTTTAAAATCCTTCCTTTAATACAGATATCAGTCCATTTGTTACCTCTTAACAGGAAACCTTTCAAGATCTTCCTAGGTGCTACTTTCCTTCCTTTAGTCTTTGCATCAACATTTTTCTTTCTGTCACTTTGTCCTCAATTCCTTGCACATAATGGATGCTTCATAATGCTGCTTGTTTATCTGATAAAGACTTTATATCCAAAGTATTTGAATGGATGGTCCAATTTATATCAAGAGCCAGCCAATAGCTAAATCTTCCAAGGATATGAACAGGCATATTTCTAAGGAAGTAATCCAAGCTATCAACAGTCATGAAAAATGTAAATGGGGAAGGACACATGATCAGATCAATAAGGGAAACTGTTTCTTAACTTAAAAAAGGAAAGAATTAAAATGAGAACAAATAAATTCTTGTTGCATTTAATTGGATGTAGTAGTGATAAAGGATTCAGTTTAATGTTTTTAACCAGCTTTGAATCAAGCCTGAGTTGGAATCACAGGACTTTTCTCTACTACATAATTTCTATTAATTAAATCTTTGTGAAAAATCTACAAATAAAATAAGTATGTCATATGGGTTAGGGAAAGAATAAAAAATTAGTGAATTATTCTCTTTCCAAGTTTTGAAGATACCACTAAGAGATTGGAATTGAGTTCAATATCAAATATGAAATTAAGATAAAGGATAGAAGTCAAAGATGATTATGAAATCCAGGTATGTTGGGAAGCAGATCACACTATTTTCTGTGCATGAAGGATCTTCACCTGGCAGGATATTAGACACCATTAAGGAATTTAATCTTGTTACATATTTACAGTTTATTTATGCATTTGTATATGAATATATACATTCATGTATGTGCATATACAATTATAATAATCATCATATATAGTACATATAGATTAAAAATTCCAAAAGACATGAACATTAAATCACAAAATATGAAATTTTTTAAAATTGTAAAATACTACAGCAAATTCTGAGTTTAAAAGTTTATACTAATGGAAGTCAACATTCTTTACATATCTTCTTGCCACTTTCAGCATAGAGCAGTACTACTTTAATATCATACTTTGTCTTATCTCATCAATATGTAGGAGTCTTGACTGGCAAAGACCACCTTAAGGAAAAAAAAAGATGACCTAATTGCATGTTTTCTAGTATAACAGAGGTTCCTTTGAATTTTTACTCTACTAGTAATTTTGATGCTCAGAATTTATTTGATCTCATCTACTGGGAACTGAGAGGAACCAAAGTATACTTTAAAAACGTATACTGTCAGTTTTCCAACCTATTCACATTCAGCACAATATATCGTTTCTGATAAAGAGTGTTCTTGATGTGTCAGATTCCAAATTAAAAAAAAAATTATATTTATACTATTATATATTCAATTTACCTTAGGTTGTAATTTAAATGTTATAAGTCCTTTTGACTAGCTAGCCTAACTTGGAGTTAGGAAAATCTGGGTTCAGATAATATCTTGTAAACAGATTGTTTGTGTGATTCCAGAAAAACCAATTAAACCTATAGGGCATTGATAGTTTTTCCTCAGCATAAGTTCCCTATAACAATAAACTCTGAGGTCCAGAAGAAAATCAAATGCAAATCATAGAGGCATTTTTGTTGTTGTCATGACAAATATGCTGGAATTCACTGAATAGTTAGATGTGTACAAGTAATTTATTTTAGTATTTTGGTTGTTAAAGAAAACAACATGATGAAATCGGGATTCTCTTATTCCAAGTTTTTCTCTCTCATTCTAGTATATGCTATTACTCAAAATGTACTTCTTTATATAAAAATCATTGAAAACTGCTATACTACTAAAATGGTAAAAAGAAGGGAATGAAAAAGCAATCTTACTCTTCACTTTTTTCTAAAGGTTAGAAGTCTCTTTTTACTCATATATATATATAGTGTATTGAGAGAGAGTAATGTTTGTAAAAAGATCTGTTTATATTCCTTTGCCTTTATCTAATTGTTTTATATTAATAATTGAGTTAATGTAATAACTCATGTATAGTTCTATAACTCATAATAACAATATAATGAAATAACATTTTTAAACTTTATAGTTTATAAACTTTTTATATATCAATTATTCTAGAAAATATAAAACTTCTGAATTATTGGAATCATTTGCTTTATTGTTCTATAATATAAAATACAATGTAAAGTACAATATTATAAATGAGTTGGAGAAGGAAATGGCAAACCATTCCAATATCTGTGTCAAGAAAACCCCAAATGGCGTCACAAAGTGTTCTATATTTCTGAAAATACTTAAGGACTTTCTAAGGTAGCAATTCCATTTATTAAGAAAGTTTTTTTTTTGTTTTGTCTATAATTTATCTTTATAGTTTTGCAGATTCAATTCTCTCTCCCTTCTTCCTTATCTCCTTTCATTTGCTAAATATTGTTAATCCTTCCATAACCTATTTTACATAACTCATTTTTTTCCCATTCAAATAGGTACTACCTTAGTTTAGTCTCTCATTAGCACTCACTCGAACTACTGGAAAAGCTCCTGATTGAATTCTCTTTTCAATTGAAATCTGTTTCCAATACTTCTCCACTCCAATCCATTCTACAGATAACTGTTAAAGTATATCATTTAAAGCACAAATCTGATCATGTCCTACCAGTTCAAGAAACTTAGTGACTCCCTATTTTCTCTAAGATAAAAATCAAATTCTTCTGTTTGCTATTTAAAGCTCTGAATAATTTGTCTTTAGCTATGTTTCCAGACTTATTTCCCATTATTTTTCCTCATACACTTAATTTATCAATGAAACCAGAGAATTGTGCTTCTTTTTCATTCTGAAATTTCCTTTCTCAAAACCTTTTCCTAGACCAGAAGTTCTTCACCCAGACCCCACTGAAACATGATCATATTTCAGAGGGTCAATGATGGCAAAAAATTTTTATCATTACTTCAATATAAGTTTAATTCTATATATTTTACTTTATGCAATTAAAACATTTAGAAAAGAGATCCATGGACTTCACCAGAATGCCAAAAGAGTCTATCCTATACATGCTATTAAGGACATCTGGTCTATGTTGTTCTTTGTACCTAGAATACTCTCACTTTTCATCTTCACCTTTTGTAATGCCTAGCTCCATTTAATACTTCACTCAAATGCTACCATTTACCTGATACAAACAGCCATCAAGACTTTTCTCAATCCTTAGTCTATAATTACTTTGCATATATTTTATATTTATTTATATATGTATACTTTATTTTTCTTAGAATATAAACTCCTAATGTGCAGGTATTATTTCATTTTATACTTTCAGATTCTTGTATCCTATCTAACACTGCCTAGCACAAACTAAGACATTTGATAAATGCTTATTGAATCAATGTAAGCACACATCCTCAATTAATCTGCAAAACTGACATTTCTTTTTTTTATTAAATCTTTTTATTTGCAAAACATATGTATGGGTAATTTTTCAACATTGACCCTTGAAAAGCTTTCTGTTACAAATTTCCCCCCTAACCCCCACCCCTCCCCTAGATAGCAGGAAGTTTACTACATGTTAATTATGTTAAAATACTTGACAAATCAAATATGTGTATACATATTTTTACAGTTATCTCGCTGTGCAAGAAAAGTCAGATCTACAAGAAAAAAATCTGAAAAGGGAAACATAATGCAAGCAAACATCAATAGAGAGCATGAAAATGTTATGTTGTGGTGCACATTTCATATCCCTCTCTGGATGTATATGGCTTTCTTCACTGAACAATTGGAACTGGTTTGAAACATTTCATTGTTGAAGAGAGCCATGTCCATCAGAATTGATCATTATATAATCTTGTTGTTGTCATGCATAATAATCTCCTGGTTCTGCTCATTTCACTTAGCATCAGTTCATGCAAGTCTCTCCAGGCCTCTCTGAAATCATCCTGCTGATCGTTTCATATAGAACAATAATATTCCATAACTTTCACATACCATAATTTATTCAGTCATTCTCCAATTGATGGGCATCCATTCAGCTTCCAGTTTCTTGCCACTACAAAAAGGGCTGCCACAAACATTTTTGCATATGTTGATCCCTTTCCCTCCTTTAAGCTCTCTTTGGGATATAGGCCCAGTAGAAACACTGCTAGGTCAAAGGGTATGCACAGTTTGATAGCTTTTTGACCATAGTTCCAAATTACTCTCCAGAATGGTTGGATCTGTTCACAGTTCCACCAACAATGTTTCAGTGTCCCAGTTTTCCCACATCCCCTCCAACATTCGTCATTATCTTTTCCTGTCATTTTAGCCAATCTGACAGGTGTGTAGTGGTACCTCAGAGTTGTCTTAATTTGCATTTCTCTGATCAATAGTGACTTGGAGCACCTTTTCATATGACTAGAAATAGTTTTAATTTCATCATCTGAAAATTGTCTGTTCATATCCTTTTACCATTTGTTGATTTGAGAGTGGCTTGAATTCTTATAAATATGAGACAATTCTCTATATATTTTAAAAATGAGGCCTTTATCAGAACCCTTAAATGTAAAAATGATTTTTCAATTTATTGCTTCCTTCCTAATTTTGTCTGCATTAGTTTTGTTTGTACGAAAACTTTTTAACTTAATATAGTCAAAATTATCTATCTAGTGTTCAATTAAGAGTTCCAGTTCTTCTTTGGACACAAATTTATTCCTTCTTCACAGGTTTGAGCAAAACTGTCATTTCTAAACCATAGATATGACTATATTAAGTTTTTTCTTCCAATATTTTTCCCCAAACTTCATTGGCTCCCAATACCTCTAAAAGAAATTATAAAATCCTAAGCCTGTCACTTAAGACTGTCTACAATCTGACACCCAACTATCTCTCCATAATTATTTATACTACCATATCTTCTCCTTTTCAGTTGATTTGGCTGGCTAACTGTTGGCCATACATGACATTCCATTTCCAGACTTCATATCTTTGCAGTTTGTCCCCCTTGTCTAAAATGCACTCCATACTTTTCTTTTAGATTTCCTTGTTTCCTGAAAGATAAAATTCAGTGGTCACCTCCTTGAACAAAGGCTTTCCCAGTTTTCTAAAATGATTAATGTTTTCTCAATAGAAACTACTTTTGGGGAGGGAGAAAGAGGGAAGAGTGGGGAAAATTATGGAACACAAGGTTTTGCAAAGGTGAATGTTGAAAATTATCTTTCCATGTATTTGGAAAAATAAAAGACAATTTAAAAAGATATTGCTTTTTATCATTTTGTGTGCATTTTATATTTACTTTTGTATCCATCTTGTGTCTTATGTGGTAGAACTTGAGGGAAGAAACTATTTTGTCTTTATATGCCTGGAAACACCTCAAACATCTTAAATATTGAGTTCAAATTAATAGAAATGGTTTTCTCACTTGTAAATAGTTTGAACTGATTAAGGCTTTATCCATCTTAAAAGTATTTTATTTTTCCAATTACATGTAAAAATGGTTTTCAACATTCATTTTTGTAAGATTTGGAGTTTCACATTTTCTCTTCTCCTCCCCTTCTTTTCCTCCCCCCTGCTCCAAACAGCAAGCAATCTGATATTGGTTATTATATGTGTACATTTTAAATGTATTTCCATATTAGTCATATTGCAAAAGAAAAATCAGAACAAAAGGAAAGAACCATGAGAAAGAAAAAAAAAAAAACAAAAAAATTGTAAGTACAATGCTTTGATCTGCATTCAGTTTCCATACTTCTTTTTCTAGATGTGGGTGGAATTTTCCATCAAAGATCTATTGGAATTGTCTTTGATCACTGTATTTCTGAAAAGAGCTAAGTCTATCATAGTGATCATCACAATTTTGCTATTACTGTGCGTAGTAGCCTCCTGTTTCTGTTCACTTCATTCAGCATCAATTCATGTAAGTCTTTCCATGTTTCTCTGAAATTTGTCTGCTCAACATTTTTTTCTTTTTTAAAATAGTATTTTATTTTTTCAAATACATGCAAAGGTAGTTTTTAACACCCACCTCTGCAAAACCTTTGATTCCAAATTTTTCTCCTTCCTTCATCTCCACCTTCCTCCCCAAGATAGTAAGCAATCTAATACAGATTAAACATATGCAATTCTTCTAAACATTTTCACATAGATCATGTTATGCAAGAAAAATCAGAACAAAAGGGAAAACACCACGAGAAAGAAAAAACAAACAAACAAGCAAACAAACAACAACAAAAGTGAAAATCCTATGCTTTGATCCACATTCTATCTCCATAGTTCTCTTTCTGGTTGCAGATGGCACTTTCCATCCCAAGTCCATCCCAAGAATTGCCTTGAATAATCTCATTGTTGAAAAGATTCATGTCCATTACAGTTGATCATTACATAACCTCATTGTTATTATGTACAATATTCTTTTGGTTCTGCTCACTTCACTCAGCAATCTGTTCATGTAAATCTTTCCAGGTTTTTCTGAAATCAATCTGTTTATCATTTTTTATAGAATAGTATACCATCACATTCACATACCATAACTTATTTACTTATTCCCCGATTGATGAAGAATCCCTCCATTTCCAATTCCTTGTTGCCACAAAAGGGCTATTAAAAACGTTTTGTATACAAGAATGCATTTTCATTTTTCATGATCTTTTAGTAATAGACCTATTAGTAGCATTGCTGGATCAAAAGGAATGCACGGTTTTATAGCCCTTTGAGCATAGTTCCAAATTACTATCCAGAATGTTTGGATCATTTCACAACTCTACCAATAATGCATTAGTGTCCCAGTTTCCCCATATTTCCTCCAATATTTATCTTAGCCAATCTCATAGATGAGAGGTGATACCTCAGAGTTGTTTTAATTTGCATTTCTCTAATCAATAGTAATTTAAAATATTTTTTCACATGACGTTTAATTTTTTCATCTGAAAATTGCCTGTTCATGTCCTTTAACTATTTTAGATTAAGAATTCTTAACCTCAGGTTTATAAACTGTATTTTAAAGAAAATATTTTGAAAACTGTATCTTAAAATAATTGATTTCATATTCATTTTATTTTATACATTTGCAAACATTATTCTGAGAAGCGTTAACCAGAATGCTAAAGGGAGCCAGGATACAAAAAGTAAGAAGTCCTAGATTAGACAATTTTTAATGTCTTTTCCTCTTTTAACCACAACGATAAATAATTATGAATATTTCAAACATGTTGGGCCAGATTCCTCTGACTCCTCCAATCAATGGTAAGTTTTTTTTTTCCTTTTACGTTCAACCCTGAGTATTAAGCTTTCAATAAAACTTTCTTACCATGGCTAACCTGTTGAAAAAAAGAAACAATTTAAATATTCTCACAAAATATAAAGGAGTTCAGGCACCTTGAAAAAGCCACATAATCTCTTTATTTACTAAAAAGGTGGGTTACAATGCCCTTATTTATAGAAACTATAAACATACATGATTACTGATTGTAATGAAGTCTAAAACTATTTCCCAGAACCCTTTGATTCTGATCCATTTATCCATAGCAATCAAAGGGATTCTTTTTTTCAGAAAAGTCACAGTATGCACTATAACATAATGAAGTTCCTACAAAGATAGGTTTTTCATATGAGGCCTAGTATTGGTTTACCAATCAGAACACTGTCTATACTTAGGAATGTAGAAAATGCTAGTCAACATAGAATAATCTATGATTAGCATGTATGTATTTTTAATATCAAAGAAGGTGATACATACTTTAAATGCTTTGGAGGGATGAAGGTTTAAGATAATGAGTTCAGTTTTGGAATGCTGAATTTAAGATGTTTATAGACATCCAGTTTGAAATGTCTGAAAGGCAGTTAAAGTTGTGAGAATGGAGGTCAGTAGAGAGGTTAAGGAAAGGATAAGTGATTTAAGAATCATTGGTTTAGAGATGATAATTGAATTCATGGGAGCTCATAAGATGATCAAGTAAAGTCATACATGTGTAGAAGAAAAGAAGGCCCCGAACTGAGTTTGTGGGACTCCTAAGGCTAGAGGGAAGAGAATTCTGTAAAGGAGTCTGACAGGTAGTCTACTATGCAGAAGAGAACCAGGAGTGATTATATCAGAAGTGATATAACCAAAACCTACGAAGAAAAAAGTATCCACAAAAAAGGGTGATCAATAGTGTCAAATGTTTCAGAGGGGCCAAAAAGAATGAGGACTGAGAGAAGACCATTGGATTTGGCAATTAAAAGATCTAACTTTAGAGAGTAGTTTCTGTGGAATGATGAAGTCAAAAACCAGATTTTAAGAGGGTAAGAGGAGAGTGAAAGAAAAAAGTACAGATTGTAGATGACTTTCTTAAAATTTTTAGCCACATAGGATGGAGTTGAAGACAGAAGATATATAGCATATTCATAAGTAGTAGGGAAGGAGCCAGTAATCATGGGAGATTACAGATAAATTCTAGATGGGGAAATCTCATCTAAATTTCCCTACAGAGGGGGAAATTTATTTGAGAATACAGGAGAGAGTGGAATTGCTTACATAGATAGAGATTTGTCTTGGTAAGAAGTAAGGTCACCTATTTTTGTGAGATAGGTGAAGAAAAAAATTGTTGCACAAAGTATATGAGTAATATGAGATGAAGAAGGCAGAAGAGGAAGTTCAAAATGAATGATTTAATTTTCCCCCTCTAAAATATATGGAAAGATTCATAACTGAGAGGGTAGGGGAAAGTGGAAGCATGGGATATTTGAGAAGAGATGAAAAGTTTTGGAAGACCTGAAATAAAAAGTGGGATAAAAAGTTGATAAGGAAGGTATAGGAGGATTATCTAGTAGCAATGAGGGTCCAGTTGAGATCGTTAAATATAAAATCATGGTGGATGAAGTTGGAATGGTTCCATAATTTTCTTAACCTTTCATTCATTAGCATGTGTACAAGAATAAAGGAAGCAGATGGTTGAAGTAATCCAAAGTTAAGGCTTGGCATGGTACAATCAGTGATATAATAAGATCAGGGACCCAAGAGAAGAAGATAATGATTCACAAAGGGGTTAAGATGGGAGGAAAAAGTAGCTAGTATGGGATTGATGGCCTGGGAGAGAATTGAGAGGTCTAGGGATAAAAGGTCATGACATAAAGAAAGAGTAGTGGTGGAAAGTAAAGACAGAGGGGAAAATGGAATGTCACTAGATTATGGTCAGATGAGGGGATTTCAGAATTCTTAAACATGGAGGTAGTACATTTGTAGTTGATGGGAAGATCAGAGGTACATCATCTTTATGTGGGGCTAAAGAGGCATCAGAAGTGAATAGGTTGAAGAACTGAGTGATTCATGTGTTTGAGGAATAATTATCACTTTATCATTTATGATGGTGTTCCCTCATAGAAGGTTTTCAATTTGGGCCCTTGACATTTGCTAGCTATTTCTGCGTGAGTTACATTTTGTGCTCTAGGCAACTCTTTAAGACAAATCAACAGTTGTTGATTTGCTTTGGTAAAGTTTTCCATTGGGTAAAATTTCGCAGTGTGAGTTTTCCTTATACTGATGAAATCACATCTCTAGATCCCTTTGCCCATCCCATTCTCTAATTTATTAACAGTTCTGATTATTTTGAAATAAGGACTATGTTTTTACTTTTTATAAAAGAGCAATTAGTGACTGAATATTCATCTTGGGTGCTGTACATCATTGTAAATAAGACATTCAGCATGAATTCAGAATAAACTTCTTCTGCATGCTGGACCCATGGTAAATCTTTTTAACAATCCCTAGAAGCTGTCTCTATTCAGGTGTTTCAAAGTCCCAGTCATGAATCTCTCAGTACATTATAGATGCCAACAGAAGGCAAGCAATAAAAGTGGCAAAGCCATAAACATACATCACACAGTAAATGGTGGCAGTTCCTTTCTATTGAGTATGGACACTTAAAATGTGCTACAAACAGAACTGTATTTGTTGCAATCTTACCGTCCTTTGTAAGGAACTAGCTCCCTGTTGCATTGCAGTCTGGGTATTGAATGGAGCCATGGCCTTCTCCTTAGTGAAGTCTGTGTCCAACTTGAAGTTAAAGCTCTTATAGACAAAGCAATTGTGCCAATCTATCCTTCACTCAAACATTAAAGTGATTTAACTAAAGATCATATTTGACGATGACAGCTCTCTATTCAACAAACTCTTTTAGCTTCATATTATGTTTAAGATCAAATGTAAAATCTTCCAATTGACATTAAAAACCTTTACTCCCCATCCCCATCCCCATCCCCATCCCCATCCTTATCCTTATCTCCCCCCTTTTCCAGAAGTCTACTTGGAGGCATTAAATAAATACTAGTTGGCTGATTTATTAATTGATTCAGGCTGAAGAGCAACTCAAATTCTAAGTTCATTTGCAAATTTAAAATGAAAGACGGGTGCTGAACTCAGTGACTACTCATACCTTTTCCAACTTTAATTAATGACAAATTAATTAATTAAATAATTTAATTAATGTCCATCTTTTATGTTTTATGCTCATATACCTTTCCCTCGACATGATTTTTTTTTCTGGATTGATATCACTAGTTCCACAACACAACAAAATTATTTAAAACATATATAACAATCATTAATATTTTTCATGACTAGTTAGACAAGACTATTTTTTGTTTAATGTCCCAGAATCTTTAAGTTGTATCTCCAAGTAAAATAGGTTATATATTGAATTTCAAGAGGAGAAATTTGGGAGAAATTGAGGAAAAATTAAAGGAGAGCAATCTTCAGGTTATGATGCTGGTCCAGATTTTACTTCCCAGCTGAAAGAATGAATGAGGAGTATTATAAAGGATCTTTAAAAGGATTAAAGATAATCAAAGAGTACCTAGGATGACTGAAAAGTAAAATCTAAAGTAGTGGATTCAAGAATGAGAAGGCAATTGCCAAAATAAGTCAAAGTAAATAAGAAAGGAAAGTAGAACAATTAGAGTATTAAGCAAATTGATAGAATAGATATGTGAGTGAGGCAAACTGATGAACAGGCTGGAGATTAGTTGAAGGTTAATAGAAAAATGGCTCTTGAGTTATTTCCAAGTTTCTTGCAAATGTAATCAAAAGAGTTAAACTAAGAAGGAAAGGAAAGAAAAAGACAGGCTATAAAAACCACTTCCAGTGGTTTTCTCCCAAATTAGATACTCTAGTCTGGAGAATACTCAGGATGAAGAAAAATAACATATGTAACACTTAGAAAGTGATAGGAGACAAAATTCAAGAAAGAAGGTAGTGGTACAGTCCCTGGTCCCAAATATTTATACACAAATGCCAAAACTTAGGAAGAACTGGAGGTCCTAAAGCAAAAAGAGGATTTGGGTCTCAAAAAATATCCCTGAGACTTAATAGGATGAAAATCATGACTAGATTATAGATCTACATAGGTGTATTTTTTTCAAAACAAAGAGGATAGCTAAGAGGATGGATGAACAATATTGTTTATAAAGAAGTATATTCATTTGAAGATACCTATAAGATTATGTGAAAGTCTAAGGAGGAAGAAACAAGTGATTTTGTCATTGAATTATGTTACAAACCATGTAGATAGTAAGAGGAAATATATGAGGTATTCAGGAAATATCACAAGCTTAGGACCCAGAAAATAGGTTGCAATGATAGAAGACTTCAATTATATAGAATGTTGGAGCTCTCTCTTTGCCAAAAGTAGAATAACATATTCTGTGAATTGACTTAGTGATAATCTCATCTTTCAAAAAATGGAGAAAGTAAAAAGGTGGAATTCTGAAGAAGAATTAGTTATTGGTGGAAATGATGGGAATCTTGAAATGGGGAATGATCAATTTAGAGACTCTGTGATGAAGAATAGGTAAATTATACATAGTTTGAAATGCAGCATAGATTTTGGGGCACAAGATTGCAAAAGCTTCACAGAGTATCTCATGGAATAAAGTATGTTAGGAGAAGCCAGCCTGGAAAGAAAAGAGACACTCAAGAATGAAATTTTGAAAATACAAAGGTAAAAAATGAAGAGGCAAGATGGTGTTTGTTTGAAGATGCCAATGTGTATACCCAGAGAAGATATCAACTAACCTAAATTTTAATAAGAAATGCATAGAAAATGGGAAAAGAGCATATTGAGGGGGATAAAAGAGAATGAAAACGAGCATAGTACAGTCCTGGGGAAAAACAAAATGTCAAGAATGCTTAAGTTCAGAGTTAGCTGAGGCTGGAGAGGGAAGCTAATAGTAACACAAAGCATTGCTAAAATTGTATTTGGAGCAAGACATGTATCAAAGATGGGATATGGCCTTTTCTTGGGGAGGAATTAGATAAGATTATAATAAGTGAAAACTGAAGGATGGCAGAATTGACCAATTCTTCTTCCATTTCTGTTTTCTCTGTCAAGGAGAATGCCCTTGCACTGCAAATGAAAGGACCAAAAATGTCTAACATTAGCTAAGATAAAGAGAGAGATGGTAAGAGAGCATCTGACTGTCCTTAATGAATTTGAATTACTTGACCCAATTAAACTATCTCCTCATTTCCTGGAGAAAAAAACAAAGAAACCAAAAAAACCCCCAAAACAAACAAAAAATCCAACCAACCAACCAAACAAAACACCATCAGATGGGATAGCTGAGGTACCCTCAATGAGATGTAAAAAGTAATAGAAAATGTAGTACCATAAGATACTATTTATACATAAGATAAAAGACAAATTTCCCAAGTTATTTTTTTAGAGTAAGACAAAAGAGTTGATGTAGTACCAGAAAAAAATTATAACATAATTAGAAAGATGATTGGTGAATGTCTGGAAAAAAACACTGGGGATTACAAAGAACCAGCATGGCTTCATACAAAATAGGTCATGCTACATTAAATTTATTATTTTAATAGGATTACTAAACCAATGGAGGAATAAATGCTGTGAATATAGTTTACCTAAATTTTTAGCAAAGATTTTTATAACCTAAGATAGTCTATGCTATTCTTTTTGTTTTCATGTTCAACTTATGCTTCATTTTTTAATGCAAAACATTTCCATAAAAATCATGTTGTGAAAGAAAACTGACATCTCCTATCCTAAAGAGAGACAAATACACAAATACAGAGACAAAAACACAGAGACAGATAGAGAGAGACAGAGACAGAGAGACACAGAGACAGAATCAGAGAGACAGACAGAGAGACAAAGACAGTGAGAGAATGTTTCAATCTATATTCAAACATAATCAGTTCCTTCTCTGCAGTTTGGTGCATAGGGGACAGCCAATACAAATGAATTGAATCAAGAGGTAAAGTTTCTTGTTCAAGAAACAGCAAAAGAGACAATGTCACTTCATCATAGAATTCATGGAGGATAGTAAGATATAAGAAGCCTGGGAAGGTAGCAACAGATAATGTTATGAAGGACTTTAAAAGCCCAAATTGGGATTTAATATTTGTTCCTGGGATTAATAAGGATCAATTTCGGTTTATTGATTAGGAGAGTAAGAAAACTGTTCTTTAGAAAGATATTTAACAGCTAAATGGAGGATGGAATGGAGAATGGGGAAAGATGAGTCAGGGAGATTAAACAGTTTATTATTGCAATAGTAAGGATGTGAGGTGATGAAGGTATGCACCAGCATGAACAACTGGAAACATAGTTGGGCTCTTACTAATAATACAAGATAGGAGGGTTTAGAGATAAAGATAATGAGCTCAGTTTTAAGCATAATGATTTTGAGATGTTTATGGTACATCCATTTTGATATATTAATAAGCAACTGGAGATTTGAGACTGGAGATCAGGAGTAAGGTTAGAACTAAATAAATTGATCTGAGAATTATTCATGTAGAGATAATAATAAAGTACATTTGGTTATCTTCAAATGAAACAATATATATAGAGAAAAGTGAAGAATAAAACAGAGTCTTGAGGGATATACAAGGGAAGTGGTTGTGGTTTGGATGAAAATTCAGTAAAGGAGAAGGAGAAGGATCCATTAGACATGTAAGAAAAGAATAAGGAGAAATCAATGTCCAAAAAACCTAGAGAGAAAAGAGTGATTGATAATGTCAAAACCTGCAGAGAAGTCAATAAACTTAAGGAATGAGGAAAGGCCATTAGATTTGACAAACTGAGATTATTTGTAACTTTTGGATAAAGAATGATGAGATAGGAAACCATACTTCAAAGACTTAAGAAGAGACTGAGGAAAGCAACTAGAGGTATTGATTTTATATGGCTTTTTCAAGGTGTTTGGCCATGAAAGGGAAGAGAGAGATAGGATGATAGCAAGCAAGGATAGATGGATCATATGAGAATTTTTTGAGGATGAGGCATGAGGAATATCGGCATGTTTATCTGGAAGAAAGAAACAGCCAGTAGACTAGGAATAATTAAAGGTGAGAGAGTGGGAGTGAAAGGACAATCTGTTGGAGAAGAAGGGATGGGATAGGATAATTTTGCAATGTATAGAACTTTTTCTTGGTAAAGAGAAGGGCCACTTCTTCATGTGACATGAAGTGAAGGAAGAGATTGTTGGGAAAAAACATTAGATTGACATGGGATATGGAGGTTAGGAGAAGAGGGAGCACTTGGTGAAAGATCTCAATTTTTTTTCAGTGAAATATGAGGCAAGACTCATTGGAGGAAATGGTAAAGGATCTATGGGGAGTCTGAGAAGGGATAAAATGTTTTCAAAAATCCACTGGTGAATGAGATAGTGAATTGATTTAGGGATGCATAAAATTATTGCTTTGCCACAGTGGGGATTCAGTTGAGATTATGTAACATAAATTTATAGTGGATGCAGTCAGCACGGTTTCATTATTTCCTCTAGCTAAACTTAACAGCAGGCAGTGGATGGTGGGAGGTAATCCAAGATTTAAGATATATTTTTTGAAAAAAAATCCAAAACTGAGGTCTGGCAGAATAAGGTCTTTGATAAAATAAGGGAGCAAGGAATTCAAGAGAAGAAGTCAGGGGTGAATTGAACTGGTACAGTAAGAGGTTAAAATGGGGTGGGGAAGGAGAGTATAATCAATGCAATGACAAAGTCCTGGGAAAAAACTGGGGGGTGGATAATCACATGTCAGATCTGTTATAGGAAAGATATATGAATTAGACTAGATGAATGCTTTAATCTCTTCCAGCTCTCAAATTAAATAATTCTTTGAATTTATACAGCCAAGCTAGCATGAAAACAGGTGGCAACAACTATGAGAAAGCTTTCAGAACATCTTTTCTTAGTCTTTCATTCTCATAATTCCTGAAGAATCCAATTTACTGCTGGTGTTCCGGTGAAAGAGAAGTGGGAGACATGTGCTAATGGTGAAGGGGCCTCTTTAACCAGTGTGTCTTGGATAGACCCTTAAAGCCTGCCAGCTGTTCAAATTATTTTCAGACTCTCACACAAGGCCCTGCTCCTAAACCTGTGGATTACATTCTCCCTTTTGATTGTGGGACCATCTGTTTCTGTTACAAGGAAAATGGATCGTGACTTTTATGGTCACAGTCCCTGTATGAGGATAACATCTCCTTTGTGGGACATTAGTATACAGTAAATATATTATTAGCTGAAAGCACTTTGAAACATGGTGCGACCAGCAGGTGATTCCTTTTATTGTTACTTCCTGAAAAGTGAGTCCCAGTAAATGTGAAATCAAGAATTGTATGAGCCAAATTCTAAAATTAGTCAAGGCCTTGTTTATAAAGATCATTTCTTTGTAAGCCCATTATTATTGTCAACATGAAAGCTTTCCCAGTACTTTTCCCTTTCACTTCTGACTTGGAAATTGGTTAAGTGGCTTCTAATTTCATTGTGCAAAACATCCTTTGTTAGCATTTCTGATATGGTTTGTGGTTTTCCACATTTAGTTAGGTAGTGTCAATGCTCCTTTATTTTTGACTTTGATTATTTGACTCTCAACTGCTTTGAGGGAGAAAAATTCAGAAGTGGATTACTTTCTGTTCCACACCTGCTGCTGTTTAGAAGACTAAGTTACTAAGAATATGAAGAAACCTCACTTAATAATGATTCAAAAAAGTTTAGTGTCACAGACTCATCCTATGTGCAAAGTCAAGTGCACCCTCTGTTGTCCATCTTGCCATGGTGTTTCTTCCCAGGTATTTCAATATGATGTCAGTTTGTATTTTCTTCTCCCCAAAGCAGGGAGTTTACACTTTAATTATGCCCACCACTGGGGACAGTTATTAAGTAAGATGACTAACAAGTTTCTGTGAGGGGGTGGAGTCTAGCACAGAAAGAAAATTACCCAGTTAAAGAATGAAATGACTGAAAATAGGGAGATCAGTCTTCTGGTCTCCATCACCTAGTTTTATAATAGTGAATAGTTTTCTTTAATTTGGTGGCTTTCTCATTTTTAAAGTAAGAACATTGGTATATATATATATATTATTTTTTAAGCAGTAGATTTACTCTCTAAGATACAAACTACAAGATCAAGACTATAAAGTCTCATTGGGTGCCATTTTTCATCTGCCTGAAGGAATTTCCTCATTAGGAATTCTCTAACCCAGCGATCACCAAAGTACTGGTGGCAGGCCAAATCTTGATTTTGGCCATGATAATCTAAGAAAGTTTCATTAATCAAAATGAAGTCTTATTATGTTAAAAAAAATTCTCACAAAAACCATTCTAAGATCCTGGGTTATTAAAAAAAAAAACTAGGCAGCCCAGCCTTTGGGATATACTTTAAAGACCCTTGCATGAAATCATAGGCTCAGCCAAAATCCCTCAACTTTTCCCTCACAAAATGCTTGCTTTAAATTTCCTAATATTGCTTTTTTCTTTTTTTTCTTGTTTTTTTTCTTTTTTTGAGGATGAAGTATTATAAGTGAGAAGGGATTTAGAAAAAAATTAAAATGCTAGATAATTAGCAAGAAAGGATTTAGAAACATCAAAATACTAGATAACTATAAGGCATTATTGTTAGATAAAAACAATAAAAGTTAACAGGATGGATTTTTTAAAAAATATGTTTTATTAACCTCTTTTTTAATATCACAGTTTGGCAATACTCTTCTTCCTCTCCCTAGACTTAACCTCCCTAATAACAAAGCAAACACATTAGGAAAAACAGATTGTGTCTGATGTTGTACCAAACTTTCTCCCCTAGTACTTCCCCATCTCTTCACAAAAAGGAGGATATTTCAAGCAATATTTTTCTGGAAAGTGTTCCTCTTAGGGAGGCAGCCAGGCACAGCAGAAATCATGCTAGAATTATAGCTAAGGAACCTACCTTTAAATCCCAGCTTAGACATTTACTTCCTGTGCCTGGAACTCTCTTTCGTCTCCTTTCCACCTCCTGGCTTCCCTGGATTCTCTCAGTCTAAATTCCACTGTCTCCAAGAAGTCTTTTCAACTCCTTTTTAATTTTAGTGCCTTCACTCTGGAATTGTCTCTAATATCTCATTTGTAGCATTTTTTGTTATTTGCCTATTGACTCATCCATTAGGCTGGGATCTCCTTGAGAGCAAGAACTGGGTTTTGCTTTTGTACTGTATAAGGTAGGTAAATGGTGAATTAGATAGAGAGCTGAGCCTAGAGTCAGGAAGACCTAAATTCAAATTCTGCCTTAAATTCTGGTCAAATTACTTGTCTTTCTGGCCCATTATCCTCAGATAATAATAATAGCATCTACCTCCTAGGGTTGTTGTGAGGATGAAATATGATAAAAATTGTAAAAATCTTTTTAAGCATTAAAGTACTATATAAAAAAACTAATACGTTATTGTTAATTATTATTAAATTTCCCATTGAATGTTTCTACTTTTAAATCATCATCAATATAATATGTCTAATGGCTCTCTTCAACAATGAGATGATTCAGGGGCAGCTAGGTTTCACAGTGGATACAGCACCAGCCCTGAAGTCAAGAGGACCTGACTTCAAATCTGGTCTCAGACACTTGACATTCCCTAGCTGTGTAATCGTAGGCGTCACTTAACCCCATTTGCCTCAGCAAAAAGCAAAAAGAAAAAAAAAAGAGAGAGATGATTCAGACATTTCCAGTGATCTTGTAATGAAGACCCATAATCTATACCCAGAGAAAGGAGTGTAGGAACTAAATGTGGATCACAACACAGCATTTTCACTCTTTTTGTTGTTGTTTGCTTGCATTTTATTTTCTTTCTATTTTTTCCTGTTTGACTTGATTTTTCTTGTGCAGCAAGATGATTGTATAAATATGTATTCATATATTGGATTGAACATACATTTCTACCATGTTTAACATGTATTAGATTACTTGCTATCTAGGGGAAAGGGTGGGGGAAGAGAAGGGAAAATTGGAACACAAGATTTTGCAAGAGTTAATGCTGAAAAATTATCCATGTATATGTTTTGAAAAAAAACTTAAAAAAATTACGTGTCTAAATCCAGACTATTTTTCCTCTCTACTATTTACTCCCTCTCTACCCCATTCCAGTTCACATATTTTCTTCACTCTATGGAGCCCAAATCCTTTCTGGGAGAAATGCACTGTACATGGGGCTCTGTAGCCTCCCCTGTGAGTGAAAGCCTGCCACAATTCTTACGAAAAGAAAATGTATTTTCTACATCTATTCACAAGTTATTGGAAGAAAGGTTTGAATTTGATTTTTCCATTGCCCTGGTCTCAAATATCATTTCTTGGCACCCAGGAGAAAGATGATAGTCATGTGGCATATCTCTATATCAGCAGCCTGAAACTGACTCACTTTTGGTCAAATGTAGACTTATTTTGATTTTACTTTTATTCTTTCCTTATCTATTTTTAAATGGTTCTTTTGTTAAGAGGAAGTCATTCCAAGTTTTTCCTCTCTTCTGACTGATTCTTCAGCTGGATCTACTGTGAATTTACTTGAATATAAATATTCCCTTACCTACCATCTCTAATATGGCATTAGACACATGCTGCTAAGTTCTGATAAAAAGTTTGGATTTTAAAAATCAAATTATAGTAGAAATTGTTGATATATAGATATATAAATTCAAATATACACAAAATATGCAATTTATTCTAATTAAAGAACAAACTTTTAAATAGAAAATTTACAACATTTAAAATAAAAATGTTAACAACATTTTAAAGCAGAACGCTTACCACTGCATTTTGTCATTGCTTTGCCTATGATTTTTATACTTCCACTAATTTGTTTTCTTTCTGTTCTAAACTCCCAAGGCAGAATGTAACCTGTGGAAATGGAAAGATTCCACTGTTTAGGATAACAGGACCTGATTTCAAATACTAGTTCTACTACTTATTCCATATTTGACTTTAGACTAATCACATATATACTGAGTCTCAGCTTCCTTATTTATAAAATGAGAGAACTGGAATTGGTAGATGATGTCTAGCTCTAGATCTGTGATCCTAATGAAGATAACATTTTAATATCAATATTCACCAATGAAAGTTTAATGTCTCATATTTGGGTATGTGGTAGAGAGTTAGACCTGAGGTTACAAAGATTTAAATTCAAATTCTATTTCAGATGCTAACTAGCTGGGCAAGTTATATATAAAATTAATATGTGCATTAATTATAATTACTGAATATAATATATAATGTAATGTTATAAATCTAATGTATATATAATGAAATATAACAATTATAGTTGGTAGATGAAATTTCTGTCTCCCAGCCCTTCAGTAAAACAATCATCTCTAGCCTTTAATGGCAGGTGAAATTTTTGGGAAAATGTCTTATAAAGTCTATTTTTGCCTAAGAGGAGTTCAATGGATGATTACTTGACTCATTTCCTTCTATTCTAAGTGAGCTATGTTGCCTTATTTGTTAAGGTGAATGAAAAAAGGGTCAAGATGAATTGTATTTCTCTATTTGTTTTTCCTTTTCCATCTGCTTACCATGAAATCCAATTCCTACAGTATCATTCATTCCAAAGAATAATTAACTTTTAGAATATAGATGAGACAGCATAATTATATAATTTGTATATAAACTTAACATATATATTCTTTTATACATGTTATTCCTATGACTGAGGTATTTTGTAATAAAAATATCAGCACAAAGTTAAAAATGTAAAAATAGTCATAATCAATGAGAGGAGGCAGGGTAGTGCTAGGAAATAATTCCACTGAATTTGAAATCAGAATATTTGGGTGTCCAGGTCTGCCTCTGCTATTTGCTACCTGTACAAAAATGGAAAAATTATCTTACACAGTGACACTGATAAAATGATTAGCTCTTGTCTTCAGTTGTGTCCTATTCTTTGTGGTCTCATTTGGTTTCCCAAAAATACAGGAATGGTTTGCCATTTCCTTCTTCAGCTCTTTTTAAAGATGAAGAAACTCACACAAACTGGATTAAATGATATGTCCAGGGACACAGTGAGTCAAGTGCCTGAGACCAGATTTGACTTTAAAAAGATGAATCTTCCTGGCTCCAGAAGCAGTCCTCTATCCACTGTACCACCTAGCTGCCCTTCTTAAAATGATGGTATTGTCATAAATATGTGTTACTAAAATACTTTCAAGCTCTAAATACTATGTTAATTTGCTGATCTTTGTGTGCCTTTAGCCAATTTATAAAAATTAGTTTTGAAACTTAACGTGTGCACACACACATTTCTTAATATTAAGGTGTGATGGCGCAGTTTATAACTATATGTTCAATTGTTACTAACAAGAAGATGCTTGAATAATAAATAGAAGTAATAATTGAAAGGATTAATAATTAAGATTTTATTCTTAAAATTCAAAGGTATGTTAGGGACCATATGCTTCAATGTGACAATCCTAGTTACTGAAAGATATACGATTCTATTTGTACTAAAAATACACATACATTCAATCCCCAACTTTTATGGGGGTAATATGCCTAGAAAATGAATGTTGATACATTGAATCTATGGGAAATAGGGCATTAGATTTCCATAACCAATAAAAATTATACTCTTTCATGAGAGATTAATGAAAATATATTTTTATTTACAATTCTTTATAAGACATTAATTCTGATAATAAGCACTTTTCCTAATACAGTAACTATGAAACCATAAAATTTAGTAGACAAAATTGGTAATCTGCAAATCATTTTTCTAGCTAAGGATTCCCTAGTATTCTGTGACTTTTTGTGCTAATACTTCAATTAAAACAATAGAAACAACATTGATTTCAGACAATATTCACTTTTCATGATACATGAAATCTGCAGTAACATCAATAATTTCCTCTTTTTTGAAGATGTAATGAATCATTGATTTAACACAAGACTAATGGTTTACAGCTACTATAGACATTCTGACAAAAAGTTTATGTAATACTTTTCTTTTTTTAGTAGTATTTCATTTTTTATAGACATATAAAGATAATTTTCAACATTCATTTTTAATAATGAATATTCTTTTTTTATTTCATTTGCATAACATATGTGTGGGTAATTCTTCAACAATAACCCTTACATAGCTTTCTGTTACAAATTTTTCCCCCCAACTCCCCACCCC
>JAJPUD010000287.1:0-29833 GCA_023553655.1 Myrmecobius fasciatus
GTTCAGAGAAGCGATCCATAGGTTTCCCCAAACTGCCAAAGGAGAGTAAGGCACAAAAGTGTTTTTATTGTTGTTCAGTCATGTCTGACTCTTCATGATCCCATTTGAGTCTTTCTTGGCAAAGATATTGGAGTGATTTGCTATTTCCTTCTCTACCTTATTTTATACATGAGGAACCTGAGGAAACAGGGTCAAGTGACTTGCCCAAGGTCACACAATTGAGGCCAAATTTGAACTCAGAAAAATGAATCTTTTTGACTCTATACCCAGAACACTAGTTGCTACTTAGTTGCCAAAAAAAATTAACCTCTGATTTAATAGTATCGATCTTTTAATTTACAGGTGAAGAAACTGAGTCTTAGGTAAGATAATTGATATCTATTTTTTTTAAAGGACCCTGCCAAGGTGATTTTTTTTTTTATAAAATAGAATTTCCTGGATTGTTTTTGTTTATAAGAGCTCCTTCTATGCAATGCATAATAAAATACAGGGAACAAAGTCACAAAACATCATAAAAAGCGTTTGGCCAATTTTGCTACAAGGAACTCCAACTCCAAAGACCATAGTGATGATAGTATAGGAAAAACTTTTGAGGTGACAGTCTCTCTGTGCAAATGAAATAATCAGTGATGTGCTGTGTCATGAAGTTTCTGGCTGACCTACTAGCTTTTCAATTGAGTCCAAAGAGGCTCAAGTTCAAGTACTAAATTGGATTGCACTGGAAAGAGCAATGGTTTGGGAGTCATGGGATCAGAGATTTAAAACTGCAAGAGACCTTGGTTATCACCTAGTGCAATTTAATTCCACGAATGGGTGCTAATGCCATAACATATCATATGGCTTTCTGTTACCTCAGCAAGTCCTCCCAGCTCATAGCCTCTTTCTTTGCTGCCAGATTGACTGGTCCAGGTCGGAGTGGTTAGAGGACTTTTTGCTCCTCAGTGGTTGCCCTGTCAAGGTACAATCCCTCTGAGATTGGTCTAGAGTGGGCCAGGCACCATGCATGGAACCTCTACAACAGCTTTTTCAACTTTTGGGATGTACCACGTGTTAGTCTACCAGTGAGAATTGTAAGGAATGACAAATCTAGCCTGATCCCCTCATTTTATAGTGAAAGAAACTTTAGTAAATTTATAAAAGTTAAGTGGCTTGTTCCCCAAGGTCAGATAGCAACTAAATAGAGATCTGGGATTTGAACTCAGGTCCTCTGATTGCAAAACCAGGGCTTAAATTTTTCACTATATCATTTTTTCTCCCCCTGAGTCAGAATCTTTGTAATTAAATCTTAACCCTAACATTTACTATCCCTTGTGACTAGGGGAAATCACTTTCTCTCTCTAAGTCCCAGTTTTATTATCTATAAATAAGATGTTGGCCTGGATGATACTCCAAGTCCATTGGGCTCTACATTGTGCTAGGTACTAGGAGAAGACACAAATTAGAGATAATCAGAGTTCCTGTTCTCAAGGAGTTTACCATCTTAGTTGCTTAATAAGAGACTAACAAAAGGAATTATATGCTATATACTGTCATTTGATAAGTCCATTAGAGAGAAAGAATAAAGTGCTGGGTGATTTTTGAGGGCAACTAGGTGGTACAGTGATAGGGTTCTGGGACTGGAATCAGCCTCAGACATTACTAGGTGTGTGCCTCTGGGCTAGTCATTTAACCCAGTTTTCTTCAGTTTTCTCATCTGTAAAATGAGTTGGAGAAGAAAATGCCAAACCACTCCAGTATCTTTGTCAAGAAGACCCCAAAAGGGAATCACAAAGGTTTTGAAATGACTAAATTACAATAGAGGTTTGAGGCTGAAGTCAAAGTGCTATGAGGCTGACAAAAGTCCAGGAAAGCTATTGGCTTTTGTTGTAGTTAAGCTGACAAAGGGTGGCCAGAAAGCTCAATCTCTCCTGGGGCTGACTTGGGGAGGGGTGACCTCAGGAACAAAGGTAAAGTGAGGAAGGGGGAAAAAAGAGGTCACCAGCTTTAATGACCTTTAAAGCAGCTGACCTTCACCCCCCATTCTTCTGATCGAATTGTCTTCAAAAGAACGCCAGGCTCTGAAAGTGCCAAGTTACCGCCAAGAACTCCAGAGATTCATTACCTACACGATGAAATGGCTGGCAAAGATGGCAAGTCTTCTGGGGGCCTGGGCAGGGACCATTAGCCCGAAGGGGAGCTTTGGGACTGGCAGCTTGGGCTTCACTGCTGGTGAAGGAGGGTGGAGGGAAATGCTATGAGTCACTTACTTGGGTTGGCAGATCGCCAGAGAGCCTGTACCTTTCTCAGGGGGCTCCTGGCAGCTTGTTGGGAAGGGTGAACACTGTTTTCTCCACAGGAGTTGATAACCAAGCAGAGGAAATGTAATGAGACAGGGCAGAAGGCAGATGACTAGAAGCAAAGCAAGGGGGATTGGCATCAGTGAAAAAACAAGGGTAACAGCCCATTTAAAATGGTTGCAGAAGCAAACAGAATTTTAATTTTGCTCCTGCTTTCTCTGTGTGTTTCTCTCATTATCTTTCATCCTTCTTTCCCTCTTGCTGCATTACCCATTATTGTTTACAGGAAAACAGGCTCAGCAAACCCCAGAGTACTTGGTCATTTCCTGGAAGAATGAATGTAATAGCAAAGCTGTTTAAAAATAACACTCCCTTGAATATTCTGCTTCCCATGATGGTGAAGGCAAGGGGATGCTTTCCAGAGACATATATAGACTATGTGTGTGTGTGTGTGTGTGTATACTGTCTTCATGAAAATATATATATATATATGTTCTTATATATCTTAAATATATGTATATACATATATACTTATGAAGACAATATATCTGTATAGATAGATCAATCTACCGTCTTCATAAGTATCCTTGATCAAATTCTCATTTTCAGGGATCAAGTAGGACTTCAGTGGAGGTTTAAAATGATAATAATGCTATAATACTATATATACATGTATGTATGTGTGTGTATCACATCAGCACCTCAGGACTCAAAAAAAAAAAAAAAAAGAGAGAGAGAAAATTAAAGACTTGAAAAGGTAGACAAGATCTCAGAAGTTCATTAGACCAACCTGTTGCTTGATAGAAGTGCCCTGACAAGTTGTGGTCTAGCCTGCATTTGAAGACCTGCACTGATGGGGAGGGAACTCAGCCCTTCCTCTGGTACCACATTCTACTTTTAGATAGCTCTAAAATGGCCCTGAGAGCAGTGAGGACACAGTGGAGAGAGTGCCAGGCCTGGAGTCAGGAAGACCTGTGTTCAAATGTGGCCTTACACATTTACTGGGCTGTGTGACCTTAGAGAAGTCACTTAACCTTGTTTGCCTCACTTTCTTCATCTGTAAAATGAGTTGGAGAAGAAAGTGGCAAACCACTCAATATCTTTGCCAAAAAAAAAAAAATTCCTAAAACCCAAAGAAGTTATCAAGAATTGGATACAATAGAAACAATTAAAAACAATAACAACAAAGAATGGCTACCAAGTGTTTCCTCATGTGAAGCTGAAATTTACCTCCTAGCAACTTCTACCCAGGATTCCTCAGCCTGCCCTTTGGGGCCAAGCAACGAGTCCCCCCAGATAATAACTGGGCAGGGAGGTGGCACAGTTAAGAGAGTGCTTAGAGGAAAAAAAAAACTGAGTTCAAATCCAACCTCAAATACTTACTAGCTGTGTGACCCTAGGCAAGTCATTTACTCTGTTTGCCTCAGTTTCCTCATTTGTAAAATGAGTTAGAGAAGGAACTACTCTAGTATCTTTGCCAAGAACATCCTAAAATGTGGTCACAAAGAATAGGATGTGATTGAAATGCCTGAACAACAACAGACAGTAAATTTACTTTAAGGGCTATTGAATAAGCAATCCCCCTTACTTCAGGCTGGTCTGAGTAATCAAGTGGATTTGCTCTCCAAGGAGAACACTGTTGGCGGGTGCCCTTATTTTGACTGCTGTGATCAATTTAATGATTTCAGGTATTACTTAGATATGAATTTCTCCCTCTAGAAGTTAGACTAAGTGATAGACCAAACTACCACTACCACCATCATCATCAACATAATTTAAATGCTAAGCTTGCAACTTCCATTTGGGGACATTCTTCTTTTAAAAAAAGAAACATTTTTATGTATGATTTATTATAACTCTTTTGCATATTGAGTTAATAGTTTTCTTTGAAGTATAGTCACTTGTAAAATCAGAGTTTATTTTCTACTTTCTTTGTAACTTTTACAAAAGGCTTTGTTCTCTCATCCTCTTCTACTCTTAAAATCATGGTAGCTTATTCAAGGTTATTCTCAGATTATATTTAGCATCTGAACTGGGTGGACCAAATGTGCCAAAGTAATAGTTCTTTCCCAAATTTACTAAATGTATTTTAAGCTCATTATTAGGAAAATATCCCTTATAGATATTATCCAGCTAGATAACGGACATCTATTTATGAGATCACTAAAGGTATTAAATGTATGTCAAACCTAGGTCTCTTAAACTCTGTCCATGAACTCAGGTACATATAAATCCTGGCCCATTGGCACTATCAATCCTCAAGGCCAATTCTGAACCAAGACAAGCTTCTACATAATAAAAGCAGTCAAGAAGCATTGTTTCTAAAGACTTGTCCTGTGAGCCTTATAGGAGACCTGTTTTTTGTTTGTTTGTTTGATGAGAGTCACCATCACTCACACAAATCATAATCATTATTTGTAACAGCAATGTTGAAAATGATGCAAGAAATTTGAATTGCAGTCTGAGATCAAGGGATGTAAGTGTCAGAATTTGAGAGTTCTGGCCCAATAATTTCTAAGTGGTTACAAGAACTGGGGATGTTTAGTTGGAGAAGAGAAGACTTAAAGGAGGTATGTTATTGGAAGAACTGTCGGGTGGAAGAATGATTATACTTCTTTGGCTGATCCCAGAGAAAACAAGAGGAGCAACAGGTGGGAGAATGAGAGAGGAGAGGAGAGGGAGAGAAAGAAAAGGAGAGAGAGGGAGAAGAAGAGAGAGGGAGAGAGAGCGAGAGACAAGCAGACAGACAGACACAGAAAGAGACACTCAGACAGACAAAAACAGATAAAAAGAGACAGAGAGAGAGACAGTGATAGAGAAGAGGAAAGAAGGAGGAAGGGAAGGAGGGAGGAAACAAAAACCTTGTATAATGCGTCAGCTAATATCATTTTACAATAAAATTCTTATTTTATTATGACCAAACCTTATAGTAAGTTGAAAAACTTAGCTGTAATATCATTTAATCAATTACCCAAGATACAACTTGGATGGTTCATGATACCTCAAGTGAATGCTTAGATTCCACAATGTTAACTCCCTTGAGTATTATCAATCTGCTTACCATAGTCATATTTCTTATTGCTTCTACATAAACATTGTTTCTATGGAACTAACTCCCCCCTGTAATGTTGTTTCACTTAATGAATTTTTATGAGATCAATTGATGTTGGACAATGAATAAACTATATATAAAGTAATACCATATGCTTATAAAAAAGACAGTGATCTGCAGGGTTATCAGTGATGACTTGCACATGAAAAATAGTAAGATAGGTATCATTAAGGAGATACATCACCAGGAAATGTAGTAAGCCGGCAAATCACATCTATACAACAGATAAAAGCCTGAATAGTCCACTAATATCCACAGAGTATTAACAAAAGAAAGGCTTCCACTTTGTCATATGAATTCTCTATGAAAAATGAATTGATAAGCACAAACAAGAATTATACAGAGAGAGTTGGCCCTAAAAGGCTGTAATCTGTACCTATGAAGCATTGTTCTCATAGCAACAAGATCTTTGATCTATTGAAATATGGAAGTAAATACGTGTATGTTTATGTTCTACAGATGAGGGTGATGAGTGAGCATTTCTATATACTTTGAATTCTAGCCATGTGACATCTCTTTCCTCAAATATTGCCAATAACCAGAAAGAGATGGGTTTCTGTTAAGAGAGAAATGTGACATTGAGGAAAGGAAATGGAATATTGAGTTCTATGTTAAGGATGATATGGACCAGTTCTCACTGTAAATGACAATATAAATTTAAAGACCCGTGCACTGACATTTGAGCAATCTTCCCTCAATTGTCACGTATCATCTATATTAATCTCACCTATTTTTAACCTCCTCTTCTTTACCTGTCCCACATGGACCTAGGCAAAAGACTGGTGGAGAGTGAAAAGAAAGGGGATAGTTATTGTCCTTTGAGAAGGTCTGAGCCAAACTGTCTGCAGCATGATTGAAGACACCAGTAACAGGTATAAGAGTTTAATGTTTGTTTTTGAATAACTGAACTGACAAAGAGTAATATGGGATATGATCAGAAATTCTGAAAACTGGCAGAGAAGCTCACAAGAGTAAAATTAGATTTCCTGAAAGATGAATAGAAAAGAAAAGCTATGCATGAGAACAAAGCTCATAAGATGCTAACACATGCAGTTTTCCCTTCTTCAGTCACTCCAATATTTATTTATTTATTTACTCATTCAGCCACCCACACAAAGACTGAGTTCCTTGGCCTAGTGTCTATTACTACAATGGATAGATTCAATATCAAGGCAATGGTGTGTTCAAAATGAAAGCCACATCATTAAATGTCACAGGAGTTTATTAACACATTTTCCTCTTTAGTAGAATAAAATCAGCATTATCTCACCAGGTAACCCACAGCCCACTTCCCTGCACAGTGCCTTGCCTGTCTTTTTTGATTTCTGGGTCCATGTGAGAAGCCATAGAGACTCAGGAAGAAGGGCACTTGTAGGTACCCATGTAAACCTATGCAGGTTTCCCCAACATTGTGTGTTTGTGTGTGAGGAGAGATTGACAAAAAAGCTTTGATGCTGCATGGAGCCCGTTGCTCTATGGCTTCAGAATGATGGCAGATAACCAAAGAAACAATATAAATATATTCCATCATTTTCCTATGGTTTTGTGTTCCTCACTTTACTATTCTGTATACTCAGGAAATGAATGGGAACCAGCAGTTGGAGGGAGCTGTTGCTTGTAACCTTGTCACCAAAGTCAGCAGGGGGGATATTGGAACCTTCATCTATGAAAAGTCTCTGAACTGTTCCATGCCTGGAGCTACTCCTAACTAAAAGGACTTCACATTTTGAATACCGTCCTCTAACAGAAAGAAACAGATTTGGAAGAAATGACATAAATCCATTATTACCATGAAGAAATCTCTTTCTGCTCCAGGCAGAGAAGATAAATTGCTACCCAAGTGATATCAAGCTAGTTTGATTATTTCATTGGATCAAATAATGTCATGCTGTCTCAAGATCTTTCCTCTTTCAAGTTAAAATTAGAAAATTTGAGCAGACCTATAATGGGCATGATCATTTGCATATATTTCATCTCAAAAAGGGACTTCTGATGTTATATAATACTAAAGTATTTAACTGTTCTTCACACTGGTGAAGTATCAAATTATAGCCTAAAAAGAAAGGAGAGAAGATAGCAAAGACTGACAACTTTTCTGACAAGGAGAGCAGTCCAAGTCATCCAGGGAAAAGAAACCACTGAAGGAAATGCTGGGTCATTTTTTAATGAAGTTTGATAATGCAGATGAGTAGTCCTACACCAAATTTGAAGCAGAAGTTTATATTTCACATTTGTGAATAACTGGGCATCCAGTGAACCCCAGATTTCAACTTTTCATTTTTCTTGTCCACGTTGTCTTAAAATACTGAAACTCCAACAACCCCACTGCTTTTGGGGCAGCTAGGAGACACAATGGAGAGAGTGCTGGGCCTGGAATCAAGAAGACTCCTCTTCCCGAGTTCAAATCTAGCCTTAGCTACTTATTAGCTGTGTCACTGGGTAAGTCACTTAACCTTGTTTGCCTCAGGTCCTCAATTGTAAAATGAATTGGAGAAGGAAATGACAAATCACTCAGTATCTTTGTCAAGAAAACTCCAAATGGGGTCACAAAGAATTGAACATGACTGAAAAACAACTGAATGTCAACTTTCTATTATTCCCAACATAATAGTATGGTTTCTGGGAAGGCTACTGGTATCTTGGGCAGAGTAGGGCAATTATCATCCAATTAGCTTTCAATTTAAAAAAAATATTTTTGTTGATACCTTTTGTTTTTGCATCATCTTCAGTTTTGTATACAATTCTTCCCTTTCTCCTGCAAAGACATTTCCTTTAACAAATATTTAAAAAAAAAAAAAGAAAAGAAAAAAGCAGCTCAACAAAACAATTAATATATGGTCTCTATGTGATAGTATTTGTAATATTCCATACCTCTAGTCCTTCAATTCTGCAAGGATGAAAATAAGTATATTTTCTTAACTCTTCTAAGGGGTCATAAGTTTAGTCATTATACAATATTAAAGATTTTCTTTTTTAAAAAATTGTTTGTCTTTTTCATTTGTATTGCTTTAGTTACTATATATATCACTTCCCTAATTCTACTTCATTCTTTATCAGTTTATTTAAGTCTGCCCATGCTTCTCTGAATTCTTCCTATTTGTTGTACCTTGCTGAACAGTATTAGTTCACTATATTCATGTACCACATTTTGTTTGACTACACACATTATCTAAGGTCAGGTCTGAACTCTGATCTTGCTAATATTCTCAGTTTACTATTATACAGTCTTCATTCCAACATCATCCTCTTCAAGTCACTAGACCTTGAACAAAGTTCCCTAGTAGCCCTAGAGAAAAAAATGAAGATATTTCTTTCCCATAATCCTTTTCCCTCCTTTATTTTCCATAGCTTTAAAGTACCACTTCAAATGAAGGCCACATTTGGAAAGTTCCCAGGTTCCAGAACCTGGCAAGAGCCTCAATTTTAGGGACTATTCCACATATGATTCCAATTCCCCAGGATCATATTGTCAGTGTATGATCTTTTCTTCCCCATGGAGTTCAGAGAAAGTAATTAGCATGCAGAAGTGTCACAAACACTGGAACACAATGTAGCACACTTTAAATATAAGCTATACACCACAGAACAAAACTTTCAAGGGAGATGCTCTTCCTCCCTCCCCCACTCCTCAAGGGAACTTTTGAGAATATTCCCCTGTTCTGCATCTGGAGGCACAATGATTGAAGTAAGAGCAGCTACAGATCATAGCTTCTCTAGAAGTAGAAGAGACTTCAAAGCACAAGTGGCTTAATCCAGCTCTGAACAGCAAAATCTACTCTGCAATATTACTATGAATCAGTGCCTAAGGCCATCTGTTCCCTATAGACCTACTCCATTCCATTTTTGGAAGGCTCTTGTATTAGAGAAACAAGGAAGGTCTTGAACACTATGCAAGAGAGAAAGACCTTGAACATCATCTTGTCCAATCCTGTCTTTCCCAAAATAAGATTACTAAATCTCAGAAAGAAGTTACTTGACTAAGGCCACAAATTTAGGACTAGAAATCAAGAAGCATTTGACACAGTAGAAAGTATACTGGGTTTCAAATAATGGTACCCATGATTTGACCCAAGATTATTACTTCTCTATCCCTTGAAGAAACTGTGGAAAACTGTTCCCTTCTTCAATGATGGTGCTGCTCACTTAAAGCCTTCCCTGAATCCAAAGGACATAGAATTTCAGAGTTGGAAAGGCCTAATTCATGCCTGAACAGGCAATCACATTATAATATCTTTGACAAATAATTTTCATTCAATTAAATTCAAGAAATAGTGATTAGGTAGCTACCTCATGCAAGACCCAGAGCTAAGTGCTGTATATACAAAGACGAAAAAAAAAAAAGACACAATGTCTGCCCTCAAAGAGCTTCCAATAATATAATAAAGGGGATACATGCAGAAAAATAAGTAGGGTTCCCATTAAATGCAATAATAGAAAGGAAAGTAAAAGAATGTAATAGAGCAAAAGAATAGATACAGGCAAAGTGATCTAGAAAAACTTAAGGAGGTAAGGATCACTTTGAAGGAGAAGTCCAGGAGGGCTTCATGAAGAAAATAACATCTGAATCAATGCCTGAATGAAGAAAATGATTTCAACAGAGAGCAATGAGGAAATAAATTTATGGAATGTAGATGGGTTTGAATGAAAGGAAGGGTAGAAGAGTTAGTAGGAAAAGGACATGATTAGACTGGAGGACAGCAAGCAGGCCTCCATTGATGAGGCAGCTCATTCTACTTTTGAACAGCTCTGATGGTTAGGAAGTTCTCCCAGACAATATGTCAAAAATTTTTCCCTTTACAGTTTTTGGTGTCTGCCTCAAAACCCACTTCCTTGAATTTTCTGTTTCCTCTCCTCAAAAAAAGGCAGGGTCTGCCCCAGGTATGTGCATGTGCAAAGATCTCTTGCCTCCTCTCATTTTTGCTCCTTTCCTCTCCATCTTCATGTACCAAGTGTTCTCACACCTCAGTTCTCATACCACTCAATTGGATCAACATGGCATGGTGGGAAAAGCACTGGATTTTCAGTTAGGAAACCTGGGTTCTAGTCCTGACTCTTTCACTCTATGTCATCAGACCTTTGTTTCCTGTTTTATAACATAACCATGGGTTCAAACCTGGGGCACTTGCACATGACTCTTTCCTTTAGTGGAGAGAATGAAGGGCAGCAATAGGAAGAAAGCTATGGAAAACTTGGGAGAGGAGAAAGTTTTTTGCTTCTAGCTTTGACAGAGGATGTGAGAGAAGGTACTACTTCCAAGCTCTTCAGGAAGAGACCTCTGGATAAAGAACAAAATCTTCAGGAAGTAGCAGATATGGAGAGGATCTGGTAACTTGACATGTCCTTGATTTCTAGCTTCCCTCCTCAAAGCTTTCAGGGAATTTTCTCCTGGGTAAGAGTGGAAAGGCCCTTTCATGTTGGAAAGAATATATCTCAGCTCAACCAGGAGAAAGAATCAAGAAAAATTTTTGTTTTCTTTCAAGCTCTTCCAAACTCCTCCTTCACACAGCCATACAGAGTAGCTGTGGTAGCAGTGGATAGAGTGCAAGAACTGGAATTCAGGAAGACTTTATCCAAATTCAGATACTAGCTGATCAATTTATTTATTTATTTATTCTTTTTTTTCTTTTTATTATTAAAAGGTTTTATTTGCAGAACATATGTATGGGTAATTCTTCAACATTAACCCTTACAAAGCTTTCTGTTACAAATTTTTCCTCCCTACTCCCCACCCCTCCCCTAGATAGCAGGATATCTACTACATGTTAATTATGTTAAAATACTTGATAAATCGAATATATGTATACATATTTCCAAACTTATCATTTTTGTGCAAGAAAAATCATATCTACAAGAAAAAAAAATCAGAGAAAGGAAACACAATGCAAGCAAACATCAATAGAGAGTATGAAAATGTTATGTTGTGGTCCACATTTCATATCCCTCTCTCTGGGTGTATATGGCTTTCTTCACTGAACAATTGGAACTGGTTTGAAACATTTCATTGTTGAAGAGGGCCATGTCCATCAGAATTGATCGTCATATAGTATTGTTGTTGCTGTGTATAATGATCTCCTGGTTCTGCTCATTTCACTCAGCATCAGTTCATGTAAGTCTCTCCAGGCCTCTCTGAAACCATCCTGCTGGTCGTTTCTTATAAAACAATAATATTCCATAACATTTATATACCATAATTTGTTCAGCCATTCTCCAATTGAAGGGCATCCATTCAGTTTCCAGTTTCTAGCCACTACAAAAAGGGCTGCCACAAACATTCTTGCACATGTGGGGTCCTTTCCTTCCTTTAAGAGCTCTTTGGGATATAAGCCCAGTAGAAACATTGCTGGGTCAAAGGGTATACACTAGCTGATCACTTTAACTTATGTTTGCCTCAGTTTCCTCCTCTGTAAAATGGGGATAATAATAGTTGTGGGTTGTTGTAACAATGAAATGGGGCATTTGTAAAATGCCTTCTGAACTTTAAAGTATTATAGAATAGCTATAATTAACAACAACAAGAACAATAATTCCACCAATGAGAAAAACCATGTGAAAACTGCATCCTGGGTTCCAATAAAATGAAGATTTTGAACTAGATGGGACTAAGCTCCCTTCTAACTCTAACATTCTATGATCAATCACTCCCACTTCAGTGGGCCTTTTTTCAAGGTTTTACAACAACATATTCTATTTAAGAAGGGACTTTCAGGGAAATAAATCCAAAGGAATAAACAGCAGAGGTCTCATAACTAGCATGGATCTGAATAATCATAAAGCTAGGATCCAATTTGGGAAGACTACCTGAGATGATGTAAGCCCCCTCACTCCTAATGGAGAACATGTCCTATCCCTTTTCCAACAAGAGGTCATCCTGCATTTGCTTGAAACTCTCCTTTGACTGTCTACTAAAAGTGCTGTGCAGTCACAGCCCCTTTATTTTACAACTGAAGATACTGAAGCTAAGAGAGGTGGAGTAACTGGCATTGCCAAAATTTGAACTCAGGTTCTTTGATCCTAAATTTTTCCCAAGGTTTAACATCAAACAGAGTGATATTTGGGTTTGGGAGATATTTCAAAGTCAATTTTAGTGACTTACTCTTTCCCTTTCAGATTTTACTGTGTAATAAGTCACCTATTCTACCTCCACATAAGGCTGATCTTGGTTCTTGTAAGGGGCCAGAGCCTTCCCCTCCCACCACCCTATGACATTAGGGCTGACTATAACAGAATGACCAGGTCTTAATTTCTCCCAGCTTGGCCTTGTGAAGGGATCAACAGTGTGAGATTGAGAGGCCCATCCCTAATACCACCATGTCAGGAAGAGTTAAATCTTTTTGACAATTCAATGGTTCCCTTTGGATTTGCTCAAATGGTACCTGTTGTTGAAGCCAATAGAGCTTACAATTTAATTTCATCTGCCTGCAAACAATCACTCTCATTAGGGGGTGAAATGATGATAGAATTCACTGAGCCATGCAGTTTCACTTTCTACAAGGCGATACATAAGTACAGTCATCATTTTCTGCAAAGAGAGGCTCAATTATCTTAAAAAAAAAACACACACACACACAACTGATTGTAATAAAGAAGTGAGTGCATGTGTCTATGTGGGGAGGGAAAGCAGGGGGTGGGCGGGTGATGAGCTACACAAAGGCTTCATCAAGAGACAGCTTGTGCGATTTCCCTACACTGGTTGTCGGCTGCCCATTTGCAGGCTAATTATTATGTTTAACAGGATCTAAGCGTGTCCAGCACCAAATGACAGGGAAATGGCTTTTCCATCTATAGAAGAGAACTTACAGAACTCACTGCAGGTCAGCTTTCAAGCTAATGGGTCCTCCTGGCTCTGCTCCATCCTGAGAGTCTTTGGGGTTCAACTTCCCTGACCGTTGCTGGCTTCATTAGAGATTGGATCATAGATCTCCATTTATTTTCTTCAGGAATAACATAGAGTGGAAAGAGCACTGGATATGGAATTAGAGGATGCTGTTTCAAATTCTGCCACTGGTAGTTACCACCTATGTGACCTTCAGCAAGTCACCTTTGGCAACACGGTGTAGTGGATAGAGTCTAGATCTGGAACTCAGGAACTAGAAAAGCTTGGGTTCAAAGTCTGTGTTTGAAATGTTCTAATAGGGTGACTAGAGATAAAGCAATTAAACTCTGAGGGTCTCTCAGAAAGAGGTCCCTTATCGTTCAAATACAATGCAATGCAATGTAATATCCATTTATTAAGTGTCTACTTGCCAGGCACTGTGTTAAACTCTGGAGATACAAATAAGAAAAAGAAAAGCAATGGCTACCTCAAGGAGTTAATCTAAAGGGGAAAGACAACACACAAAAGGAAGCTGAAAAGTTGGAAGGGGTGGGGAGAGGGGATAAGGCCTGTAGCAGTGGAGCTGGAAGGAAAGAAAGATTTGGCTGGGCTTCTGAGACCTCTTTAAATGGGGAGTCTGGGGGGAGTTTTTTGTTCCACCTTCTAGCCCTCCAATCAGAGGATTAGACAATTGAGGGGCTTGATGAGGTGAGTACCAAAATTGATTAAATCTCCATGATTAGGAGCTTTGGGGAGATGGATCAGGGGTGAGGTGGGATTCAAACTAAGTAGTGCAAATGGTAGGAAACTGCCCTATAGGTTGAATGAAGCCTGAGATCCCAAGATACCTTTCAGGGACTCAGTTTCTTCATTTGTTAAAAAAAAGGGGGGGGGGGTGGAGGAAAAGTTGGATTAGATGATGATCCCTTTTAGTCTGAAATCCTATGATTAAAGGATTATGCCCATAACAACCAAGAAGCCCAGCATTTAGACAGGTTTGCAGATATCATGGGGGTTCAGGGATTTTCTCTTGAAGCAACCTGGAACAAAAGTTCTGTTGTTGAATTTCATTGTTCCATTATGAGGTATGAATGATAGAGAACATGTATATGAGGAAGGAGGAAAGTGTGTGTGTGTGTGTGTGTGTGTGTGTGTGTGTGTGTGCCCATTGGCCTTATTAGCAGCTCATGAATGACCTGGTTCTTATGACACTGAGAGCTTTAGCAAGGAGCCAGACAGGTTATAACTTGATCACTGGGAATGCAGGTGTCAAAGCTGGATCAAGTCTAGCTTGCAGAAGGTAACTTCAAGCTCTGCTCAGGAGACATATATGCTAATAGAAAAAGGTATGCTTTCTTCACTTTCATCAAATGAGAAAGTACAAAAGTAACATGCACTGAGATGGATGGAACTGGATTTTTACATCTTTTATTCTTAGCCTACGTGATTTGATCTCAGCTAAGAAGGTAGAGGGGAAAGTTCACTAGATTGGCAGGCAGAAGCCCAGATCCAGTTCTGTCATTAACTACTTGGGTGACCTTAATCAAGTCCCTTCCCTTCTCTAGGACTCAGTTTCTTCATTTGTAGGGTGGCACAACTGAAAGATCACTGGTTCTCAAGTCAGAGCAACTGAGTTCAAATCCTGTCAAAAGGGGGCGATCTTTGTGATTTTAGAAAAATCACTTAAGCTCCTTGGGCCTCAGTATCCTCATTTATAAAAGGAGAGAGTCGGACAAGGTGACCTCAGATATCTCTTCCAACTCTGAAGGTATGAACTAGGTGATTCCTGTTATCCTTCTTTAGTCCAGTTATTCTTCAATTCTGCCACACCCAGGCAGCCTATGCCCTAGCATTTCCAGTCAATTCTTCTTTGATAGTTCATAGCTTAACACAGATCTCGCATTAGACGGCAAATTTTTTAACTTTGAGAGCAGTTGTGTGCTGGTAAATATTTAACAACTGGCTCTCTGAAAAAAGTGTATAAACACACTTTAATGTTTACTCTGCATTAATACTTTCCTATGTCTAGACAAACAACAATACTAAGTCAAGTCGATTTGTAGTGTTTGTAATATATGAGACATAGTGCTCATACTGCAAATTTAACAACCAGTTCTCCAAAGGGCAGCTCTACGGTATATTTGGGAGAAAGCAAACAGAAATTTCAGAGAAAAAGAGAAAAGACTAAGGTGAAGGAGATTCAATCTATTCTTGTCCCTCTCTCTTTATCCCTTCCACTGTATTTTTTATGGAACCTCAGTTTTATTGGTAGCAAACTCCCCTATATTTTCTATCTTTTTTAGCAGAACGTAAGCTTGCTGAAGGCACAGAACATTGTTTCCTTTTTCCAACCACTTAATATGTATTTAATATATGCTTATTAAAGTGAATTTAGCTTTTCATCCACACTCCTTCTACTTCCAAGTTCACTTGATGCTACCATATCTTTTAAGATTCTGTTACATACTTTCACAAGATAACTATCACAGAGGACAAAAGCAAAGTGCTTCTTGAATTCTAAGGGGAAAGATTATTACCAATGTGGAGATCAAAGGTTTCATGGAAGAAAAGACATTTGAATTGGGTTTTAAAGGAGGGGTATGTTGAAAAGAAAATTCATCATTTGGGTTTTCACCTTGATTAAAGAAGCAAAACTCAGGACAAAGAGAATTAAAAGGATTTTATTCACTTAACACTTCCTAGCTGTGTGACCCTGGGAAAGTCACTTAACTCCAATTGCCTTAGCAAAAAAAAAAAAAGATTTTATTATAAGTATATCAAGGTAGCAACACCTCTATGGGCTGATCACTAAAGATCAGCAATGGCTTCAAGGAGGGCACAGCTTTTATTGATAACTTTATGACAATCCAGAAAGGTCTACCTCAGTGAAAAGGGTTGGGCCCTTGAATCTCAGTTTCTTCTTAAGGTAGCAAGAATGTGATAATTTAGGGGTATGTGACAAATAAACAGATGACACAAAATGCTGTAGACTTAAATGTCTCCTTCCCCAAAGGAGCTTTCCCCAACACTTATTGATAAGCAGGGCTGGGAACAACGGGCAACTGAGTCAACACAACTTTCAACAGGTAGGAGAAGGTCAGAGGGAAAAGAAGGGCAGTGGGGAAGAATGAAAGCAAAGTGAAGACAATGGAATCCTGTCCTCATGGAGAAAGAACACAGTTCAGCATGGCTGGAACACAGAGAAGAGATGAAGCTGGAATAACAGGCTGGCATCAACTTGTGGAGCACCTTTACTAGCAGAATTTAAACTTTATACAACTATTTTTAAAAAAGAGCTACTGAAGGTGTTAGAGAAAAGGAAGGGCATACATGAGTGTTCTTCTGGGATGACTCAACATCTTCTCCACACCATTAACTTAGACCATCCTTCCCTCTATCTGTGGTATGGTTGTCTGCTAACTTCCCAAGATGCCAAGCTATCTTCCTCAAAGGCTTTAACACCTGATTCACATTGGGAACCCTTTCCCTTGCTTCGAATTGAAATGGCTCTGACATGTATGCTCCTGACTCTTATAATCCAGCTTTGGAGCTATTTCCAACTATCTTTTCTGCCAACCAGTATAGCTTGTTTTTCATTTTTACCCAGAAGAAAGAACCCTAAAATCCTTTCCATTACCACAACTGCTTATCCTTTCACTTAATCTGTGTTTGCCTCAGTTTCCTCAATGGGGATAATAGTACCTACCTCAAAGGACTTTTGTAAGGATCAAAAGATATAATATCTGTTTTTTTTTTAAGTATTTAGTATTTAGCATTGGAAATAAATGCTTATTTCCTTCCCTTCTCCCTTCTTCTTTTTCTTCCTTACCCTCTTCTCCTCCACTGGCTTTTATTTTCTTTACTTCTATTGAACCTGTTCTTTTTTCTCATTGTAACCTTTGGTCCCTTGGCCCCAATTCCCTCATTCTCACAGTATATCATAGCCTCCTGGCTTTGCCTTGCTGCCCAGAATAGACTTTATAGTGAACTCTATAGTCATCCATTTCATTTTACTTTTACTCTCCTCATATATACTCAGTAGAACCTCCTTGCTAATTCTCTAATTTTGGGGGGGAAAGCTCAGACCACTGAAGATATATAGATGGAAAGATGGGGAGGGAAGAAGAGAAAGAGAAGAAGAGAAAAGGAAGAGATAAGAGAAGAAAATAGGGGAAGGTAGAGGAGGGAAAAGGGAGAGGAGAGAGTGCTTATTTATTAAGCATTAACTATGGGTCCAGCTTTGGAGATAAGCAAAACAAAGAAAATTCCTATCCTCAAAGAATTTACATTTTAATGGAGGGGAATCTAACCTATAAAGGGAGAAATGGGAAGTGAAGGAAGAAATACTCAGATAGGGACAAAGCTGTTAGCCAAGAGATGAAGAAGTCAAGGGAATGAAGCCTAGGACAAAGAGGGAAGTGTCCTGATCACCCACTAAAATTGTGGCCCAGACCAGAGATTCACCCATCAAAAGAGAGGGCTTCAGGACAAAAACATCTCTAGGGTATTGATCTGGAGGTATAGTTCAGAAAGTGAGAAGTGCGGCCAGAAGTAAATAAGCACAGCTGCAATGTCTCAGGAGAGAATCATTTAGCCAATTTTAATGCCAGCTAATTTGCCACTCCCTCCCTCCTTAATCTTTACTTTATGGCTTTTAGACTCACAAGTATCCTGAAGTGTCTATCTCAAAGAAAACAGGTGATTTAATCTTCCTTTCTGGTGGCCTTGATTTTGCTGAGACTCTTAACTTCTTAAAACTCTCTCCTTCACTGGCTTTCATGGTACTGAATCATCCAAGTTCTCCTCCTCCCGTCTCTGACTGCTTTTTCTTGTCTCATATCATTCTCACTTATCCAGTTGTTATATTCCTTAATTTGACTATTGGACAGTGTTTCTTCAGTTCCTTCCCCTCTTTGCCATTCTCACTGCTTCCCCCAGTTCAGAGGGATTTTGCCAAGTACTGTGGGAAATGAACTCTGCCCATAGATAAGTACTCTCTGCTTCAAAGGATAGCTCAGATATTACTTCCTCTAAGAAGATTTTCTAGGTGAAGATACTGGATTGGTTTAAATTACTCTCTCCAACTTATTTTATAGATAAGGAAACCGAGGCAAACATTGTTAAACAGTTAAGCAGCACACAGCTAATAAGTGTCTAAGGCCAGATTTGAACTCCGGAAAATGGGTCTTCCTCACTTCAGAGGGTCATCCATCTAGATGCCCTTGGCATTCTATACAAAGGTGATTTCTCACTTCGTGGAACAGGTCTTTATTTGTACCACTTTTGATGGTATTTAGCACACACTGACTGTAGTGATTTGTGCCATATTATATCTAGAGTACTAGACTTTAAGCTACTTAAGAGTAGAGACCATAATTTATTTGTCTTTATCACACAATACCCAGTACTCACCACTGCCTCATTCAAAGTCAGTATGATATAGTAAGGAACAGAAATTTATAAGTATTAAGTAACAAGACTGATATAGTGGGAAAAGGAATTTGGAGTTTAGAAAATGGAGCAGATTTGAGGCTTTGCTACTGCCTAATTGTGTGAACCCGGAAAAAAACCCCTTAAATTGTCTGAGATCCAGTTTTTCCATCTGTAGAATGAGGACTAGGACTAGAATATTTGCACTAAAAGTACTCTGTGAACCTTAAAGGATCACAGAAATGGAAATTCTTGTTATGGAAGATGTTGAATATAGAAAAGAAGAATGTACGTTGGAGAGCAGTGGGGTGGAACCAAAAATAATCTCAATCAACATGGAAGACCATAGGATTTAGAGTTGAAAGGAACCTTCTAGATCATCTAGTCCAACAACAGACAGCTAGGTGGTGTGCTGTCATGAAGTGTCAGACAGGACTGAAAAACAACCGAGAAGTCCAAGCATTTCATTTTAGCGATTAGGAAAATAAAATTCAAAGCAGTGAGGGAACTGTCTAAGAGCCATAGGCAGGACTCCAGTAGCTCCAAGGGATGCTCTTTTCTTGACAGCACATTGGCTGAAACCATAGTTTATGGTGGTCCCTGCTCCCCAGAGATGTGTTTATTTCTCCATTAACAAAACCCTTGCCTGAAATGCCTTCACTGAGACCCAGAAGTTTATGCCATTGATAGAAGGAGGACATTTGGTTCTAGTCTTTTCAATATTTACACTTGGCTGCAGTGTTTCTAAACCCCTGGAATGGGTTATAGTCCCTAAATTGAAGTTGTCTTTGATTTCTTTTTGCCCACAGAAAACTTGCAAAGAGAAATATGACTGCTTGGGGAATAGCTTGGGATGAAAGGAAATATTGCTTTTGCAATATTTGGAGTAACAGTTTGGAGTAACTTCATTTCTAAGTCATTTGACTGTGACTTGCTGCCCAATCATGATGGCATCTGTCTAGAATTAATGAATATCTGCACAGGCTTGTCAATAGGAAAATAGCACCCTTAAGTTTAGGGCTTTGGAAAGATGAGCGGGTAGCTTTGGGTACTGATTACCCTTGACGACACTTATGAGGACTTTAGGGGATAATGCATCAAGGCAATTGCTTTAGACTCATATTTGGAGGTGGTGACAAGGAAGAAAGGCCTCTAGATGGCTGCAGTAACATGCAGTTGGGTAACAAAAGTCATGCACATAACTATAATGCTTTAAGGTTTACAAAATGCTTTACTAACCATAATTTTATGAGATAGGTAGTATGAGTATTATCCCCATTTTGACAGATGGAGAAACTGAGATTCAGAGAAGGAACTGACTTGCCCAACATGAAAGAACTAATAAGTGGAAGGCAGGGATCTGGAATGGAATCAGATATGATACTGTTTACATTACAAAACACCATTTCAGGGAAAAGACTAAGGAAGGAGAGGTTTGGCTTTGGCAGCCAGTGCCAAAGAAACCAGAGGTGAAATGACATATTCATGGCCAGATGAAAGCTGAATAGGTTACCCTGAAAAGGCTCAGAAAGCCCTCATACTGCAGGTACTAGTATTCCTCATCTATACCTTGTTTTAAATCACTGATGGGCTGTCCACAAAGTGGAGATAGCTTTTGGCTAGGATTCTAGTTTGGTTTGGATTCTAGTTGAAGATCCATCGTTTTGTGAAATGAAGGAAGTCACAGTCTCTCTTTTTTTTTTTTTTTTGTTTGTTTTTTTTAGTCACAGTCTCTTTAGGTAAAGCTGGTTTCTTCATGTGTTAAATGAGGTTCATAATGCCTGTTTTCCTTAATTCACACAATTCCTTAATTCCTGGCATGGTCTGATTTATGAATCAAGCCTATAGATAACAACGATAATGATGAGCAGAATAGACCATCATGCCAACCAAAACTGTCTGAAGATACCAGGGATCATAACAACTTGAAGAAAGGTCTGGGACTTTATGATAACTGTCTTCCATGACTTTAAGAGCTATCGTGTTGTTCATCAATTGGGGCATGGCTGAATAAATTATATCATATGAAAGTTATGGAATATTATTGTTCGATAAGAAAAGATGAACAGGCTGATTTTAGAAAGCCTAGAAAGATTTACATGAACTGATGCTGAGAAAAGCAAGAAGAACCAGGAAAACACTGCACACAGCAAAAGCAAGATTGTGTGATAACCAACTATGATAAACTTGGCTCTCTCTTCTCATCAATTCAGTGATTGAAGGTAATTCCAATAAACTTGGATGAAAAATTTTATTTGCAACTAGAGACAGAAATAGTATTTGATCTACATTATGATTTGTAAAGGATATTAAATCTTGTCTAATCAGCACCCTAAAAGAACTAGGATGGAGTTTTAGCTCTAAGGCAAGGAAAAATTACAAACAAGTAGAGCTATCTATCAATAAGAATGGTCTATCTCTCTCATTAGAATAGGTCTCAAAGATATCAGGGAAATGATGTCATGTCATGCAAGTGAATTAAATTTAAGTGAAAGAAGGCTATGCAAAGTCACCAGCTTCACTTTTCCTCTGGGTCCAGTGGCAATATCAGGAGGACTGAGGATGGCCCTGGAGTTGGGTCTTCAAGCATAGTCTGAATGACCATTGGCAGAGGCTTTGTTAGGAAGATTTCTGTTCTGGTTTTGGTGGGACAAGATTGCATTTAGAATCTCTCCAGTTTACAGTTTTGATAATTAGTCATCACTATTATCATTAATTATTATTAAAAAGTATTTCTAAGTATATAGAGATTGGGAGTTCCATGTGGCTATCTGTTTTGCGCTGGTGTGACATAAGGATGTGCCTTTATGTAGAAACAGCATGTTTGCCAAGAAAATCCCAAATGGGGTCACAAAAAATCAGACTCAATTAAAAATAACCAAACAAGAACAATTTCAAAAAATATGAGCCAAGATATAAATAAATGTCCCTTTCTGGCAGTGAAAGGCATCTTGTAGTCCCTCAAGAACTGCTTATAATGAAAGGAATGATGAAGGAATAAATGAAAGAAAACCAGTGATCAGTCTTACTCTCACCTTCAATTTATACTGTATTTATTCACCTGTTTACACATCATATTCTGCAGTAACTGATTCTTCATGAATACTTATTAAGAACTATTACATAGGGGCAGCTAGGTGGCACAGTGGATAGAGCACCAGCCCTGAAGTCAGGAGGACCTGAGTTCAAATCTAGTCTCAGACACTTCCTAGCTGTATGATCCTGGGCAAGTCACTTAATCCCAATTGCATCAGCAAAAAAAAAAAAAAAGAAAAGAAAGAACCATTACATATCAGGGACTGTGCTAGAGATGTGCCAAAACAAAAGTGAAACAGTTCATCTTCAAAATATTTGCAAATTGTACACACACACACACCAGATCCAAAGCAATTTGAGGGTGACTGAAGAAACCAGGACAGTCCACATGAAGAATGTGGCATTCAAGCCAAAATTTGAGGAAGCTAAAGGTTCTAAGAGAAAATACATTCTAGACATGAGTGAAAATGTGAAAGCCTGGAGATAAAAAAATGGAGTAAAACAGACTATAAGCCCTTAAAAGGGAAGGATTTTTGTTGTTTTCAGGTAGCATAGTAAGTTACATATAGTTGGAGCCTAATAAATGATTGAATTATTTGTTTGAACTTCTTGTGAAAATGACCTTCTGTAGTAGTGAGCCTGTATTTAAGGCTGTATTGCATTAATAGTTCACAGCATTTTAAAAATGTATATTTTTACTTGTTAGCTCCCTGAAACCTTTTCTTCTAGCCTTGACTAACAAGCATCACTATAGAGTCTAAACTGCTGGGTAGCAAAAAAAAAATAGTGATAAACTCTGTGATGATAAGGCATCCAAAAGAAAGCAGTTGCCATGAATAGAGAAACTAATGTTATCTCATGATAGAGGCAACCACATTTCTATCTATGCTCATTAAAACATCTGTTTCTTCTTTCTCCCAATTATTTTTGATGGCCACTTTCATGGTACCTCTTTCCCAAATAAGAAACTGTATAACAAACTACCTAGATTCTTTTTTTGCTGGGAATATTTAGCACAGGGTAGTACGGACAGGGCCAAGAATAGGGCAGGGCAATCTCTCCTCATCACCTCAGTAAGGAAAAGAAGGAAAGAGAAGGGGAAAAAGGGATAGGTCCCTTTTTTAAGGTCTATTGAATCATCAGGTCTTCTACTTGATTAACCAATGAGGTGATTATTTTGTCAAGTCAAAGAACAAGCATATTTTGGTGCTAAATGCAGCAAGATGCTTCTATGGCTGGAAGCAGCAGGTTTCATTATCCACTTCCAAGCACTGAGCTAGCTCATATAGTGGTATCAGGAAGGATAGCTTTGTGCAGATCCTGGTCAATCCCTGATTATACATTGTATAAAGTGTGAAGTTTACAAAGAGTCTCCTCATACTAATCCTGTGAAGAAAGTAGTACTTTAGTTCTCTGATGTAGCTTTAATCTCATTGATGTAGATATTCACTCTATTGATACTAAGCCCAATCCATTCATGCCTGTCCATCCTACGAAGCTCATCTATATCCTCCAATAAATTTATTACAAAGGGTCTACCCAATAAGCTGAAGGTTTTCCTCCTGCAAAAAATCCTTGTTTATCATGATTCATAGACTTCTTGCTTCTACCAAGGGCTTCCACATTGACCTTTGTACGCTTCAATTCTTCAGAGATTGTCTATGTCTCTAAATATCTATAAGAAGGCAAATGACCATAATGTATGCTTTAAATGATTACTGAAGAGGCAAAATCCTACAGGAAAAAAAATTAAAAAATTAAAAAAATCCTACCTAAAACAAAAATAAGGTGGTCAAACAGACCTGATATGTGATAGCCATATTGAATGTGGAGTCAAAGGGCAAGGTTCAAAAAACTGAAGGGAGGATATGTTTGTTGCTAATCTTCCTCTCACCTTTCCTACTCTCTCTGCCCAAACACTGAGAGTCAAGAATGCAGAGTAGTAGGAGTGAAAACTCAGAACAGAAACTGCAGTCTCCTCACTAATGTTATGTATTACTTTATAGGAATGGATAGGATAGGAGAAAATTTTTCCCTAGAGGGGCATGTTTGCTAATTGGTTGTTAGTGGAGGAACCTCCAGGGTTTATAATCTATGTGCTTATTTTTCTTAATGCCTGGGATGTGTTGCTATTTCAGCATCCGCTCCCTTGACTCTGTTTGTCTCAGACTCCTCCCCACTCTTGCTAACTATTTGGCTCCCCAGTGCTGTGGTGGCTATTAAATTAGTGCAGACAGCAGGTGGGCCCAAAAGCATTTGGAAAACAACAGCTGATCTAAGGCAAAAGCAGGCTGTGGAATCCTGCTCCTGGAACATGAGCTATAACCCCGATTCCATGAAACTGCTCTGGCACTATCCATTGCCAATAGCAGACCAACCTCAACACCAACCTCAATCTCAACCTGAAGCCTTCCAAAGCTTTCTGTATTTTTTGCTGTGATCTTTTATACATTCTACATAGTTGCTCTTATGGTCCCTGAATGTCTGCCCCTAAGAAGATGAGGGGGAGACATAACTAAAAATCTTCCTTTCTGATTAGAATGCCAATCTGAATACAGCAAGCTTTCAATCATGCTGCAAAATTATTGCTGAGGACCCTGGTTTTAGAATCAGAGGATCTCAGGAATTAAAGGTTATTGTGATAACAGAAAGATTTGTCAACTGATTGGAGTAAGGAGACCCCAACTCAAGTTGTAAGACTGCCACTTTCTAACGTGTCTTCACAAACAAATCATTTAATATCTCTGAGTCCTTTTTTCTTATTTGTAAAAGGGGGATAGTAATATGTTCACTATTTATCCATTGATGGACCATCCACAAAAATTTATTAAGTACTTACTATGTGTAAGATATTTTGTTAAGTGCTAGGGATAAAAAGCTAAACAATCCTTCTTCTCACAAAGCTATCAGGAGAGGAGGGAGGAACAGAGCCAAGATGGCAGAGTAGAGGCAGCAAACCAGATGAACTTTCTTAACATTCCTCTCCAAACAACTTTAATTCTCCCAGTCAAATCTCAGAGCTGCAGAGATAACAAGATAACTCAGCATTAGAGATGACAATGGAGTGGGGGCTGGTCCAGAGTACAGGAGGCAGCAGCCCCAGCTGCAGACTTTGGAGATGGCTATGAGAGAATCAGCAGTGGAAACTTTGGGAGCTCCAAATCCAGAGATTGGGTCCAGGAGGTCAGACAACTGGTCAGAAAGAGATTATAGGGGACCTTTTGCTGGTGCTGGTTGCAACTAGTGTTGACTGGCAAACTTGTTGTCCATAAGCAGTTCTAGCACATAGTTCAGAGTGGAGAGGGGCATTTGAGGTAGGTCACAGAATGGGAGTGTGTGGGGGAACCCTAATCACAATTTCAAAGCAGAGGAGCACTAGTGTTTGTCAAGGAGAGCAGGAGATTTGGTCACAGTTTTAGGGGCAGAAGGAACATTGGTGTTTGCAACTGCTGGAGAACATGGATCTTAGTGGGGAATGACAAGACCAGGGAAGCAAATGGAAGCACAAAACCCTGCAAATCCCAAGAACTAACTGTGCAAATAGGAATATCGAAAAGCCTGAAGGTTGGGGCACTCCCGGACAAGAAGAGCACAACTTTAACATAAAATTCAAAGTAAAAAGCTAAAATGGAAAAATGAGCAAACAAACAAAAAACTTGACTGTAAGAAGCTACTGCAATGTCAGGGAAGACCAAGACATAAACTCAGAAGAAAACAATGTGAAACAACTATAAGCAAAACCTCAAAGAAAAATGCTAATTGAAATCAAGGCCAGGAAGAATTCCTGGAAGAGTTAAGGAAAGTGATAAAAGTAGTAGAGGAAAATTTTGGAAAAGAAATGAGTATGACAAAAAAAAAAATTAACAGTAAAAGAGACAGAAAAATTCACCGAAGAAAAGAATTCCTTAAAAAGCATAACTGACAAAATGGAAAAAAGGGACAAAAACTCAATGAAGGAAATAATTCTTTAAAAATTAGAATTGGAGGGGCAGCTAGGTGGTGCAGTGGATAGAGCATCAGCCCTGAAGTCAGGAAGACCCGAGTTCAAATCTAATCTCAGACACTTAATACGGCCTAGCTATGTGACCCTGGGCAAGTCACTTAACTCCAACTGCCTCAGCAAAAAAGCAAAAAAAAAAAAAAAAAAATAGAATTGGACAAGTGTAAGCTAATGACTCCTTGAGACATAAAAAACCAATAAAATGAAATTTTAAAAAATGAAAAAAGTTGAAAAAAATGTGAAACATCTCATTGGAAAAACAACTGACCTGGAAAATAGATCAAGGAGAGAGAATTTAGTAATGCACTACCCAAAAGCCATGATCAAAATAAACAAACAAAAAAGACACCTGTACATTATATTTCGAGAAATTATAAAGGAAAACTGGGGTGATGTTTTAGATGCAGAGGTAAAATAGAACTCTGAGATATCACTTTATACCTTTCTTGCTGTAGTTTTTGCAAAGCAATCTGGGTTAAGTGACTTGCCTAAGGTTGCACAAATAAAGTCAAGTTTCTGAAGCTAGATTTGAATTTAGGTCCTCCTGACTCCAAGATTGGTCCTCTATCTATTGCTTCAACTTACACGAATCAAAAATGAAAAAACTGGAGTAATGAGGGAAAATAAGAATATATCATCTAATCCTTTCAGTTTACAGTTGAAGAAACTGAAGTATGGAAGATTAAGTGATTTGACAAAAATCATATTGCCTAAGATGGTAAATGACAAAGATTAGGATTTTAACTCTGGTTCTTAGATTTCCAATTCCCAGCTCTATCCACTATACCATGCTGACTCTCACATGGGCAGACACATAGGACAACAGGACTGCTTGACTTAATATGGAAAAAACTTGCAAATGATGATTACTCACATTTATATGCCACTTTGTGGGGATGACACAAAAACAGAAAACAATAGAATACAGCACAGAAGAACCCACTGTGCACACATTATTAATAGCCATTAGTTAATACAGGAAATTTTGGCAAAGCTCCTGTACTCAAGGGGTTTATAGTTTAGTGGTAAATTAAGGAACATGCATGGATAATATTTGGACAAAGGTCTATTTATATTCTTTCATCTCTGTAAAACATACCATGGGTAGAAAGTCTTTCCATCCAAATAAACTGCCAACTCCATTAAACCACAACCTCAGTTCTTTCTGAATGTGCCCAGGAAGAGGGGAGACACTGAGAAACTGTCTTGATCATTGTCATATAGCTACTGTAGCTATTTGAAAGCGAACTTAAACCCAAGTTTTTCTGATTCCAGAGCTAGCCCTCCATTCTCTATATTATAATTACTCTCAATATAATTAATGTTACATATATATACATATGTGTATACATACAGATATACATATATATATGTTATTGAGGTAAAAAAATGAGAAGTGAAATCTAAGACACTAATACTGATGAATATAAATCAATCAATCAAGCTACAGACATTTATCTTGTCTTATCTATATTTTGTGTTTTCCACATTTGATAATCACCTGGGATTTCTTGAAAAATATAACAACAGAAATAGTGCTATTTAACAATCCTTTGATTATAAATATCAGGCAAGGAATAAAATAGGGACATGAATGTTTACCAAAGGTATTCCTGATTGTGATGGATTATATCCAGTACAGAGTCTGGCTTGAAAAAGGATTCCCTGTAGACGGTGAGGTTCTATAGATGTTATTACACTGATTTAATCAAGCACAGGGAGACTACAGAGCCTCCTGAAAAAGATCTATAATCATTCAAAAGAATATAATCTAAAAATCTACACAGAAAAGAGCAAGGCAATGAAGTATGTTTATTAGAACATTACAAATACATTTGGATGATAACTTTTAGATCTTGTTCATCAGCATGTATATTTGAAACAGAAAATATAGCTGGGCTTTGAATAAAGCCCAGGTTAAACAAGAGAAAGAAAGTGGATTGGATTGTATACAGGAAACTGCAAAACTTCTTTAATGACCCCAAGTATCCCATGAAAGTACAGGCCTACTTTTTTTTAATATCAGCATACTATTGGTGTTGCAGTATAGCACCAAAAAATTAAAAATGAATACCACACAGAGAGTAATGGAAAGGTACATGGTAAGAATGAGGAGGTTATAATATATAACTAATAATAAACTTCAAATAAAAACAACTAAAGAAGACATGTTAAAGAGATTTTATCACAGGAAAGAAGATAGGCTGGTCAGGTATTGATACAGGATGACAGTTCTTTTCAGAAGAAAACAAGAAATAAATATACTTTTTTTTTTCCTGAGGCAATTGAGCTTAAGTGACTTGCCCAGGGTCACACAGCTAGGACTTATTAAGTGTCTGAGGCCACATTTGAGCTCAGGTCCTCCTGACTTCAGAGCTGGTGCTCTATCCACTTTGAAGAAATATACTGAGTGAACTTATGGGAAAGCATTAACAAAAATAGCACAGTCTAGGCAGGCATCAATGGATTGCAATCTGCATCTTGGAGATTCCAGATTTATTTGAGCACTTGAGTATGTGTCAGGTACCAGAATTAGGTCTTGGTGATTACAAAGACAAAAATTGAAGAGTACCTTACCTTAATATGCTTATATTCATTCGGGGAAGATAAAATACAAATTTATTTAAAATAAATACAAGGTAATTTGTTGTTGTTGGAGAGAACTAACAGCTGGGAAAAGGAGGAATCAGGAAAGCCCTTCATGTAGAAGTTGAGTTTTGAAGGAGACAAAGAATTCTAAGAAAAACACAATTAACAATCATAGCTGTGAATATGAATGGGATAAACACACATAAAACAAAGGAGAATAACAGAATAAATTAGAAAGAAGAATCCAACAAGATGTTGTTTACAAGAAACATGTGGAATATAGATGCAAACAGATTTAAAATGAGGGGTTGGAGCAAAATTTATTATGCCCCAGACAAATTCTAAAAACCATGGATACCAATCATGATCTCAGACAAGGCAACATGAAAAATCAGATATGTTAAAGGGAGAAAAGCATGAAAACTATGTTACACTTAAAAATAACCATGGATAATAAAATAATATTAATACTTAATGAGGAAATAGCAAAAGATAATCAAGTTATATGAATAAGTTGACATATATGTATACATATACATACATATATATATAAATAAAAATTTGGGACCTAAAAGTGCCCTTTAAAACTTAGATAAACCTAACAAAAAGATAAACAATGAAGAAGTTAAGAACCTAAAGAGAATGTTGGAAAAGCTTCATAGGACAGATCTCTGGAAATTACTGAATGGGAACCAAAAGGAAAACATATATAGGTATTATATGTGTGTATGTTTATACTTATATGTTTGTATATAAACATATGTATATATTTCTTTTCTGTTCCCAGCATATTTACAAAAATTAACATGTGCTAGAGCAGAAATATCAAATATGTAGCTTGCAACACTACCTAGTCAGTCTGAATCAGATTAAAATATAATTGGGAAATATTTAACAAAAAGAAATAAAAACATAATAGAACATAGATAATGCAAAATACATGGTTTTGTAAATAAATATGTAGCCCACAAGGTATCTTTACATATGATTTAGTAGTTTCTATTTATATCTGACTATGACATTACTTTGTCAGCGCATTAAAAAATCCATAAAGAAATGGAGAAAAGCAGAAATATTAAATACATGCTTTACTTAAAACAATACGATAAAAATTATAATAAATAGCATTTAAACAATGATTCCTGAAAGATATGTGAATGAAAGAACAAATCAAAACAAAATAGATATATTTTATCAAGGGAAAATAATAATAATAAGAAAATATATTAAAAATTTTAGGATACAGTCAAAGCAGTTCTTAGGAGGGAAAAAAAAGTATATTTCTGAACACTATCATGGGTAAAAGAGAGAACTGGACATGCAACTAATGGATTTGAAATAAGCAACAAGTTAAAAGTACCCAACTGGAAAAAAAAATAGAAATTCTTAAAATCAAAGCCAAAATAGGGCAGTTAGGTGGGTGCAGTGGAAAAGTAATGGCTGTAGAATCAGGAGGATCGGAATTCAAATCTGGCCTCCCCTATGTACTCCCTATGTGATCTTTGGCAAGTCACTTCACACTGATTGCCTACACACACACACACACACACACACACACACACACACACACACACACA
>JAJPUD010000287.1:29843-49446 GCA_023553655.1 Myrmecobius fasciatus
ACACACACACACACACACACACACACACACACACACACACACACACACAAAATCAAAGCAGAGATAAAGAAAAGTAGCCATTGAATTGACCAACCTAGGATCTTTTTTGAAGGTGGTGGGAGAGAAACAGCTAAAATATACTAATCAATTATTTTAAAGGAGAGACAGAAAAAGTGAAATGCCAAAATGAAAAAGAACATTTCACAGCAGAAGAAAAAGGAAATTACTAGAAACTATTTTGCCCAAGTATATGTCACCAAAACTGATGACTACATAAAACATAACTCTTTACAAAAATATGAAAAGGCCAAAATAACAGAATAAAAAATGGAGAGTTTGAATAACCTACCTATTCTCAGGGAAAAGAAATTGAACAAGTCACATATTGGCTCCCAAAGGAATAAAAGAAAACCAGAATTCCCCCCAAATCCCAGATTTACAAATGAATTCTACTAAACATTCAAATGTTTAAAAACAATTATTTGCAAGGTGGAATTGTGGGATAAGTGAAAAGTATTGATACATAAAAAATAACAAGGAAACCAGAAATAACATTAGTGAAATTTTAAAAATTCTAATAATTTAAAAATTAAAAAGAGTTGAAGAAAATTCAGAAAACTTAGACATTCAGGGCAGTGCTAGTATAACCATGTTTAATAAATACTTTTTAAGCCAAAACTGTGCTTCTAGACTCATGACTTAACATGTACTTATTACTTCCTATCCTTTATATGTGGAAATATTCATGTTTGTTGATGATTTTCAAGTATATTAATAAATACATATTTTAAAATGACAAAATTTAAGAGAATAATGGTAACCAAAAGGTAAAAGAATCAGAGGCTAGGTTATGTAAGTATTTCTACAGATGGACCATTGAAGAAAGAAAAAATAAAATAAAAAAACTTAGAGATGAAACATTCCTGAGCTACCTGACATTTTCCTTTCTGTCTAGTGTTTTGTGTTTAACCACTTTATATTTATTTGTAGTCATTCTCTTTATGATTTTATTTACTTAAATATATTTTTTTTTTACTTTCATAAGAATGGAAGTTCCTTTGATTGTTTTATTCCTTGAATTTATACTCCTAACACATAGCACAATACCCAGCTCACTCATAGTAGGGATTTTAAGAATATTTGATTGATTATTTATGGAGATCTAATAGCTAACTTCAAATATTTAAAGGGCTGGCACATGAAAAAGGTTGGAACTATTAGGAATGGATAAAAATGTAAAGTGGCAGAGTTTGACCCAAAGTAAGAAAACAATTTCAAATAGTTAGCTATCCAAAAGTGGGAATGATCTGTCACGAGAGGCACTATGTTCTTTATCACTGGAGTATTCCAAGAAGAGAAAACGATTACTATATGGCCTTAAGAGGTTGTAAAGGGAAAGGATATTTATGAAATACAATTCTCATGTAGGAAATGACTCCATTACCACCCAATGTTATAAGCATCAAGCAATCATTTGGAGAAGTTCAAGCTTAGTGTAAGTGCCTGTTCACTTCTCATTTTTAGGCCTCCCACATGACATGAAATAGAATTATCAAAAACTATTCAATTAAAAGATTTGGTTCTGTTAGCCACTAAGGCAGAATAACTACATTTAGTTGATGTATGGAATTTACAATGGTCTTTTGAATCTTTTGAAAGTCTTAAAAAGAACTTAGGGAAGGCAGCATGATGTAATGATTAAAAAAAAAAATCTTGGATTTGTATTTACGTACCTAGTTTCAAATACTTTGGACATGTGATTTTATTTTTCTGGGTCTCAGGTTCTTCATCTATAAAATAATATCTCTGAGGTGTCTTCTATCTCTAAATCCCATGATTCACAGAAGAATCTTAAAATTCCTTTTTTTTTTTTTTTGCTTTTTGCTGAGGCAATTGAGGTTAAGTGACTTGCCCAGGGTCACACAGCTGGGGGATGTTAAGTGTCTGAGACCAGATTTGAACTCAGGTCCTCCTGACTTCAAGGCTGGTGCTCTATCCACTGCGCCACCTAGCTGCCCCAGAATCTTAAAATTTCAATGAATGGAGAAAAGATTTTACACAAAACACAATTTTCATTGCATTGGGAAAATGGGAGTTAAACTTGGAACTGCAGGGGTTTGAGATGGAATAAATAATAACTAACACTTTTGTAGTTTTTTTTTTTAATAAACAACAGAGAGCTTTCTACATAACAATCCAATAAGGCAGGTAGCATAAATATTAACATTTCCATTTTATAGATGATAAAATTGAGACTCATGGGGGATAGGAACATGGTGACTTAAGTTTTATAACTTCTAAGTATCATAGCAAGAACTTGAAGTCTTCTGACTCTTGAAAAACATCTGGTTGCTTATTTGAGAGGCACCTAGGTGCTGTACCTTAAGTCAGGAAGATTCATCTTCTGAGTTCAAATCTGTTCTCAGACATTTACTAGCTGAGTGACTCTATTTGCCTCATTTCCTCATCTGTAAAATGATCTGGAGAAGGAATTGGCAAATCACTCCAGTATCTTTGCCAAAGGAACCCCAAAATCGGCCACAAAGACTTGTACACAAGTGAACAACTACTTTTTTGAAGATATGAATACTATGTATATATAATATATAATATGTATACTAAGTGGAGGACAATTATGAGTAGTTCTTTATTTGCATTAAGAAAAGGGTAAGAGAATATGACAACTCCAAATGAGGCAACAATAAAGAGAATATCATCAAGCAGGATGACTCTTAGAGATCCTCCTCATCCTGGTCCCTCATATTACAGATAAGGAAATAGAAGCCCAAAGAGAAGGCCAAATTCACACAGTTAATTTAAGGCTATCACTTTTAGAATATGTATATAACCTACCAAGGCAATGACTTTGGAGGGGACAGCACTCTTTTGAGGAACTATAGCTGTTAAGTAGTGAATTTAATAGGCCCTGAATCCAGGGGACTTCCTGCCCTCTTTCTCTTGAGGGGATGTTTTCACTCAAGAAGAGTGCTCTTTCTCACTGAAATGGCCTCTATCCCTGCCCCTTGCCTGGCAATTTTCTGCCATTCCACTTGTGGCAAAAGTGCTTTGAGAGAAACCACCTCAAGACCTTCATTCTTGTGATTCTCTTTCCCTGCTACTTTCTTCTTTCCATCCCCAACCATGGGGAATAAAAAATGGGGGGGGGGAAGAGGGAAGGACAGCAAATACTCAACTGTTCCATTTTTTCCACTGCTTTTGCCCCAGGTGAAAGAATTCTTAATTATACCTTTGTCTGTACTTTTATTTAAAAAATCATTTTTTATAAAACCAATATGTAATAATTATTTGTTTCCTTGGAGTTTTAAAATATTTTCCCCATATCAAGCCTATGAGGTATGTTTTTCTATCCTTATTTATATGAAAACTGACATTGAGCAACCTGCTGGTTGCAGAGCTGGATTCAATCCCAAATCTCCTTAGTCCACAGCCAGAACAAGCTCACTGAACTACATTGCCACAGCATAGATTACCAGTTTATCTTTAACATCCATTTATGGTTCCCTGGCTCTACAAATACCTTTCTCTGCACAAATCCTGTGTATGCCTTAAATAATAATGGAGAGCTGTCTCTCCCTTGGTAGCTTTTCTTCATACGAAGTCAATTTGGGTCACCAGGTGAAATGAAATTGAAGGAAGCAGGTAAGTTGGATCTTTTCCCTCCTACAGTGGTAGTTTTAACCTACTAAGTATGAGTGACACCAAATATGAACTGAAAGCCCAGATGGTAAGGTACCCTGAACTGAAATAGAAACTTTGATCAAAATCACCATGAAGCCAAACACACCATTTGCAGGGCCTTTGTGAAAATCTATCTGGAAACTAAAAAGGCAAAATTTCTACTCTAAAACTAAACTGTTTATCTTTTATATATTTTATTTTTAATGATATCTTTTGCTTCTATATCACCTTTATTTCTGAACTTATGCCTTCCCCCTCCCTTAAGTGCATTAGCCCTTGTAACAAAGATGTTAAAAGGGGGGAGGGGGAGAGATCATCAAAACTAACATGTGGGACAGCTAGGTGGTACAGTGGATAGAGGATTGGCCATGGAGTTAAGAAGATCTGAATTCGAATGTGGCTTCAGACTCTATTAGGTGTGGGACCCTGAGCAAGTCACTTAATCCCTATTGCCTCCGCCAAACCCACAACACCAAAATCCAAAACTAACATAGCGATCACACCTGACAGTATATGCAAAATTTCATGCCCTAGAGGCCATTTGAGTAAAGTGTCAACAGAGATGGAAAGGAAACCCACTTTCTCTAGCAATGTTTCTAGAAACATAAGAATAACTATGTTCAGTACCCAAAAGACTTGCCTCTAGAAGTGGGCTTAGTTGCTGGTCACAAAAGAATTTGGCTAATCTACTAGGTAGTAGCCCAGTGCTTAGGGAGAACCCAACCTGAGTAGGCAGTCTAATTGCCCAGAATTCTGAGTCCTAGGTTTGCCCCAGATCAGATTTAAGGGAACTAGTTTGGGTGTTGCTTTGGAGATCCAAAGTCTCTTGGATTTGCAAGCTAGCTTAATCAAGATCATATTTTCTCCAGTGCATGAATAGACACTTGTGGTTCACAATGCTTAAATAAAGATATTCTCATTCTCTGGCTAAAATGGGGTTTCCAGTAATTAAAGAAAATAGGAATTTTATTCAGATTCAACATTTGCCATTTGTAATTATCCTCTTGAAGTCCCTTTGTAATTATTCTTTTTATATGACCCTCTGCATTAGCATATTCAATCTAAATTGTTTAATTAGATCATAGTTTACCAAAATTACAGATGAACAAGTTTCCTGTATAGGAAGGGAGCTTTTGACCTGTGATGTATTGAGACAGAGAATAGCAATAACAATAATAATAATTTTCAAAAACAAGAATGAAAGAGAAGAAAAAGAGAAAGGTAAAAAGGAAAGAAATGAAAAGGGAAAGTGAGAATGGAAGGAAAGAAGGTATGTAAAAAAAAAGAAAAAGGAGATAAAACAGGAAGAAAAGGAAAGGAAGAAAAAGAAAAAAGGAAGGAAGGAAAGAAGGAAGGAGGGAGAAAGAAAAGAAAGAAGGAAGGAAAGGAGAAAGAATTGGATGCAAAAAGAAAAAAAGAAGAGTAATAGAAAGGGGGAGAACAAAGGAAGAATAGATGAAGAAACAAAGAGAAAAAAAGAGAGAAAAAAGAGAAAGGCAATCACCAAAGCAAGGTAGGAAAAAATGCATATCTACTATAAAATCTTTCCATTGTTTAGAACCCACTGGAATGATTCCCACTACCTCCCTTGATGTTGGCCAGCCACCTCTTATAATCAATTAACCTAGATTACAAAACTCCACACTATTCATATTTTTGCAAATGACCCAGAGCCATGAAAGTTGAATTTCATAGGAGGTTGCAATTTCATTTCTCCATCAACATCACTCCATTCTTTGTGGCTTTTATTCTGTCTGCTAGCTTAGCAAAGATACATTGACCTTCCCAGAATGGATGTATAGAATCCCTTTGGTATGGTATGGAAATGCAGGCAGGAAGTTTATGTGGCTAACAAAGCACTCTAGCAGAGGCTATAGCATCACGGGGCAGTAAATTACCACTCGCTGCTATAAAGGTATTCTCACCTGCACTTCTTATTGCCTCTCCTCTCCTCACTGAAGCTACAAAGAGCCTTTGACTGTGCTCACAACTTGTGTGTCTACATGAAAGCAGCAGAGGCTCTGGGAGGGCCTCAGAAGGAATGATAGCCATTTTGCTGAGTTATTTTTCTCAACCACAGGGAAGATGGGGCAGACCTTCACACTTTGCAAGTCATATTTTATAAACATTTCACAATTTGTCATCACCTCTTCTCCCCTTCAACCTGAATCAATCACCAAGACCTGTTTTGTTTTATTCCACAAAATGTCTCTCCTGGGTGGCCCTTTTTCTCCATTCCTCCTGCCGTGACCCTAGCCCAGACTATCACCATCAAATGGCTAGGTTCTCTACCTGGTTTTCCCTTTTCAATTCATCCTACATACCAAATGAAGATCCCTTAAACATCATAGATCAGTTCACTTATCTGCATATAAGCCTACAGTGATCGGCAAAATAAGTTTTCTTTCATTCGAAAGGCTCTCATGCAGGCCTGATCTTGGGCAAACTTGTAGAAGCCCATGCTACCTCAGGAGTATCTGTGTCTCATTCCTAATCCCTGCTAAAATGTTAACAACAAAAAATATCAGAGGGTAACTGCTTTCCTTTATTTATTCATTCATTCATTTTGAGGTAGTCAAGATTAAGTGACTTGTGCAGTGTCACACAGCTGGTAAGTGTCTGAAATCATATTTGAACTCAGGTCCTCCTGATTCTAGTCTGGTACTCTCTCCACTGTATTACCGAGCTGCTCCATAAATGTTTTTAAATCTTCTTTCCTATTAGGTATATTTTATTATCTCATGGCAACTATATACTTTTAGGGAAAAAATAATCCATATTAAATCTCTACTTTCTTTTCTCTCTTCTTCAGCATCAGTAATTTGGCTTCCCACTTCATCATTCAATTGAAATTGCTCTTTCCAAAGGTACCAACAGTCTCCTATCCCCCAGTCTGATAGCCTTTTTTTCATCATTTACCTTGACCTCTCGGTTGCATTTGACATTATTGGCCACCCTATCTTCCTGGATATTGTCTCCATTGTTTTTTGGACACTGTTCTTTTAGAATTCTCCTCCTACCTGTCTCTTTCTCAGTCTCCTTTGCTGACACATCCTGCATTTGATGCACACTAATTGTGGGTATACCCCAAGCCTCTTTCTTGTGTCCTTTTCTCTGGTGATCTCATCAATTCTCATGGGTTCAATGATTGTTTCTCTATCACTGATCATTTCCCGGTCTATTTAGTCTCTCTCCAGTTCTACATCACCAACTGCTTATTGGATATTTCAAATTGGGGCATTCCAAGCTCTTGTTAGGACTTCTGAAATAACCTTTTATATGGCTTTCCTGCTTAAAGCCTTTTCCCTATTCCAAACCATTTTCCATGTTCCTAAAGTACATGTCTACTCAAGTCACTCCAATCTTCCCCACCCCTTCCCTCAACATACTCCAGTGAGGTCCTCTTAAAGTCTCATCTACCATAATAGAGCTCATTACAACCCGATCCCTTTCTCCTGGTACAGTCTTTTCATACTTTATTCCCTTCTTTACTGGGCAGCTAGGTAGCATAATGAATAGAGTACCAAGTTTTGAGTCAGGAAGATTCATCTTCCTGATTTGAAATCTGGCTTCAGACTCCTATTAGTTGTGTGACTCTTGGCAATCTTGTTTGCCTCTGTTTCCTCATCTGTAAAATGAGCTGAACAAGGAAATGGAAACTCCACTTTCTTTGCCAAGAAAATCTCAAACGGGATCAGGAAAAATTGAACAAGATCAAACAACAATAATCGATCTTTATACTCTACAATCTAATTATATTAAGACTGTTCTGTACATTTGTCCAGCTCCATTGTCCTTGTTTTTGTATTAACTGTCTTTTATGTCTAAGATATACTCATAAGTCCTATAATTTAGAAATAGAAGGGAACTTATTAGTCATAGAATTCACCCCCCTCATTTTACAGATAAGAAAACTGAGTATCACAAAGTTAAGTGATTTACTCAGGGTTAGAGAGCTACAATATATCTGAGGTAGGTTTGGAATCCAAAGCCTAGTGAGGAGGAGGGAGAAGTGCATAAATTTAGACTACATTCCCCTACCCCACAGCTTTAGCGCCTAGTAACTATTTTTCCTTCCTAATTCAAATGCTATTTTCTCTCCAGTACTCAAAATGATCTAACCATTGTATAATGGCAACAAATGGGGATTATCTGGATCAGATTAATTAAGAGTAAGATTTATTAAGAATAAGGTAAATATTTGGAAATTGAGGGGATGCCCATAAATTGGGCATGGCTTAACAAGTTGTGGTATGTGAATGTGATGGAATATTATGCTATAAGAAGTGATGAGCAGGTAAATTTCAAGAAAACCTGGAAAGACTTAAATGAACTCATGAAAAGTGAAGTAGAACACTACACAGTTAACAGTAGCATTGTGTGATGATTAACTATGACTGACTTAGCTTTTCTCAGCCATACAATGATCCAAGACAATTCCAAAAGACTCAGGATAGAAAATACTATCCACAGCCAGAGAAAGAAATGACAGAGTTTTAATGCATATTGAAACATATTATTTTCACTTTCTTTTATTTTTTCAATAGTTTTTTTTTCCTTTTTCTCTTTTTTTTCCACAACATATCTTATTTGGAAATATGTTTTACATGATTGTACATATATAATCTATATCAAATTACAAGTTTAGAGGAGCAGAATGGGAGGGAGAAAATTTGGGACTCAAAATTTTATTTAATAAAATGAAGGTTAAAAATTTTCTTTGCGCCCCACATGTGCAAGAATGTTTGTGGCAGCCCTTTTTGTAGTGGCTAGAAACTGGAAATTGAATAGATGCCCTTCAATTGGAGAATGGCTGAATAAATTATGGTATATGAATGTTATGGAATATTATTGTTCTGTAAGAAACGACCAGCAGGACGATTTCAGAGAGGCCTGGAGAGACTTGCATGAACTGATGCTGAGTGAAATCAGCAGAACCAGATCATTATACACAGCAACAACAATATTACATGATGATCATAACAACGAGATGTTTCAAACCAGTTCCAATTGTTCAGTGAAGAAAGCCATATACACCCAGAGAGAGGGATGTGAAATGTGGACCACAACATAACATTCTCATACTCCTTGACTGATGTTTGCTTACATTGTGTTTCCTTTATCTGATATATCGTTTGTGTAGACAAGATTTTTCTTGCACAACAATGACAAGTTTGGAAATATGTATACATATATTCGATTTGCCAATATTTTAACATAATTAACATGTAGTGGATATCCTGCCATCTAGGGGAGGGGTGGGGAGTTGGGGGAAAAATTTGTAACGGAAAGCTATGTAAGGGTTATTGTTGAAGAATTACCCACACATATGTTATGCAAATAAAATTAAAAAAAATGACAAAAAAAAGAATTACCCATATATATGTTTTGCAAATAAAAAAAATTTTTTTAAATTAAAAAAAAATTTTCTTTGCATGTAAATGGAAAAAAAATTAGTACTTAAAAGGAAAAAAAAATAGGCCTCATGAGCATCACGATTCTGGAGTAGTTATTTTTTATATAGTCCCCCTCTAGGTAATGCATGATTCTATTGTCTGATGCACCAGATCTCTGTGGTTATAGTAAATGAGTGATTCATGACCCTAAGGTCTTTGCTTCTGTCTGGCTTCAAGATGTAAGGAGGAGGAATAGGGATGTGGATTCCATTTTCTCCATCACACCCTTGTTTGTGCCATGTACACATGGCTTCCTTGGCAAGCCCCTATGTATATAAGGGAGAACCTCTCTTGTTTATATCTTCTTTCCCTCAATATAGGATTTTATGAGAACTCAAAAGGCAACTGGCGGGGCAGCTAGGTGGCGCAGTGGATAGAGCACAAGCCCTGAAGTCAGGTCGACCTGAGTTCAAATCTGGTCTCAGACACTTAACACTTCCTAACTGTGTGACTCTGGGCAAGTCACTTAACCCCAATTGGCTCAGTAAAAATAAATAAATTAATTTAAAAAAAAAGGCAACTGGCATCAACACTATTTCTAAGCATAAGAGCAACAAAGGTATGGGCTACCATACCTCCATCATCTCATGCTAAGACTATTAGAACAGTCTGTTGGTTGGTCTTCCTGTTTCAGGTTTCTTCCCAGTCTAGTCTGTTCTTTACTTAGCTGCTAAATTAATATTCTTAAATTGCAGACCATCTTATCTTTTTATTCAATAAACTTCAGTGGCTTTCTGTCATCTCCAGGATCAAATAAAAAATCTTGTTTGGCATTCAATTCAGTAATGTTCAATTATGGCCCCATTTGGGGTTTTCTTGACAGAAATACTGGAGTTGTTTGGTATTTCCTTCTCCAGCTCATTTTACAGATAAGGAAACTGAGGCAAACAGGATTAAATGACTTGCCCAAGGTCACACCACAAGTATGTGTCTGAGGCTAGATTTAAACTCAGGAAGATGAGTTTTCCTGACTTCTCAATACTCTATCCACTGCACCACCTAACTTCCACCCTTTGGCATTCAAAGCCTCTCTTAATCTGGTTTATTCCAACTTTCAGTCTTCTTATGCCTTTTTTTTTTTTTGACAACAATAGCTTTTTATTTTCAAAATGCATGCAAAGATAATTTTTAACATTCACCCTTGCAAAATCCTGTGTTCCAAATTTTTTCTCCCTCCCTTCCTCCCAGCCCCCTCCTCTAGACAGCAAACAATCCAGCATAGGTTAAACATGTATAATTCTTCAACACATATTTCCACATTTATCATGCTGCACAAGAAAAATCAGATCAAAAGGGAAAAAAGGTGAAAAAAAAATCAAACAAACAACAACAAAGGTAAAAAAAAATACTATGTGATTTATATTCAGTCCCTATAGTCCTCTCTCTGGATGCAGAAGTCTCTCTTCATCACAAGTCTATTGGAATTGGCCTGAATCACCTCATTGTTGAAAAGAGCCACATCCATCAAAGTTGTTCATTACATAATCTTTTTGTTGCTGTGTACAATGTTCTCTTGGTCCTACTTCACTTAGCATCAATTCACCTTTCTGAAATAATCCTGCTGATCATTTCTTATAGAACAATAATATTCCATTACAAACATTTTTGCACATGGAGGTCCTTTTTCTTTTTTTATGATCTCTTTGGTATACAAACCCAGTAGAGACACTTCTGGATCAAAGAGTATGTGCAGTTTTATAGCCAGGCTTCTTAAATCTTGTCCTCCTTTCTTTTGCCTTACTAGTCTGAAATCCAGTGACACAGGCCTCCTTGCTTTCGCTTGCAAAGAAATGCCATCTCCCAACTCTAGATATTTTCACTGCTAGTTCCCCACGCCTAAAGTTCCCTCCCTCTTGATGTCTGCTTTACCTGACCACTAGTGCCTTGCCTCTTGATGACTTCCAATTTTCCCCATGTATAGCTTGTCTATACATAGCTGTATATGTTGTCTCTCCCAACAGACTGTGTGTTCATTGAGTACAAGAACTATTATATGCCTTTCTTTCTTTCTTTGCACTTAGCACAATGCTTGGTACACTGTGGATGTATAATTAATGCTAGTTGATTAGTCAAAGAGATGTGATGGCAATTACAATAGAGGCAGCAGACTGGCTGAAAGGGGAAAAGCAGCTCACAGAGAACCAGAAATAACTAGGAGGAAAGAGCCCACTTAATGTTGATTGGGCTATACCAAGTGTTTGTGTATATGCAAAACAGTAAGCAACCCTGTTGTAAAGACCTCTCAAATGTTCTAAGATTCTTGATTGCTCAGCATTCCCTTGAGTAGGATTAGAACTGCTGTTCCATACAAGATTTTTGCTGGGTTTCTGGGTACCTTTACTGTTTTCTCTCCATCATCTCTATTCAAAGATTCCTTAGTTAAAAAATAGAATTATTGGGGGCAGCTAGAAGTCGAAGTGGATAGAGTACCAGCCTTTTAGTCAGGAGGACCTGAGTTCAAATCTGTTCTCAGACACTTCCTAGCTGTGTGACCTTAGGCAAGTCACTTAACCCTAATTGCCTTAGCAAAATAATAATAATAATAATAATAATAATAATAATAATAATAAAATAGAATTATTCCTCAAGAAGCTGAGGTGAGTGTGCATTTTAGAGTAAGAGAAAGCCTAGGAGTACTACTGAGAAGAAAGGCAACCACAGAACACTGAATTCAAGACCAACCCTGAGAAAGTTAAGGTCAGGGGTTGGTTAAAAGTGGGTAGCTCCTATGGCACAGTGTTTCCTGGCTAGTCAGTAGGCTAGATCTTGATAAATCACTAACTTGAATAAAAGGAAACAGGGGATCAATCTATAGAAACTAAAGAAGAATTCCATGAAGATCATGTAGCTATGAGAGCTTCAACTGGGTGACACTGAGAGGCACAAAAAAAAAAAAATTACTGATTCTGCCTAGTCATATAAGAGAATACAACAACTGGGCATTTCGAGAGGAGGAGGAAAGAGAGGAGGTAGATATGGCAGCCTTGAACCAGTGAGAAGGAAAGGGACTTCTGTCTGAAGTACTAGAGTTAGAAATTCAGTTCTCCCCACAGACTTTACTTGGGACAGAAACTGTATGAGCTTCAGCCTGACAAGACCTGTTCCTATTTCCTTCAACTCAAGGATGGTTAGGACACTTAGACATCCATGCAAAAAAACAGGACCACTTGTGTAGCAGAATGGGGAAAAACCAGAGAGCAGAGGTGGAGTCAAGCTACTGACACACAGACCTTCAGCTGTGAAAGAATCTTAATTGGAGTAGCAGAGGATTGTTCCACAACCAAGAGATATGAGACATTTCTGCAAAAAATTGAAAAAGCCAAAAAAATCCTAAAGTAACCCAGAAGTAAGTGGCATATTAGTCTTGCAAAATTTCAAACAAGAAAAACCTAAAACACAGCAGTATAGTTATTAAGAAAAGTTTAAGCGATGAAATAAATTTTCTCATGTTTCTAGGCTATTGAAAAAATTTGAATAAAATGAACTGTAGGGTAATGAACAAAGAGTGAACATCAAGAAACAAAAAGGATCTGAAGGCTAAAGATGTAAAGGAATCTTAAAATTAAGAGAAGGGAAAGAAAAAATAACTGAGGTAGAGTGATATAATGAAAAGAATGTTGGAATAGGAGTCTAAGGACTAAGGTTCAAATCCAGTTCTGCCATTTAATAATAGTATGATCTGAGCAAGTTGTTTTAAGTTCCCCAAGGCTGCAAGTTCCTCATCTGAAAAAGATTAGATGACTTTTAAGGTCCCTTCTTGCTTTAAATTGACATTCAGGCATTTTTCAGTTATATCTGACTCTTTGTGATCCCATTTGAGGTTTTCTTGGGAAAGATACTGGAATGATTTCATTTCTTTCTCCAAATCATTTTACAGATGAGGAAATGAGGCAAAAAGAGTTAGGTAACTTGCTCAGGATCCCACAGCTAGTAAGTGTTGGAGGCCGGATTTGAATGCAGGAAAATGAGTTTGTCTTATTCCAAGCCCAGTAATCTGTTCACTGTGCCATCTAGTTGCCCTTTAAATTTATAATGATATAATATTCTGTGAATTAAGTTACATGTTCCTCTATGTTCCTCAAAAATTTTAGGGAACAGTACAGATAGCTGTGGGAAATTACTTGATCAGAAGAAGGAAGTGATTGATGTTTGCTTACATTGTGTTTCCTTTATCTGATATGTCTTTTGTGTAGATACGATTTTTCTTGCACAACAATAAGTGTGGAAATATGTATACATATATTCGATTTGCCAAGTATTTTAACATAATTAACATGTAGTGGATATCCTGCCATCTAGGGGAGGGGTGGGGAGTTGGGGGGAAAAATCTGTAACAGAAAGCTATGTAAGGGTTAATGTTGAAGAATTACCCATACATATGTTTTGCAAATAAAATAAAATTTAAAAAAGAAGGAAGACAAAGTACAGAAGGAAGCTGGAGATAGACCTTTATTCACCTGAAAGATGAGATAGGGTAGTAATTTCTTCATGGGAAGTTCCTCATGGGAAGCTTGGAACTGAGAAAATGGGATGGAGGAATAAAAAATGGATCTCATCCTATAAAGGGAAATTGAAGAATGCAATTAAATAACATTCCCAAAACATGTGAAATATATGTTAATGGTGAGAAATAGGAGTCTTATAATTGGTTTTATATCAATGTGAGACCACCTCTTCTGAATAAAAATTGTGGGTGCCAAGAATATACCAGATTTCAGAAAAGAGAATGTACAGCTCCCCACTTACTGAGGATGGTAAGGGGAGAAATAGAGAGATAGGATTAGGCCAGGGAACTTTATGACTTGGGACCCAGAATGGTTCATACCACACATCACTGTTTCTTTCATAAACTGATATTTCTAAACAATGAGGTTTAACACAAGGTCCTGCAAAACCAAAACCAAGTATACACACACACACACACACACACACACACACACACACACACACACACACACACACACACACAGAAGGAGAAAGGGTGGTATCTACAAATACACTAATACTGAGTATATTTGTAGTGAGATAGAGGAGGAGCCTCAAATTTGGAACTCCTAGTCCCAAATGCTTCATGAGGAATATAAATGAATGGAAGAACATAAGTCAAAATAGATTGTAAGATAACAGAAATGAAAAAGAGAATAAAGTAACTGAAAACACTTAAGTTAAGAGGATGGAAATGGGGCAGGAAAGATTTTGAATCACATACTTATCTGGGAGGGAAAAAGGAAGGATCAAGATGAAGAAAATGAATAAATAAAAAAGCCAGAGAAATTAATAGTAAGTAAATTCAATGAACTTAAGATGGGGCAGGTAACTTGACAGAGGGAGAGCCTGTAGGAATAGACTAGCATCAAATTAGTGTAAGCAAAACTAAAACTAATAGCACTGACAAAGTGCTGACTTAAAGGAGGTAGAGATGAAAATCAGCACAAAAGAAATAAATGGAGGAAAACACAACCCAAACTATCATAAACCTAAATGTGAATGGATTAACCAATCTAATAAAATGAACAGGAAAATTAAATCCTCCAATTTGTTCCATACCAGAGACACAATTTAAAAATAAAGACACAGCAAAAACGTGAAAGATCCCAGAACTATTTACCTGGTCCTATCTCTCTCCTGAACTCCAGTCCTTTGTCATTATCAGCCTATGTTTTATTTCAAACTGCAATTCCCACAGAATCTCAAACTCAATATATATGCACCACCACTCATTATCTCTCCTCTATACCCAATCATCCTCCAAAATACCTTATTTCTGCTGAGGTCATACAGAACCCTCAATGACTCACTGCTCATAGTCAATCAACTGCCAAATCTTACCAGTTCTGTCTCTACAACATATCCAGAATCCATCCCATTCTCTGTATCCTATGCTAGTTCAGGCTCCCATCATTTCTCAGCTTCTAACAAATTTCCTTGCCTCAAGTCTCATTTTTCTTCAAATTATTTTCCATATAGCTGTCAAAATAATTTTTAAAATTTATTGCAAATTTAATCAACAAACTCAAACATTTTAATACACAAAGAACAAGAAAGAGGATTATATAAGAAACTATAAATCTGCTATGCAGTTTGACTTTTAAGAAATTATCAATATAGGGTGTCCCCAAAATCTTAGTGTAGTTTTAAGCTATTAAAGCTACTTAAGCTATTAAATTTATTAAAACTTTAATGGCTTAAAATTGCACTGAGATTTTTGAGATGCCATATATTGATACTTCTTAAAAAATCAATCTCTTTAGTTTTAAAACCAAGCTTTAATAACTTAAAACTGCATTAAGACTTCTGGGACACCTCGCATGCATTAAATTTTTAAATAATGACAAAATTACTCTAGTTGATTGTATTCTCCACTACACTTCTTTTTTGTTTCTTCTATATATTAAAATGTTTTACTTATGCTCTTTTTTGTTTAGATAGCACTACCCACTTTTCCTCTTCTATCTTCTTTACCACTGTGACCTACCCTACCCTCTGCCTAGGTCTCTCTTATATTATGGATGGTCCAGCAAAACAAAGCAACATATGAAGTCTGAGAATGCTTGTCATATTCTGCATCTCTAGTCTGTCACCAATCGGTCAAGAATTGGCAGGTATATTTCATCAGTTTTAGGAAGCTACTATTTTTCATTGCTTTAATCAGAGTTCAGAGGTTTTCAATTATTCATATTACTGTTGTCTTCACTTAAATTATTTTACAACTGTTCATTTCACTGTATCAGTATGTGTAAGTCTTCTTACGTTTCTCTGTATCTAGCACATTTAACATTTCTTAAGACACAATTACATTTGTGCCTTACATGTGCCTTATACACAACATACATTTACATTAATATACCATAATTTTTATGCCATAATTTAGATTGCCATTCCCCAATCAATGAATGCCTATTTTATTTCCAGTTCTTTGCAACAACACTCTAACGTACAGATTGGACCATATCACTCTTCTGCTCAATAATTTTCAATAACTCCCTTTTATCTAGAATCAAGACCATGCCTTTCTTTTTACAATCCAACAATTCTATCCCTTACATTTTCATCTTTTACTTCAGGCTTTGTTGAAGAGGTCTTTTTGCAAAGACCAATCTTTTTATAGTAACTTTGATCCTCTCCTCTTCTGTCTCATCATCTATGGCAGATTGCTTCCTCCCCTCTCCCCACTATCATCCCTGCTCTCATAATCTTCAATCTTCTTTTATCTACAGGTTACTTTCACAAAACTTGCCCAAGAACCTCCAAAGTTTTTTTTTAAACCTCTCACTATATCTTACTCTCCAAGGAACTATAGTCCCATATATTTCTCCTCCCCTTCATACATAAGATCTTGAAAAAGCTGTCGATACTAATTCCCTCCTGTGCTTCACTTCTCTCTTCCAAACCTTCCACAATCTGGTTTTTGAACTAAACCTCTTTAGAGCATTGATCAATTGTCAAACCAACAAGATCTCCTCATCTTCCTTGAGCTCTGCAGCATTTTGTACTCCTGATTACCTTCTAATAGATCCTTATCACCTTTGAGGTACCCCTATTTGGCATTTTCACCAGAATATGTAGGCCCCATTTTACCTTTCCAACGTTATTAAACATTCGTCCTCTATACTCATGCTCCAGCTTTACTGGACTATTTATTGTGTCTCATAAATGACATACTCTCTCTATCTCTATATTTTCTTCAGGCTGTCTCTCACATCTAGAATGTTCGCCTCTTAGAATGCTTGGCTTCCTTCAGAACTCAACTTTATTGCTCCTTCTGTATCACATCTTTCCAACTAGTGTTTTCCTCTCCAAGCTTTGTAAGTATTTTATATGTGGATTTTTTTTTCTTACAGAGGCATGTAAATTATTCAGGGAAAGTAATAATTTTAATAATCTTTTATTTTATGGCATAAAATGATCATGTGTGTACACTTGTATGATACTAGGATGACTTAGAACATCTGACCTTAACATAGTATAAAGCTGGATTGAGCTGGTTTCCTTTCCTTTAGTTAGTTCTTTGTCAATCAAGTGATGGATTTTGTGCTATTCACATATACTCTAGTCCTCTCTCTTGTTATTTTTTAATTCAATGGTTTTTAAGAATGGCTACTCCTCCAAGGAATGTACAAAAATTATAGCTCTTAAAGAGCACACTTCAATTACCATTAAAGATATTGTAGTATCTATTGTTGTGGGGACATCAATTTCAAAATCACTCAAACGAAGAATCTTTTCTCTACAACATCATCTATAAGTAATTATTCAATATTTGCTTGAAAAATTCTAGAGAGATAAAAAAAAAAACAAAAATCTTTCTACTTTCTGAGCTAGCCCTTTCTGTTTTTGGAGAGCCCTAAATGTTTGGAAGTTTTTCTTTATATAAAACTGATAGCTTCCTCTCTTCAACTAACACCCACTGCTCCTAATTCAGTCTCTTGGACTAGTCAAGAGAAGTCTAACTCCTCTTCCATGTAGCAATCTATCAAAATATGAAGACTGTCTTCAAACATACCCTCTGCATTACTCACTGAAGGAACACTGCTTCAGTTTGTTAGATAACAGCCTGTATCAGGTAAAAGAAAGGGTAGGCATAGTTAACACATTTGAAAGGATGTTATTTAAGGAATCCATTTATTTCCAGATGGGAAATTAACAATGAGACCAAATGGAAGTATGAACAAAGATTTGTTTTACCTTTTTAATTTTTTTAAATGCTATTTCTCCACAGGGTGAAAAATATCTAGATAATTTGGAACTGTTTTCTAGTCAGAACTAGAATGAGTAGGGAATTTTGATGACAGAGAATAGAAGCAAGTTTCTTTGCTTTGAAAAACCTAGTGAAGGAGTCAGCTTGAAGAATTTTCACAGAAAGCTTCTTTCTAGAAATGGACTACAGTTCACCCTTAACTGCAGGGAATCCCTAACAGAATCAGTAAATAAGCAACTCTGGAATTAAATTAGCCCCTAGCTATCTTAAGCAAATAACCTACAAGGGAAATTGTGTTATCTAACTGGCCAGTTGATGCTTGGTTTTTTCCAGCTTTAAGGAAGAAATTAAATGGGATTGTAGTGTATTACTCTCATTTCAAATCCTCTGGAGCAGATAAAGATTATCATGAAACTGGCCAAGGATGAAATTTAAATAAGTAGTGATTGGAAAGGATGACAGTAAGAGTTTCCAACCCACAAAAACAGACAAATTAGTTTAATTAACTGCAAATTTTGGAGTACAAAGATATGGGGGGAATTATTTAGCTTGATGTGTAATGCATGCTCAATATTTTTTTTGTAAACAAACAGATTAGAGAAGAGGAAACTCACCATATAATTATCCTTAAACACATACACATCATCACCATCAGCACCATCAAAAACAATTTGGAACCAATGATACATTTTTCTCATAAGTCACTGTCTCTTTTATAATGGCAGTGTGGATGACAGATATTTTAGGTCTAATCTGTGATTTTCAGCAAGAAAGAAATAATTTTTCTCCTATCTGATATTATTCAGCATCATTCTAGTTTTGGCTCAAAGGTCTTATGCAGTAGTCATGTAAAAAAAAAAAAGATTAGGACTTCTATTTAATATGGTTGTATTATTTCTTGTTACCTGAGAAGGCTGTCTTCACAAAGATACTGCCTTATGTGAGAAGCATTTGTGCCCTCTGACCTCTGTTGAAAATTAAACCGCAGCCCCACAGCCAACGGGACAATTGAGGACTAGCACTGTTTGGCTTCCTCATGCTGGGCCAGAGGTGACTTCAAGACAGTACTTATAAACTACATGTTGGTTAACCTATTAGAAGCCTGATACAGCAAACCAGATGAAAGACAATGAGTACCTAAATTAGGGTTGTGACCATGTAGGTGAAGAGAAGGGGCATATATGGGATATTTTATGAAACAAATGTATTAGACTTGGCAATTAGCTGGTTATGGTAGTAAAGGAAAAGGAAATGTCAAGGAGAAATTGAAAGTTTTGAACCTGGGTAATTGGAAAGATGGTGGTTACCTCAAAAGAAAGAGGGAGATTTAAAGGAGAGATGAATTTAGAAGGGAAGTTAATTAAGTTCCATTTTGTGAGAATGTTAAATTGAAAAGCCAAATGAGATAATATGCATAAAGAACTTTTCGAATCTTACATTATGACAAAAATGCTATTGTTGTTGTTATATACCCATTTATAGATATCCAACAGGCAGTTAGTGATGAGGGACTAGAATTGAGCTAATGAAATCCATAATGGGAAAAGGTATATAGAAAAGAAAAGAAAGTGGTTTAAGAAAGCCTTTGGAGGGGGCGGAGCCAAGATGGCCAACAGCAGACAGCTTTCTCTGTGAACTCCTGGGACCTTCCCTCAGACCCAGACAAAGTGAGCCTTCGAACTGGTTTTTGAGAGAGGGCTCCGCCAAACATTGGACTACAACGCACTTCTATCAAAAATCTACCTTGAAA
>JAJPUD010000287.1:54446-108330 GCA_023553655.1 Myrmecobius fasciatus
AAAGGTCTCATCTCTAAAATATATAGAGAATTGTCTCATATTTATAAAAATTCAAGCCATTCTCCAATCAATAAATGGTCAAAGGATACGAACAGACAATTTTCAGAGGATGAAATTAAAACTATTTATAGTCATATGAAAAGGTGCTCCAAATCACTATTGATCAGAGAAATGCAAATCAAGACAACCCTGAGGTACCACTTCACACCTGTCAGATTGTCTAAAATGACAGGAAAAGTTAATGATGAATGTTGGAGGGGACGTGGGAGGGCTGGGACACTGATGCATTGTTGGTGGAGCTGTGAACAGATACAGCCATTCTGGAGAACAATTTGGAGCTCTGCTCAAAAAGTTATCAAACTGTGCATACCCTTTGACCCAGCAGCATTTCTATTGGGCTTATATCCCAAAGAAATCATAAAGGAAGGAAAAGGCCCCACATGTGCAAGAATGTTTGTGGCAGCCCTTTTTGTAGTGGCTAGAAACTGGAAATTGAATAGATGCCCTTCAATTGGAGAATGGCTGAATAAATTATGGTATATGAATATTATGGAATACTATTGTTCTGTAAGAAATGACCAGCAAGATGATTTCAGAGAGGCTTGGAGAGACTTACATGAACTGATGCTGAGTGAAATGAGCAGAACCAGGAGATCATTATATACGGCAACAACAGTACTATATGATGATCAATTCTGATGGACATGGCTCTCTTCAACAATGAAATGTTTCAAACCACCTCCAATTGTTCACTGAAGAAAGCCATATACACCCAGAGAGAGGGATGAGAAATGTGGACCACAACATAACATTCTCATACTCCTTGATTGATGTTTGCTTACATTGTGTTTCCTTTATCTGATATATCGTTTGTGTAGATAAGATTTTTCTTGCACAACAATGATAAGTTTGGAAATATGTATACATTTATTCGATTTGCCAATATTTTAACATAATTAACATGTAGGGGATATCCTGCCATCTAGGGGAGGGGTGGAGAGTTGGGGGAAAAATTTGTAACGGAAAGCTATGTAAGGGTTATTGTTGAAGAATTACCCACACATATGTTATACAAATAAAATAAAAATAATTAATTAATTAATTAAAAAAAATTTAAAAAAAGAAAGCCTTTGCAATATCCTACTGTCCATTCATTAGTCAGTATCCTCTTTTAACTCTGCTGTCATGAGAGCATAGATTTTTAGAACATGAAAGTACATCAGAAGTTGTCTAGACTTGGAAAACTGTTCATATCAATATTTTCTTTAAAAAATTTTAGTTCCACGTGCATTATGCACTTACTATGAAAAATGTGGGTTTATCAACTGGATTTCTCTATTAGCCAATGCTGGGAATGATTTTACATGGAGGTTAAATAGAAAGTTACATACTTGATGTCATAGAATCCGAGCATTTCAGAACTAGAAGGAACCTTAGTGGCCATCTAGTTTAATCCCTTTGAGGAAACTAAGAACTAGAGAGATGGTTTACCCAAAAATATTAAGTAGTAGAACAGGGATTTGAATCAAAATTCTGATTCCAAATACAGCAAACTAAGTACAGTATCACAATGCTTTTTTTACATGATAAAAGGTCCTCTTAATTCAGAATACCAGCCCCACTAATTCTGCTCCCCGCCTGAAAATTCCATCACCCCCTTCACCTCACTGTTCAAATAACTCAGTTCTTGGGTAAAGGGGTAGAAGTGGAAAGATTGACGACCAAGTCATTATTAATCACTAACATGCCCATTCATATAAGTCTACTCCTCTCTAGTAGGCTTGGAAAACCAAGAAGAACAATTTAGAAATTAGATAAACATGGGACAATTAAGATTTGATAAGACTAAATGAACCAAGTAAAGACTAGAGAACACTATGAATTTTAATCCTCTTAAAGAACTATATATATGAAAATTTGAGATACCTCCACTGAGGTGACCAAAATTGAGCCACTAGGTACAGAGATAAAAGTGTTTTTTTAAAAAATACTATTTACTACAGTTGTCTCAAGCTGGTCCTGCCTCAATTTGTTGTCATTTAATTGTTTTTCAGGGATGTTCAACTCTTAGTGTGACCCCATTTGGGATTTTCTTGGCAAAGATTCTGGGTAATTTGTCAATTCATTCTCCAATTTATTTTATAGCTGAGGAAACTGAGGCAGATGGGATTAAGCTACTTGCCTAGGGCCACATAGCTAGTGTCTAAGGCCAGATTTAATTTCAGGAAGAGAGTCTTTCTGACTCTGGGATTAGTATTCTTATCCACTGTGCACTTAGTTGCTCAATTCTACTTCAATACCTTGTTCATAAATCAGAAGATTTCAGTTCTAGATGCTGGGCTAATAGCTCAGTTTTCTGAACTGTAAAATTGGAACAAAAATATTTGTACAAGTTAATGGGATCAAAAACATACTATTTGTAATGCTCTTCATAATCCTTAGAAATTCTTTTAAAACTTATTTTATTTTAAAAGAACAGAGTAAGAAAAAAAGAAAAACAGAAAAGGAATACCAAAACAAAAGAGAACATTGTCACGTGCCCAGTAGAACATCAGAGAGGATTCAAAATATATACTAACAACTTTACTAGTTAAAGAAAGTATATATATACACACACACACACACACACATATATATATATATATATCAGTAGAAGAAATTATATTCATGAATGACCATCTTTTCTTACTTCCTTGTAAATTGTTCTTTTGTTCTCTGCTGGGCAACTTTTTTTTTACTTTATTTTTCCCCCACCCCTTTCATCCCTCTCATCCCCAAGCAAGCTATAGTTAAGAAAAGATATATTTATGTATATGTATGTAGATACATACATATACACACACATACCACCCCTCCTCTCCCATATACATATTTCTTATTCCTGCTGTCTCTTTGCTTTAATTCTGCTCCCTAACTTGCCTTGCTATTATTTAACCTCCCCCCTCCCATCCTTGGATCCCTCCTTTGCTTCCCCACCCACCCATCCCTCCCTCTTTATTTCTTAAATAAATTTTGGAGGGTGCTATACCCTGTTGCCTATTTGGCCCATTCCTGATGTGAGTAGTTTTTCAGAATTACAAGCCCTCCTCCCTCCTCTAATGCCTCTGTCTGTTCTTCCTCTGTACCTCAGTTGTATAACATTACTATTTTTACCTTAACTCTACCCCAAATTTTCTTTTGAGCTATCCTATTGCTTATGTCAAACTTAAAATATGATATATATTTCCCATAGTAACCCCCCCAAACTCCTGGACAAAAAATTGTCCATGTTGAGTTCCTAGAAACTGATTTTTGATATTGACTCTTATATGTTAAATTTTCTATTAAGTTTGGGTTTGGTTGATAGAAAGTCCTGAAAATCTGCAAGTTCATTGAATGTTCATTTTTTCCTCATTCAATATTATAAATTATTTTGCTGGATATGATATTTTTGGCCTCAGATCTATTTTTTTGCTGGTAGATATGATTCCAGAACCTGTGGTCTTTTATTGTGGCTGCCGATAAGTCCCATATAATTCTAGTTGTAGCTCCAGTGTATTTGAATTGCTTTTTTTCTTGTTTCTTCCAAAATTTTCTCTTTCATCTGGGGTTTTTGAAATTTGGCAATAATATTCCTATGTGTTTTCCACAAAGGATTTCATTGAAGTGGTGATTGGTGGATTTTTTTCTATTTCTATCATATGTTCTATCACTCCAGGACAATTTTCTTAGGTTATTTCTTGCATTATTGTACCAATGTCCTTTTTTTGGTCATAACTTTCAGGCAGTCCAATTATTCTTATACTTTCTCTTCTTAATCTGTTTTCCATATTTGTCATTTTTCTTAAGTTTCACATTTTGTTCTATTTTTTTCATTCTTTATAATGTTTTGTTATTTCTTGGTCTCTCATAGCTTTACTGATTTTCTCCTTGCCCAATTATAATTTTCAAAGTTATTTTCATCTTTGAGCCTCTGCATCTCCTTTTCTAGTTGGCTGACTTTTTTTTTTTTATAATTTTGTTTTTCTTGGATGGTTTTTATTTATATTTTAGTTTTCCCTCAATGTCTCTCATTTGATTTTCAAATTCTTTTTTTGAGTTCTTCTATAAATTCTCTCTGGGCAGGGAGTCATTTCACAGTACTCTTTGGCCTAGAAGCTTTTTTTTTATCTCAATGTTTTCTTCTGAAGATGAACCCCAACCTTCCCCATTCCCAGAGTATGTTTTTAAGGAGGGGTTCTTTCTCTGTCACTTCATTTTTTTAAAATAGGAGGTATTAGTGTAAGCACCTCTAATTGTGAGGTGGGGGAATGGTGCCTCAAGCTTCCCTTCAGCTCTCCCCTCTAATCAAGAACCCCAAACCAAGAGCTCCACCCTTCAACAAGTGTCCACAGCCAGCAGCTTTCTTGCCTCACTGCCTATACACTCTCAGGTGATGGCTCCTTCTTGCCCAGAGCCATGTCTCTGTAGCACTGCTGGGCCTGGTTTTCCTAATCAGCTGAGGTTTCCCTCTTCCTGGACACAGACCCTGATTCCTCAAGCAGTCCTGGAGGTGAAAGTTTCTGTGGCTCCTGCTGAGGTTTCAGCCATACCCAGCTAGCCTTAGGAGTCCCCATGTAGTGTTTCTGCAGAGCTAGAACTGTTTACATTTCACACAGGTTAATCTCAACCTCCAGGACTTAAGATCTTCTCAGGTTGTATTAGGAGGACCCCTCTTCTTCCACAACTATTCTTGATTTTTCACCAGCCTATGTTTTCCTGAGATGCAAATTTGTTCTATTTGTGGGGGAAATCTGGAGAGCTTGAAATTTATCAGCCTACTCCACCATCTTCCCGGAATCTTCCCCATTCTTAGAAATTCTTAAAAATCTTAGAAATTCTATCTCTCCTTGAAATATCTGTAATTTTACTGATGTGATCTTTCAATCAGTGCAGATCATAATATTTCCAAGTCTTCTCATACTGAATGATTTTTGATTTTGATTTGGTCTTCCACACAGAACCCCACTGGAGGCTGAAGGATTTCCTCTGTCTCTTTTAACAATTTAGGAATACCAATACTGTACTCTCTCTTTCAACCCTCATTCTTCATATATGACCCAATCTGTTTATGATAACTAACAATAGCTAGCATTTATATATTGCTCAAAAGTGATAATGTTTATCACTGATAACTTCTTTTAATATCTATCTTATGAAGTACATCATCACTGGTGATATATGTGCCCCCCCTCAGCTCTTCCCTCTTTTATTATTCTATTATCATATTAAAATTAGCTAACATTTTAGATTTTTCTGCCATTGCTATGTTTCATGATCTGCAATTATGTATTACCACCATATAATTTTAAAAAGATGTGTGTTTTTTTTTTTAAACAAGCCATGTGATCATTGAAGATGATAATTAATTTCCCAATTGTGGATTTATTTATTTATTTTTGCTGAGGCAATTGGAGTTAAGTGGCTTACCCAGGGTCACACAACTAGAAAGTGTTAAGTGTCTGAGGTCAAATTTGAACTCAGGTCCTCCTGACTTCAGGGCTGGTGCTCTATCCACTGCACTATCTAGTTGCCCTAGCATAAGATTTAGAATGGAAAAGGATCTTAAAAGACCATCCAGTTCTACCCTTTAGATTAAGAGATAAGGAAACTAAGGCCCACAGAGATCAAATCATTTGCCCATGGTTGAATATGTAATAGAAAGCAAGGACAGCACTGGAACACAGGTCCTCAGATTACAAATTCAGCACTCTTTCCATTACACTATTTTCTGTAGTTCAATGCCCACTACAGCTTCTATCAGTCTATAAAATGATGAGTTAATAGTAACATTTACATTATGGAATAATGCAGTATAATTATAAAACCTGTTATTCACAAAAATACATTTGTTGGTAAAATAGTTCAGCTTCAAAGCCCATACCAACACCTCATCTGTGCCAGGTTGAGCCCCAGAGATCTATAATTAGTTTGAAATGAAGAGGGGTTTGCCTCAGGATGCCAAATGTAGAGAATGTCAAATAGGATCAAAATTGGCAGTCCTTCAGCAATGTAGAAGTATCAGAGTTTAGCATGAGATAGTAAGAATAGTTAAAATAGAAAATTACCAGATGGCAAGCTGGATTGAGCCTTTGCCCTACCTTTCTTCTCCATCCCACTCCCAAATGACGATGTTTTATACTGTTTGTCTTGGGGGCAAAAATTGCCAGTTATGGAGCCTGCCAGGTTCAGGGCAGATTTATCCTCCAAAGTAGCCTTGGGCAGCAGGTACTCAGGAAGCAATCCCCTCTGTGTGCTCAACCCAGCTGAACATTTATCCTTTTTATTAGACAACAGAGTATAAAAACGAAAAAGGCATCCAAACATATATTAGGGGAAAGACAACTTGGGACCAGCTTGGGCGAGGACACTGGGAAAAGCTTTGAGCATGCTGGCAACATGGGCAGGTAATGTGCTGCATTCATAATCAAATCACTCCAGATAAAACCTTCTTCTAAGAGGAAAGGTCATTGCTATGATTTGACTGCTACTCTTTGTCAATATGCTTTTCTAACTAACTACCACATAAAGACAGTGTTATATGGGCTTCAGATCTATGTCTGCAAGCCAAGAGACATGCAGCAATTCCTATTAAATCGACCATTTAACACTCACTGAATCCCTCTCCATCCTTAGGCCTGACTTTTGTTTACTCAAGTTCTAATTCCATGGAGGAGGAGGAGGAGAAAATGGGGAAATTAGTTTAACTAGAAGTTTAGGGTCTCATAAAAGGCTTTAACTAGTTTCAGGAAGATATTCACAGATGGCTGCACTATAAACACACATACATACACACATGCACAGACACAAATAATAAATACATTTATTATAAAGAGCCAGGGAGTATAAAAGGACTATGGGACGGAGTCTTAAAATGAATCTTTCAGAGTCTGTGCTGATGCAGAGTTGGGCACATTCAAATTCTCAACTGTCCCCTTGCCATCCCAGGCGTCACTCCAAGAAAAGTAAAGAAGCCTCTCTTAGTATTCCTATTTCTGCATTCTAATGCTAGTTCAACATAATAAGCCTGTGTCTTTAAGGTCTCTTTCAACAGCAATAATACCTCATGTCCTCAATTTCTTAAAGGTTTACATAGCACTTTCTTCACCATAACACTGTCAGTGGGCTACATAAATATTATTACTTTTGTTTCACAAATGGGGAAAAAACTGAGTCTCAGAAGAGTGACTTGACTAGGGTAACAACACTAAATGTTAGAGGGAGGACTTTCAGAATCACACATATTGAAACCCCTGTCTCCTTCTCACTAAGTCAAGCTGACCCTCAATGATTAGTTTTACTTTCCCCACTGAGCTTGTAAACTTCCTGATGGCAGAGCCCAATCATGTTTTGCACTTCTACATCCCCAACAATTGCCTGGTGTAGCAGCATTGAAAACATAATCATGCCCAGAAGAATAGTTGTTGATTCTTTGAGATTTCCCCATCTGTGTTATAGGAAAGATCATACAATAAAAACTCTACCTTAAATCAGAACTCTATATAACCATCTGGAATTCCAGGAAAGTCAGCACAGAATGTACCCACAAATCAACTTTTTAAGACTCAATCGGCTGAAAGATTGTTGGATCCTAGGGCACTTTGATGCTACCATGAGAGAAGAGCTAACTTGGGGACTGATCATAGAATGGAGTTATCTTCAGGCTTCCCATTTTAACCAATTAACTTTGTTAACCAGGGGCTAAGCTCCATTGGTTCCACATCATTGGAATATAATAGTTATAAGTGCCCTCTAAATTGTGTTCCCCTTGAGAAAAGCTATGATCACCCCTCTCTTGTTCCTTTACTTTGAAGGGAATGTCTAAGCTTTAACAGACCAACAGTACTACATACTGTGTATGTAATTTTTTTTTTGTCTATACAGGATCAATAAAGAAGTTTTACAGTATAAGGAAATATGTATGAAGTATAATTACACTCTAACAGTTATCACTTTTCACTTTGGCTTTACCCTGTACCATATCACAGGGCACTGACCCTTTAAATTTTTGATCTTTGGATAACTCATAAAGGATAGTCAGAAATTTATAAATTTTTAAATTTTCATCTATGATTCAGTTCTAACTGAACTCCCCCCTTTTATCATCGATTACTTACCTTTACAGCACTCTATTTCTGACAAATTAGGATTATTCTTCATTCCTTGTTTTGCCCCTCCTCCCTTCCAACTTCTTTCTTTGTTCACACTGTTGTCTACGCTTGAAGTATATACTCTTTTTTCCTGTCCCTTTTCACCCCTTCCTCCCCATCTGCTAAAGTCTCTCCCTTTCCTTCAAAGTTCAATTCAGGTGCCTCTTTTTAAGAGAAAGAGTGGGGAAGAGAAAGGAACAAGCATTTATTAATTGCTTATTCTATGCCAGGCACTGTGTTAATAAGCATTTCACAAATATCCCTCCTTAAATTTCTTGAGAGTATTTTGTAGCATCCTTTGTCTTTCACTTTCTTTTCTCCTGTATCACAGTATACTTGTCTCTCCTTCCGCTCCTATTAGATTGTAAGATCCTTGAGAATTGCACCTGTATTCTACCTATCTTTGCATCCTTACTGCCTAGAACAGTGGTTAAAAAAAGTGTGTTGACTTGAATTCCCCACTACCAATCAATCATTACTTATTAAGTGTTATCATGTGCCAGGCACTCTAAGGGTACCAAAAAAAAAAAAAGCAAACCGCCCCTGTCCTCAGTGAGTTTACCTACTACTATGCTAGGGTAGGTGTGGGAACACAGGAAAAATATAAGCCATCCATGGCTGTTGCCCTGAAGGATTTAATAGACTATTGTGTAACTCTAAAAGACCACTGAGGGGCAGCATCTTGTAGCGGAAAATACACTGGCTTCAAGGTCAGGTTTGAATACATGTAGTATTTCTTGGGGTTGTTATAAGTTAAAAAAAAAAAAAAAAAGATCTTTACCAGCTTTAAAACCTATAGAAATGTTTGTTGTTAGTAATAAATTCCTCGTTAGTCTCTTTGCCTCAAATACATAAACTCTCGTTTATATATAATATAGAAGACACTAATATAGAAGAGACCCATCATTTCAAAAATGGTGATGATTGTGGCAAGATTAATCGTAATTTAACCCCTGATTCTGGCTATCAGTAAAAGGAATATGGGTGGTACCCAATCCTAAAGAATGGAGGACCAGGAAAACTGGCTTTCAGACACATTCCTCTTTTTCCCCTTCTTTTTTGTGTCAGGAGAAAAGGCTAGGAAGAAGAAAAGGCATGAGAAAGGGAAAAGATCTCAAGACATAAGGATCAAAATTTCAAATTTCATGCAGTCAAGCTAATTGAAAAAGATACAGTATTTTTCTCCTTCCTCAGGCTTCTAGGTTCCCCAATGGGAATTTTTCAGGTGTGTTGCAAGAGCTAACCCTTTGGCAAGCCAGCAGCACTCAATTACAGGCTGAGAGCTTCCAAACAGTGCTGTCAGTCATCCCCTTGCATAGTCAGAGTTGAGAAAAGAATGGAATGCTTAAATTCAGACACCACTGCTGCTCTCATCCCTGTGCTAAGAGGTTCTCTGCATGTAATGTGTATTGTTTCAGGGACCTATTTTTATTATTGTACCAGTTGCTGATGGAAGAATTATTTAAGAAAAAAAAAAAAAAGGTCCAAAGGTCTCATGATCAATTTGTGGGCTACAGTAATCAAAGGGTTACTCTTTCCTCAGGAGATGGAGCCTGACCAACACATTTCCCTGGACATTTCCTCCTCTGCTGGTAGGAGATTAGATTATGAGGCATCTACTTATTGTCAACCAGCTCAGGCCCACCTCCAGGACTCAAAAGGAAGATCATCTGGGCCAGAGGGAATTTGTCATATAAAGAAACCTAGGAAGGTGTTGTGTCTCAATTAGACTAAATAGCTTTTAGAAAGAGTTTTGGTTTTGGTTTTCCTTTCTTTTCCTCTTGTTGTTTTGGTTGTTATCCTGTGGGAAATAGCACTGGAAGGATTTGTTTCACCAATAAGAAATTTCTGTGATTATAGTCAAACTCAAACATTTTGTTATTAGAATTAACTTATAAGAGAGATGGATAACTTACTTTTTTAAGTCAGGAAGAGGTATTGTTGAAAAGCTGAATTGCAAAGTACTTTTGACAGTAAATATCTGAGAAAAAGAATATTTTGAAAATTTGAGTGGGAATGACTTGAAATATATTAAATTGTCTTTGAATTATAGCTTGTGGAGCAAAATGAAGGCCTTTAATTAAAAGTGTTAGCCCAAAGCAGGTTGGCTCCTGCTATGAAATGTGACCCTTAGGAAATTTAATCATGTGTGTGGAAATGCAAATATATTTTCATTTACTAATGACTACAACCATGGGCTTAACTTAACTCTGCCCAACTTTACCTCTTCCCAGTGCCACAGAAAAACCAAAAGGCAGATGTTTTCTGTGTTGGGACTGCAGGAGGGTAATGCTCTTTGCTACAATAAAGCTCAACCAAAAAACTAAGGAAAAAAAAGGAACTGAAGTATTATAGCAATCATATATCACTGTACCTGAGGGAAAGAGCTCAGCATCTAGGTGGGCCAGCTCTGTCACCACTAAAAGTCACTTTGGGCCAGAGACTGAAACCTTTGAAATATGAATTTGTTCATCATGGAGGAGGCTGAGAAGGTTTTGAAACCTAACCCTTCAGAAAACAACCAAAGGAAAAAAAAATAAGAAAGGGACTATAAAGGGGGAAAAAAAGATGAAATTACTAAAATCTTGAGGTAGAAAACTCAGTTAAAGAACTTGAGCTTAAACAGATAAAGCAACCAGAAAGTTATTAATGACAAAACAGCTAAATGAGTCTAGACATCTTTGAATAAATATTGCAAGACAAAAGAAAATGAATCAACACCTGATGATGCAGAGCACCCTGAGGATTCCTCCCAAAGCATGGAACCGCAATAGGATGATCTAGAATGGCTTAAAAGAGAAATAATAATTATGAGAGGAGAATTTATGGCTAACAAAACAGACAATTAACAGAACAGAAAAACTGAGTCCATAGTGACAAGTTTCTTCACCAAAGAAACAAAAAAGAGGACAATTGACTGGGAATGCGTCTGGAAGAAGTGAAGGAAAAAGCAATAATATTAAAAATAAAGTAAACTCTCCATATAAGCTAAGTATATTGATCTTAAAGATAAGATGTTTAGAGATAATTTAAAGATTATAGCTGAAACAGGCTGTGGTACATGAATGTAATAGGATATTACTGTCTTTTAAGAAAAATTTTTGATGAATACAGAGAAGCATTGAAAGATCTACATGAACTGATGTGAGTGATAAAAACAGAACCAAGAAAACAATATACACATTACTACAACAATGTAAATGGAAAGAACAACTATTAAAAAAAATCAAAACCGAATGCTGTAAGATTATAAGAACAAGAATGCTTTAAAAGAAGAAACATGAAAAAACATTTACCACACCTTTCCTTTGCATGGGTGGTAAGTCCAAAAGTGTTATTATACATTTTATATATGTATTCTATTATATGCATTACATATATCTATATTCTCACTCTTTTGATGTATTAATGAATAATGCTGATTTTTTCCTCTTTTTTTCTTTTTTTTTTTGTCTTAAAAATATTAGTGACTATATAAGATGACTCTTTGGGAGTGGAAGGAGATGAATACTAGGAGAACTATAGTACTGGGGGGAAAAGTATACCCCAATAATATGTATATATTTTTTTAAAAGAATAATTTGGTTCAAAAGAAGAGCCATGAAAAAAACATTCTAATCCCATACCATTGAAGTCAACAAGTGTTCTGCTTTGCACATATTTTTAGGCTTTTTCAATACACTGATAAGTTATGCTAGTATTTTGTCATAAAAATATGATTTGTTATATGAGATGACTGGGAGGAAAAAATGGGAATGATACTAGGAAAAATTATGGGTATGTTAAAAAATGACATCAATAAACACTTTAAAAATACTTATCAGTCTAGGATTGCTTACGTAGGTAAACCATATACATTTTCAAGATTCTTTTACCATCTTGAGGTAGTAGATAGAATATTTGGTCTGTTGTCAGGAAGATCAGAATACAAATCCAGCCTTAGATATTAACTAGTTGTGTCATCCTGGGCAAGTCATTTATTTTCTCTTTGCCTCAGTTTCCTCAGCTATAAAAAGGGATTAATAAAAGTATTGTGAGGATCAAATTTGTAAAGCACTCAGTCAGTGCCTGGCACATAGTTAGCTTTATTTAAATGCTTAATTCTCTTTCCCCTTCCCCCTCTTGGGATCAAAAAACCTGAGTAGGGGCATCACCTCCACATTTACTAAGTGTGTGAATTTGCTTTCAAGTGTTCCCATGGCTGAGTCCTCTTGCTCATTTGAAAATGAGCATACATATTGATCTCAGGATACACAGTGGTCTCAGGAGATCAAGAACTGAGAGAAGTTATCTTCTTAAATCCTCAGTATTACTTCCTATCTATAGATCATTACAGCAGTAAGAATAGCAAAGAAAGTGAATAAACCAGGTGCAAAAGGTGAGTCATTTATTTAATGCCCCTTAGTCACAAACAATGGTATTTATCAACAAGTGTATGGCATGGTGCTAAGGGCACTACTAGAAAAGATACCCATAGGCCCCAGTTTTGTCATGCTGAAGGGCATCGATCAGGTGATAAGCTAGTGCATCTTATCCAAATGTCTCCAGAAACATTGGGCTGGTAACTCAATCAGTATTACCAAATTGCTTATATTTGTTTAATGCTTTATGATTTACAAAGTGCTATCCTCACAGGGAAGTCAGTAGCTGGATTCTCATTATCCCTTTTTTTCTCCAGATGAGGAAACTAACATTTAGGAGTAAAGTAATATACCTAAGGTCACACAGCCAGGCATCCTCAGTGCCAGGACTCAAACTCAATCTTCCTGGTTCTCATTCTAGCATCTCACAGCTAGATGGCATATTGGAGTGATTTGGAATCAACAAAACTTAGAGCTAGAATCTTCCCACAAACACATATTACAAGTAATATGAAAATTGTAGAATAAATTGCAACTTCTCTGGGCCTCAGTTCCCTCATTGGTAAAATGAAGGAATTGGACTCGATGGTTTCTAAAATTCCTGTCTGCTCTAAACTGTGATCCTTTGGATCAAGCAAATAGGGATAGGGCCTTGTTACCATTCTACTCACTGTCACAAACAAAGATTGCCTGGGATGGTGAATTTGGATTATTCTTTCAGAATTGTTATTGGGAATTCTAGTATCTAAGGCAAATCCAACTTGGATTAGGCACATGTCCTGAGGCTTATATTCACTGCCATAATTATTAATCCCACTATTGATCCCAAGTATCCTATGTACAAAGATAACCATTCAGACAGTCTGTGGCCAGTTCACCTGAGCTGGGTATAATCATAACAGGACAGACCTAGGGAAGTGGGGCCAGGACAAAGATGTAACAGTTGTGGGAATCCCGGAATGGCCTGAGTCAGGTAAGAGACAGAAGGAAAGCATGCCATTCTCAGAGGCCAGCAACATTTACCTGATTTTCTAGTCTTCCCCTCAGCATTCTCCAAGTCCTCTATTAGCCCCAGGCTCCATAGGGTGACCATCACAGGACAGAAGTGTCAGTGCCCTGAGGGAAAGCCATGTATATCTTAAATTATCATCTTCCTTTTCCTACTTCCATATGTCTTTCTGATTGCCCAACAAAAGAAGGCAAAGGGAAATGATGATCAGAACAGTTTTCCACTAGCATCTATTAAATTCCCTAGCTACTGGCACTTGATTAGTAATCCACAGGGATTTGACAACCAAAGTTATAATAAGGTCTGCCAATGCCCTCAAGAAGCTTGCCAGATAAGATAGAGGAAGAAGTTTTGTTTTTTTTTTTTTTTTTTTTTTGTAAAGTATCTAGCAATAAAAAGGGACATTTTCTAAGAGCCAAATGAATGGTACTAATGATATTGCAGAGAAGTTCATTAGAGGGAAAGGTCACAGTGAACTAAGATTACTGGGGAAGGAATCTGGGAAAAGTTGTGTAGATCTCTGATTCTTGTTAGGATATGTAGAAGGATCATGACAAATAACTAGGAACACAAATATTACCAAAACAGTCACCATAATGTGGGAAAACTAATTGTGAAGAGGAAAACTCCACAGCAAACCCCAAAGATCACCAAGTAGTGCTGTTGACTAAGTGCCTGACCTTATTCAATGAAAGGGGTCAAGTGCTGTCAATATGCTCATTCTAGGGTTATGTCCTTCACCCAATATCAGAAAACATTTATAGCTCTCAGAGAGCTAAGCTAGTTCTTTTGACCTGTTTAATCTCTTTTGTGGGTGGCAATGCTAATCCCATTAGAGTAAAGGTTTAGGGAGCACAGAGTGATCCAAGTGATTCTGTTTCAGTTCCTACCAGTTAGGAAAAAACTCCATCATTCTATCATATTTACTGAATTTTAATAGAATTTACTCACATAAATAGTCTATATCTGTGTAAAGCACTTTAATCACGATAGAGGCAGTTAGGTATCACAGTTCACAGAGCACAAAATCTGACTTCAAATTTAACCTCGGACATCTACTAACTGTGAACCTGAGCAAGTCACTTAATCTCTGCTGCCTCAGTTTTCTCATCTATAAAATGGCAATATAAGCATCTATTTACCTAAATTGTCATGAAGATCAAATAAGATCATATTTGTAAAGTGCTTTGTAAACCTTGATGCAGTATGTAAATGCTAGAAAAATGAATAAAAGCAAATATGTTAAACATTTAGTATGGTCTTCCAAGACCAGACTACCAAAACTCTTTGTTTACAGGAAAACTACAATTCGGGAGCTAAAAGATAGATAATCTAGGAGGTCAGATAGAAGCCTCATTTTTATATGCAGATGACGGGAAAGACCATAAATTCTTAAAAATTCAGTTTGGATGCTCAGATTCAAACTCTTCCATTACCTGCAGGCAAATTCCAAATACTATCTTCTCACATTTTCTAAAACTGAAGTGAAAAAGCACTAGATTTGATTCTCTTATCAATAAGCTTGTGGTGTTAGATAAGACACATATCCTGCCTGGGCTTCAGTGTTCCCTTCTTCAAAGGAGGGGACTGGCCAAATTGACATCTAAGATCCCTACTAGCTATAATATGATCAGCCACCATATGTAAATACTACTTCACACCTCTCTTAGGAATTATTTCAAGTATAGACCTTTGGTTATTCTGGGGATAGAAATAACTGTTTCTTTAGAGCAGGGATATGTCATGGACCCCTTTGGTAGTGTGGTGAAGCCTATGGTGATTGTTCAGTCATTTCAGTGATGTCCAATACTTCATGACCCCATTTGGAGTTTCTTTGTAAAGATACTAGAATAGTTTGCCATTTCCTTCTTCAGTTCATTTCACAGACAAGGGAACTGAGGCAAGCCTGGTTAAGTGACTTGCCCAGGGTCACATAGCAAGATAAATCTTCCTGACTCCAAACCCAGCACTCTATTCATTGGGCCAACTAGCTGCCCAAAGTCTGTGGACCTCTTCTCAGAATAAAAAGCACAAAAGAAAATATAAGAATCACAAAGGAACCCAATTCTAGTGAAAACAAAAATGTCATTTCTCCCTCCTTTAAAGTTCACAAACTACCCAAAATCTTTTACAAACTCCTTTCAGATCCATAGATCCAAATTTAAGAACTTCTGCATCAAAAACTCCTTTTAAAGGAGTCTCCTTTACACATACTATATTGACCTGATCATTAGTGCTCACTTGCTTATAGTTGCTATTTGGTCCCTGTGCTTGGAGTAGAGCCAAAAAAAAAAAAGAGGGATATACCTATTGTAGCTCTCCCTTCTGTAAAGATGGAACAGCTGAGCTGGTATTTGGGGGCCATGCTTTCAGAGGTCATTTCAGAGGTTTATCATGAAGGGTGGGAAAAGCTTCTTAGTGAAATGTCTTTGCCTGTTCTGATCTTTCTCTGAGAGGGAAGGTGATAACTGCATTTAAAAAAATCACTTGGCTCAGGCTCAGATTTCCACATGGGTATAAATAATGGTTGAAAGCTAAACATAAGTATACCACCAGCATTTTTAATAGGACATCAGATTGATTTTGCTGAACTCTTTCCAGTTATTGTAAGGAGTGACTAGAGTATCTGGAGGACATTTTGCCATGTTCCCTTTGCAGGACAGATAGGTACTTTTAAATCTGTCTCTTCAGCACTTTGGAACCTGGATATATAGGGGAATCTCATTTTTTCCCTCTAAATGTAGATGGGCTATAGCCAAGACTTAGGTATTGGAAACAATGAAAAGGGCTGGCAGCATGGACACATTCTGATACTTCTCAAAAGTTAGCACTTGCATCTTTTTTACTACCCAAAACAGGTCTGTCAAACCCAGTTACAAATTTCCTGAGTATTGCAGCCAGGAGCTAGTAACTTCACCTGAGTTTACAGTACAGATCTGCTTTAATCTTGTAAGAGATGCGTGATATACCTTAGACATAGCCAGAGTCTACCTTTTTACCTTTATTTCTAATTGCTCCCTCTTCATAAATTCCATTTTCCAACCAAACTGGATTACTAGCTGGTGCATGCTCTCATCCAGCCCCTATCTATCTCCAAAGAGCTTTCCTTTTATTTCTAGTTACTAAAATTTTCTTCAAGGTCCAGATCATGTTCTATTCTTTCCTAAACAGTTCCTGATTCTCCTAACTAAAAGTAATCTCTTTTCCTCCCAAAATTTGACTGGAGCAAATTTGACAGATCTCCTCCATCATGCCTTCTAATATAGCAACTTGTTACATTTCCTGTTAGACCAAAAGCTTTTTTAGGGCCAGGATTGGGTCATTTCTTTCCTCTTTATCGACCCAACCCCCAAAACAGGGCACAGCACTAAGTAGGAAGGTGTCAAATAAACGTTTGTAGAACTGAACTGGCCAAACAACAGAGCTGTAACTAACACTTTTTTATGTATGGTGCACAATGGAGTGAGGAGGGAGGGGAAGGGCTACCAGGGTTAGCTACCGGATAAGGAAGCAAATCTTGAGTCTTCTAAGCTACTGAAAGCTGGCTCTTGCTGGGGAAGGAGGAAGAAGTGGAGCTTCTGAAGGAAGGTATATAGTACACCCAGGAAAAAATCTGCTGCCTCTGGAAATGGGGTAGAGGAAAAGCTCAGGTGTAGGAACTGAGACGTACAAAAAGATACATTTTATACCCTCTTAATTTTCTGCCCTGGAGCAAAGCCACTGTAGCTCTACCTATCCATCAGCTTCTTTTCTATTAAGTCAGGGTGTGATCATTTGTCCTTCCAATCTGCTTCTAATCTCCTGGGCTTAGAGTGGGAGAAAGAATATTATCTACTTCTGACTTCAGAAAAAAAGCAATCTATATCCATATATGTTCTCAGATGTTTTGGGGCTTAATTAGTGCTGATGAAATAATTTTCTTTTTGGGTGACAACTGTAATGCAAAGCAGGTGAACTCTTAGAAATGTTCAACTCTGTTCAAACATTAAGCACCTACTAAGAGCATTGCAAATATTAAAACACTAGGGAAATGTAAGCTATTATTATAGTAGGCAGGCATTTTGCTAGGTGCTACTGGCACAATATGTAGAGAATGGGTCCAGAATCAGGAAGATTCAAATTTGGTCTTAGACACTGACTAGCTGTGTGACCCTGGGCAAGTCATTTAACCCTATTTGCCTCAGTTTCCTTACCTGTAAAAAGAACTGGAGAAGGAAATAGCAAATCACTTCAGTGTCTTTGCCAAGAAAACTCCTCAAGGGTCACAAAGTTAGACATGATTAAAACCACTAAACAACTACAAAGGCAACAAAACCATGAAGAACAGTACAGCACCTCCCCTCAAGAAGTTTACCATCTGCTTTGGGGGCAGATAGAAGGATGGTTTGGAATAAGATAAGCCTATGGAGGAGAGGTCCAAAGTGCTCTAGAACAGAAGTATCTATAACTCTCCCCTGAACCATATTAAAATGTAATTGAAATATATTAAGCAAAATAAATGAAAATACAAAAAGTAAATAATAATACATTTTAAAACTAAATTAATGAGCAGACTGTAGGGATTCTTATGTACAGTTTAATCTCTTTTTCTTTCCCCCTTTTCTATTTAAATTTGACGTCAGTGCTCTAGGAAAATTTCAGTTAGGGGGAAAAAAGGTAAGGCTTCATGGAAATGGCAGGACCTGAGCTGAGTGAGGCTAGAAGAAAAAAAAAAGTTTCATAGGTAAAGATAAAGAGGAACTGTATTCCAAGGGTGGAGGAAAACCTCTTCAAATAAATAGATTTGGGAGATGACAAGATAAGATGGAGGAATAGACAATAATCCAGTTTGAATGGAATGTAGTATGTATGAAGAGAGTAGGATGAAATAAAGCTAGAAAGTCATCAGCTAAAGGTAGATGAGGAATTTTATTGAAATCCATAATTTTCTACCCCCTTCATAGTTTAATCACATCAGTTCATATCTACAATTCTTGCCAGCAGTTGTGTTTTTTCCTTCTTTACTGTCTCATCAGATAATATAACAGCACAAGAAAATTACTTATAATGAAGTTTGTATACTAAGCTATACTACTACTATAGTAAGCATTTTATGGTTCACAAAGTAGTTTTTTCTCTTTTACAATGGCCACATAAGGAAAGTGATAGAATCATGATGACAATTTTAAAGGTGAAGAAACTGAGGTTCAGAGATGTGTCAATAAAGGTTGGAGTTCCAATACGGAGCCAACTCTTATCTAGGCCACTAAAAAGGAATAGATAGTATTGGAGCAGGGGCCAAGAGACTGCTGTTTTTGGACCAGCAGGATGATTTCAGAGAGGCCTGAAAAGACTTATATAAACTGATGCTAAGTAAAGTGAGCAGAACCAGGAGATCATTGTACATGGCAACAAAAGATTATACAATGATCATTTCTGACAAATATGGCTCTTTTCAACAATGAAGTGATTCGGGCCAGTTCCAGATTTGTGATGGAAAGAGCCATCTACATCCAGAGAGATTATTATGGGAACTGAGTGTGGACTACAACATAGTATTTTCACTTTTTTTTTTGTTTGCTTGCATTTTGTTTTCTTATTTTTTCCTTTTTTAATCTGATTTTTCTTATGCAGCCTGATAATTGTGGAAATATGTATAGAAGAATTGCACATGTTTAACATATACTGGATTACTTACTGTCTAAGCAGAGGGGTGGGAGGAAGAGAGGGAAAAAATTGGAGCACAAGGTTTTACAAGAGTGAATGATGAAAATTATCTATGCATATTTTTTGAAAAAGGAAAGCTTTAACAAAAAAGAAAAAAAATTGTGTGGCTTTAATTCATGCAATACTCATTTAAAATAACGTAGATAAAATAAAATATTTCCATGTCTACCTGCCAAGACAAACCAGGAACTATATGAACACAATTATATAATACTTCTCACATAAATAAAGTCAGATCTAAACAATTGAAAACATATCAATTGCTCATGGGTAGGCCAAGCAAATATAATAAAATGACAATTCTGCTGGGGAAAAAAAAAAAAAGAGAGAGACTGCTGTTTTTGTCACAATCTAGAGGGAGTCATTGTAAAGAAAGACAAGTCTCTGGAAGGCCTATCTGAAATCAGAACTACCACTTCTGGTAAAATCAGTTCACATATTCCCAGTCATATTATCATTTAATTGGGTGACTCAGAGGATTTGGCTGGCTCACTACAATACACTGGCTTTATTTCAGAATCAAGGAAGACCATTTAGGCCAACTTCAAGTGGAAGGTTTCTTTGTGTATAAGTGGAATTGGTGACCACTCACATGATATGGCTTGACCAGTACTGGAGTATACTTCAGTAACAAAATCTCTCCTTCACTCATCTGTCAGTCATTTCAGTCATTCCTTTGAATTTTTCTCAGTCAATAAATCCTTGACTAAAATGCTAACCCTAAGAGGCATAATGCCTCTTAAACCAAGGGCTGGCAAACTGCATATCTGTTTTTGTATGCCTGAGCCAAGAATGGTTTTTACATTTTATATTTTAAAATCTACATTTAATATTTTTAAATGTTAAATCTCTTCTTAGCTCAAAGGGTACATAAAAACAAGTGAATTCTAGGCCCATAGTTTACCACTCCTTCTCTGAAGCCATTATATTCTAATGATTGAGTTTAAATTTAAGAAATCCTGAAAAACCAAGGACCTAAAATAAAGGAAGACCAGAGACAGCAGACATTGATATTATAGGGAGAGGATATTAGGACTTGAGATCAAATGAGCTGAGAATAAATTCAACCCTCCAGTTTTGTCTGGGACCAGTCATATTAAAGGGTTGTTTTCTAGAGGCTAAATTTGAGGACTGAATGAGCTGTTTCTTTAATGAAGTTTTGGTCACCATGACAGACTTAACTCTTTTTAGCAATACAATGATCTAAGACAATTCCAATAAATTTGAGATGGAAAATGCCACCTGTATCCAGAGAAAGAACTAATACTATACTAGAACCATACTATTTTCACTTTTCCTTTCTCATGGTTTTTCCCTTTTGTTTAAATTTTTATTTCACAACATGACTAATATGGAAATGTGTACATGTATAGCCTTTGTTAGATTGCTTTTGTGGGGGAGGGAGAGAAGTGGGGAATGGAGGAGGAAGGGAGGGAGAGGGAAAAGAGGAAGGGAAAAAAAATTTGAACTCAAAATCCTACAAAAGTGAATGCTGAAAACTTTACATGTAATTGAAAAAAATACTATTAAGTACAAAAAAATGAGATTCTTCTCACATGAGCAACAAAAGGAAATAAACTTCAAATCTTCTATGGGAGGCAGCTTAGGGTAGTGGATAAAGTGTCAGACTTGGTTTTACAAAGAATAGGTTTAAATTTCACCTCTGACTCTGAATAGTTGTATGATCCTGGGCAAGTCATTTAACCTCTGAGTCTTGGCCTCCTTATCTGTAAACAGAGATAGTAATTTCTATGGAACTATTATCTTCTAGATTGTGGATAGCACTTTATAGATCTTTTAGTGCTATGTGTCAGTTATTATTATGCATGTCTTTCTTCAGAAAAATGATGACATCCATATATAGTGCTTTAAGGAGTCTTTATAATCATTCTATAAGGTAGGAAGGAATAGTATTGTTTATCCTTGTGCATAAATGAAGAAACAGCTCCAAAATTGCTTAGTGATTTGTCTTGATATAGGGTAGGACCAGGTTTAGAACTCAAGCCTTCTGATTGGAAGACTTTCTTCCAAGCCAAATTATCTTGTGAAATGTAAGGAGAAGAGCCTTCAGGATAGGGACACAAGTGGTAGAGACAGGCACTGGTACCACACAGAGGTTAAATAATTGATATTAGACTATCTAACATCAGTAGTACAGTAAGCTAATAACGGTGTCTGTTTCCAACACTCTCTGATGGGGTCACAAACTGAACAGAAGCATATTAACAAGGGAAACTAGGGGTTTCTATTGTCCTAAGACTTAAATGGTAGAATATCTAAGAGGACATGGTAATATTTTACACATTAGCTGATCAGCACAGATAATACAAAATGGAATTGCAAAACACCATTAGTTCTTTGCAGGCATGGCAAAACATGCTTTCCTTAATAAACTTTCTCCTTATGTCAAATGTGACATAAAAGGAAGGGAAATCACCAAGCTTGCAATAAGCTGAGCTATTGACACCTTCTTGATTTGTGCAGGATTGGCTCCATCTGTAGTATTAGGCTAATGTGAAACTCTTGTCAGATATGTGCCATGTTTTACAATGAAATGTTTGGGAAAATAGCCAATCTAGCATTTGTCTGTGCAGTGAATGTGGAAATCTGAATTTGGTACTTTCCTATTTACAAACCTGGGCATTGTCAGAGGCACTTCTAAATCCCTTCTTTTCACGTTTTTCTCATCTGTGAAAAGTTGTGTATGCAAAATGGATGGATATTTTCCAGGCAATATGTCTTGCATTTGTAGTGACTGAATAGCTGAGCAAACGTAGGAATGGATTTATATTTGAGGATGCTGACTCTAGCATAAAGCACCAAGTACATTTTGCAATCCTTCTGCTAGCATCCCCTATAAGTATTTGGAGGAGAGTGGATTTGACCTTTGAAACAGCTTACTATGCATGCTAAAATGGAAATTATTGCTTCAATACTTTTAGAACCTGTGATTTAATGAGTGTAGGTAATCCTTCCACCATCACAGACCATAACCCTTGTAAGCTTCGGTAGATAGTCTTCATGACATGCTATGAAAGAAAAAAAATCTCCTGATGACCAATCTTTTGGTGATGAATTTCCTCACTCAGCCAGGGTAGACTCCAGACAAAGGGTGCATGATCTATCTCTGAACCCAACTTATTTCCAGTTTGGTGGGTTTTCCTAAAGTTTATGGTCCACTAGCACAAAGAGCTTCCATATAATGAAGAGTTTTTGGAGGAAGGCCTTCATGAAGAACAAAAGTAAATTCTTGTCAAATATGAATCTTTTGAACCATAACTTTTTGTTGTTGTTGTTGAAGTAATCAGGATTAAGTGACTTACTCAGGGTCACACTGTTAGCAAGTGTCAAGTGTCTGAGGCTGGATTTGAACTCAAATCGCCCTGACTCTAGGCCCAGTGCTCTATGCACTGTGCCATTTAGCTGCCCTCTAAAACATAATTCAACTATGAAACAGAAGATGTATGTAAGGGTCACCAGAGCCTTAGGGAAAAATTTGTGAGAATGTAGACTACCTAGCCAGCTACCAAATCTGTCATGATATAACTAGCTGTATACACTTAATTTCTGGCAGTATAGCATGGTATGAGCATACAGATCTTAAGAGATAGAAGACCTGAATTTAAGGCTCAGCTCTGACACTGATTACTTGCATAATTGTAGGTAAGTTACTTTATCTCTCTGTCTCAATTACCTCAGATATAAAATGGAGACAGAGAGATGGTCTTGGATTTGGGAAGACTTGAGTTCAAGTCTTAGAGACTGTGTGATCCTGGTTGAGTCATTTGATTTCTGAGTAAAGGCAAATCTCTAAGAATATAAATTGCAGAGTAGTTACTAATTTTCATTAGCAGAGAGAATTTTCTCATCAGGGCAAATAATATAAGCAGAAACACTGAAAAATAGATCAACTAATAGTGATTAATAGTGATACCAGATAAGTCCAGGAAAATGATTGATAATGATTTAGTGGACCTCATTTTTATTTGAGTTTGACACCACTGCTCTGGTCTAAACTCTTTATTTTATAAATGGAGTAGCAAAGACCTAGGGAAGCTAAACAACTTATTAAAAGTCATATATGTCTCTTCCAATTGATATGCCACTATTCTATGCTTCTCACATTCAAATAAGACAAGAGGAATAGGAAGAGGAATCTTCAATGAAAACCATGGTAAATGAAACAGTATAGGTGGAATTAATAGTGATGCCAAATATGTCCAGGAGAATGACTAATAAATCACAGTTCCTACATTTCTGCAGAGAGCTGAGGGCACAAAATGTTTCATGGTCTAACAGGCAATTGTTACATTAATTGATTATAACTGTTTTTATTTTTATTTTTATTTTTTACCAAGGAAAATGTAATGGGGGTGGGCATGTTGGGAAATGATTATAGTTGTCAAGCAGACTTTATAAGAAAATAAGGACAAATAAAAATGTTGATGGCCACAAAAGAACTTGGCAGAGCAAGAGATGTCAATAAGAAGTTAAAAGCCCTGATAATAATACTGAGCTACTTACAGAAAATTAAGAGTTGGATGTAAATGATTATTATCATTTTTTCTATTTTTAGATCCAAATGTATCACATTCTATAGCCAGCAGTTGCTTCCTCTGATGAAGGAAATTTCCATCTTAAGAAATCTCCAATAGGGAAAGGGACCCACATGTGCAAAAATGTTTGTGGCAGCCCTTTTTGTAGTGGCAAGAAACTGGAAATTGAAAGGATGCTCATCAATTGGAGAATGGCTGAAAAAATTATGGTATATGAATGTTATGGAATATTATTGCTCTGTAAGAAATGACCAACAGGAGGATTTCAGAGAGGATTGGAGAGACTTGCATGAACTGATGCTGAGTGAAATCAGCAGAACCAGGAGAACATTATACACAGCAACAAGACTATACGATGATCAATTTTGATGGATATGGTTCTCTTCAACAATGATGTGATTCAAACCAGTTCTTCAGCGATGAAGATAGTCATATACATCCAGAGAGAGGCCTGTGGGAACTGGGTGTGAACTACAACACAGCATTTTAACGCTTTCTGTGAATGTTTCCATGCATTTTGTTTTCCTTCTTAGGTTGTTTTTTTCTTCTTCTCTTTCTAGATCTGGTGTTTCTTGTGCAGTAAGATAACTGTATAGATATGTATACATGTATTGTATTTGTCATATAATTTATCCTATTTAGCATGTATTAGATTACCTATCATCTAGGGGTGGGGGGTGGGGGGAAGGAGGGGAAAAGCTTGGGGAAAAAAAAGTTTTTGCAAAGGTCAATGTTGAAAAATCACTCATATGTTTTGTAAATAAAAAGCTTTATATATATAAAAAAAAAAATCTCCAATTTAAGAAGACTGTCCAAACCAGTCATGCTTATATTCCCCTTTGAGCTCCATTCTTGACTTTCTAGACTTTCTCCACTACGCCCCCAGAACCTTTTCTTCCTCTCACTTTGATTTTCAGCTTCCTTTTATAAATCATCTCCTGCCATTGGAATATAAGCTCTTTGAGGACAGGGACCAATTGTTTTTCTGCTTGTATTTATATTCCCAGTTCTTAACACAGTGCCTGACACATGGTAAGTGTTTAATAAATGCTTGTTGACTTGACTCGAGTTTTAAATTTTTAATTGAGGGATTATGCTTCACGTTTTAAATTACTGGATCTGTTTTGCTTTGATTGGCCACTCTATAAAGGCAGACAGCAACCATCCATACTTTCACCAAAGAGTTCTGAGTCATCCATCAAAGTGCATTTCACCACTTTATTTCTTGCATCTACCATTAACTTGTCACTACAGCCTGCTTTTATTTTTTCCCATAGTGTGTGATGGATTAAACTAGTTAGCCACCAGACAGATTATACAGTGTACATTAACATTTAACGTTTCTGATAGAAGACAGAGCAAAAAAAAAGACATTCATTAGAGACAACAATTAAGCACACTACTACTGGTCATTTCTTGTTTCTCAGACTTTGTGGGTCTCACATTCCCTGAGTGGGCTGATAAAAGCCATATAATCATTTTAGCATGAGCACACTTAATTAGTTTCTTTCTTTAGAGAAATATATTTAATTATAATCAGTTCTCTGAGGGCCTTCAACAGGGGTGTGTCCGCCTTTTTTCCTACTGTACACCTATTTTGGGCAAAATGACTTAGAAATTCCTGAAGCAAACTAAATGCAAAGGTTGAGTTCCTATGAAATGGGCTACCTGTTCTGTAGACAGCTCTTTGCTCAGTGAAAATATTTTTCTCCCATATATATTGTTTCATTTACCATGACTATCATTGAAGGTCCCATTTCCTATTTCTCTTGTCTTATTTGAATATGAGAATCACAGAATTGTGGAATATCAATTGGAAAGGCCATATATAAACTTTATATGTCCTGTACCCTCTCTGGGTTTTTGATACTCCAACTATAAAATGAAAAGTTTACACTAGATTAGTGGAGTCAAAACTCAAATAAAAATGGGGTCCACTAAAACAAACATAAAATGATCTCTAGGGGCCACATATTGACTTAGAAAATCACATTGGCATTATTTGCTTTATTGTATTTTTCCTTTTATTAAATATTTCTCAGTTAAATTTTAATCTGGTTCAGTTTGTATTTGAGAGCATTGCTAGCCATGTGTGTTTAACACCTCTGAACTAGATGATAGGATTATAGATTTAGAGAAGGAAAGGATCTAAATGATCATCTATTCCTCTTATTTTATAGATCCAAAAAACTGAGGCCTACAGAGGTTAAGTGATTTGCCAGAGATTACACAGAACGGCAGAGGTAGATTCAACCCGGGTCTTGACACCAAATCTACTTTCCATTTTAAACATATTGATCTATTTGTATACATATGCATCTATATTTTTGGTGTTACAGGAAGGTCTTCTACAATACATCTGTCATCTGTCCTCTACTAGGGGACCTCCAATGGTAGAGAATCTTTTACCTCCCAAAGCAGCTCACTCTGCTTTTGGTCAGGTCTATTTGTTGGGAAATGTTTTTCTCTATCAGATTAAAGTCTGCCTCTCTATACATTCTACCCATAATTCCTAGTTCTCTCTGGGCAAAGTATAAGTGTAATTCCTCTTCCATATGATATCTCTTCAATTGCTTCAATATGACAAATCATGCATTCCCCTTTGCCCTAACTTCTCTCTTCTCTATATCGAGTATTTCCAATTCTTTGAACTGATCCTCAGCCTTCTCCCCCATTTTGGTTGTTCTCTGGGCTTTATGCTCATAGACTAAGGACAAGACTCATCTATAAAAGGTACTTATCTAACAGCAGACAGACACAAGGAAAGGAAAAGAACCACAACCTTCATGTTTCTTGGCCTTCTAACATAAAAATGTTACAGAATATTCCTTCAATGTGAGAGCCCTTGAAATCAAATCACTTTAGCTTTGATGTTCCTTTAAAAAGTACCTCAATTTAATAGTTTTCCCCAAACAAAAGCAAAGGATCCCCTTTCTTTGGATCAGTTCCTATGCCTAACTGATCCTGAATCTTTGAGATTTGGTTCCTAGGTCATTTTGATACTCTTCAGAACCACTCAGAACTAAAGAGCTAAAATTTTCACTACTGAACTATGCTGAAAATGCCTGATTTATCTCTTCCTAATCCTTAATCTTGACTAGGATATTTTATTATGTTTGTGATATTAGAAAAATAATTTTACCTCTCTGGGCCTTGATTTTCATTTCTGTAAAAAACAAAAACATCTTTAACTCCCTTTCCATCTCTAATGATGCATGTTCTCATTTAAGTACTGTTGACTTCATAGCCAAGGAAAGAAGGCATTTGTTGGAAAGGCAGAAAGCTTTTAGCCTTGGCTCAAACCTTGAAGAAAGCTAAGTGGTGAGGGACAAATTTAATTCACACTTTTAATCTGGTTAATTGGAAAAAAGCATAGAAAACACTCCAGTTATTAGCTAATTAGCTGCCATTCCCACTGGCCATCCTTCCCCAGGCCAGCTACCACTCTCATTACTTGGGGCACCTTGAAGCCATTGTATTGCCAAGCATAATCATGCTAAAATACAGGAATAAAAAAACCTAAAAGTGAAGGTGTTCCTTGTACTTACTGTTTATTCTAGAGTATCCATTGCCTAATGATGGCTCCCATAGACCAACTAACAGAGAAAAGCAACCCTTCAACCCTTTATTACTATACAAGGAATATCGGATCATATATTTTAGCACCAGAAAGAACCTTAAAGATTAGGGGGACCAACTTTCTCATTTGACAGATGAGGAAACTGAAGATCAGAGGTAAGTTTCTTGCCCAAGTTACAGAAGTCATACATAGTAGAGCTGGAACTGAAACGATATCTGAATCCAAGTCCTGTGTTCTATTTTGTTATATTATCTCCTAAGGAAAAATTTCAGAAATAAGTAAGGCTAGTAATTGTTGGAAGTGCATATAAATAAATATATAAATAAAATACAAAAGGCACTCCCTCTCTCTGTACTCCTCAGTTCATTTCGATTTAACAAAAGCTTATTAAATATTCCTGTGTCCCCAGTAGGGATAGAAATATGGTTCTCCAAACTACCTCCAGGGTGCTGCGAACCTGTGGAATTCATCAGTTCCAAATCCCTGCCCCACAGCTTTCCTCCTTTCTCTCTGAGCCTCCCTACCACGGGGTCAGAATTTCGTCTCACAATATCAGAGTAAGGTGAAAAAGCCATTTATATTTAAAGGGAATGTGAAATAAACCAGGGTAAATTGTGCCACTTCCTACCTCCCTCCCTCTTCCTTGGCTTGCAGTCTCAGGAGTCCCTGATCTCCTGTCCCCACGGGTCACACGGGTTACGGTGACGACAGGGATTGATGCTCAGCACTGCTGTCTGAAAAGGGGTTGCTTGTTTGTCACTTTGGTTTTGGCTGCCCGGTCTGCCCAGATGCCTGGGGTGAGGAGGAACCCCTCAGGGGTGGGGGAGGGGGGGGAAGAGAAAGCATGGCCCAATGCTACGCATACAAACGCGTGCCCCTCCCCCACCCCCACGCCTGTCCCTCTCTCCAATCCCCTTTTCTGTGCCCCCAATCTTCTCGGATCTCTTCAGCTTCAGCTCACTGGCAAGGCAGTGTGGTAGGATAGAGCCACAGGCCCTGGATCCCGGAAGACTGGCTTCCAATTTCACCTCAGACTCTTCACTGGCTAAGCGACCCTGGGCAGTCACTCATCCCTCTGGGCCTCGATTTCCTCATCTGAAAACTGAAAGGGGTTGTTTTCTATGACCTCTTAATTACCTTTTCAGGTCTAAATCGTTTCGATCCATGACTACAGTTTGTTGTTGTGGGTTTGTTTTTGTTTTGTTTTGTTTTGTTTTCTGGATCTCACAGGTCTCACATACTGCCAAGCGTCCTCCGAAAAGCATTCTGGGACAACTGTCCCAAAGCCTTCTGGGAATCTTTCTCCCAATGAACAAGGTTCTCTGGGTCCCAAAGCATTATGGGACCTCCCAGAAGGTGAGGGAGGGGGCTTTACTCAAAGGCCACGTTCACAAAGACGTAATTCGTAATAATAAATTAGGAGGAAATGGAATCCTATGCCAGAAGGGCCCAAGAGAGGAGCCTGAGGAGGGGGGAGGGGGCTGTTTAGAGCCCTTTGGAGCAAGGTCAGAAAAGGAAAAAAAGAATAAAGAATTTTTTGTTTGTTTTTTGTTTAATAAAGGTGATTCTGAGTAGAGGCCCGGCTGGCTTTAGGCTGTCCTCATCCTCAACTGAGCCTAATCTCTTCCATCTCACACTGCCCTTGAACTGTTGGGGAGCTGCTTGATCAGGCAATTGCTGCTTCATCTCCTTTACGGCTCGCCCGGATGGCCGCTGATCTAATTATAGCTTTTCTCCAGCACTAGCTCATCTCTCTGCTCTGCCTGCCTTGCCTAGCGGCCCGGGTCGAGCCAAGCCGCCAGGCAGGATCCCAAGCAAGGCTCCGTGGCTAGGCGTAAAAGCCAGGGGGGAAGGTCATTGCTTGGGGTTGGGGATGGGGGCAGGGGAGAAGACAGGGGGCAGAGTCGGGACTATGGTGGCTTTCTTAAGCATCAAATACAAACGCCTTGCTCCGGCACATTGAAGGCCTTCCATATTGGCTCCGGTCCTTCTCTTTACGGCCTTATGTAATAGCGGCTCCCTTTCATTCCCTCTGATTTCCTTAAAACTGGACGCGGCGGTCTGAATTTGACATTTCGTCCTGTGCCTTCCCGTATCTGCACATAAGACACCATTGCCTGCAATGAACTCTCTCTAACTTAGCTTCCATCTAGCCTCCGCTCAGATAGGATCTCCTCTAGGCAGTCTTCCTTGATTTCCCCAGGGGTTAATACTCTCTCCCTCCTGTAGTTTGTTAGTGAACCTGCGCTTACTGAATCCGAATCAGACGCTGGTCTTCACTCACCCTAATTTCCCTCTCCCATATCTAATCAGTTGCTGAGTCCTGCTGATTCTCGGGTGATAGAGATCCATCCGCTCATCCTATATTTTGTATTGACTCCGGTTCAGATTCTCATCACATCTCACTTGGACTATTCCACAAGCCTCCTAATGGGTCTCCTTCTCCTTAATCTCTCTCCCTCTCCAAAGCAGCCTTCGAACAACTGCCAAATTAATATTACTAATCACGGTCTGGCCATGACATTTCCCTACCCAAGAAGCTCCAGTCATTCCTCATTGCTTCTACAATAAAATGCAATCTCCTCTGTCCAGCATTTAATGCCCTTCACGGTCTGGGTCCATCCTCTCTTGGGGGATTGATTTTCCATCTCTCACACTCTCTCATTCTCTCTCATTGCAGGCAAACTGATCCATTTGCAGTTCCTTGTTCAAGGCATTTCAATCAATCAATAGGTATTTATTAAGTGCTCTCTATGTATCAGTCACTGTGCTAAGTTCATCTCCTGCCCCTATGTCTTTGTACAGGCAGTCTCCTCTTCCTGGAATGCTCTCTTCTCATTTCTGCCTCTAAGAATCCCTGTGTCTCTTTTAAGACTCAGCTCAAGTGCCCCTTCTATATACCTTTACTTCATCTTCTGCCCCCCCCCCATAGGGCTCTTTCCCATAATGAAATGATTGTGTATACATGTTCAAATTTCCTTTCATATGTACTTCTCATTCTACTCCCTGCCCAGAGTATAAGCTCTTTGAAGTCAGGAACTTTCTGTATCAAGTATAGCCTGGCACATTGTAGGCATTTAAATAGATACTTGTTGAATTGTTGAACTGAGTGTGTTTATTTGTGTATGTTTTGCATACCCCTTCTCAAGAGAATGTAAGCTCTTCCAATGATCTGTTTTATTTCATTTTTTGTGTCCTCAATGCTTAGGAAATTGTCTTTCACTGAGATGGAGCTTAAAAAAGTGTTTGTGAATTGAATTGAATTGAATATGGAAGAAACTCAAAACAGATATAATTTGCTGGATTTCAGAGAAGCTTGAAGGTAACACAGTCTCAATAATGGAATTCTCTTACATTCTTCCTATAGCAAGAACCAGTAAACTATGTATGATCTTCCCTGAGGCTAGATGCCCTGCATAGCAAGCTACTACCATTTAATAATTCCCTATATCTGGAAGAGCCTGAAATCAAGCTACCTTTCTAAGCTCACTTCTCTTTATTCTTGGAAAGGGACCCTCTACTACCAGCAAATTGGTCGATTAGCCTTTGCAGGTCATCCTAAACATTCCACCTTTGTGCCTCTTCCCAGACTATTTCCTTCCTATAACTGAAGTGCTTTCCTTCTTCTTGCCATATTCAAATCACTCACCTTTTTTCAAGACTCCCTAAAACCTTACCATATGACAGATTTGGTGACCACTCCAGCTGAGAAAAATCTTGCTCTCCACATTGCTATGATACTGTTTGTCCCATTGGTTTGTCATTTAATCATAAAGGAGATTTGATTTTTAATTTCTTCAAGAGTATGTGCCTTATGTTTACCATCAAATTATTTTTAAGGGAAGAAGGTATGAATTAAACTTCTTTATAACCTGAATAATACCTATCAGTGTAGGTACTGTTAAATATTTATTGAATAGATGATATAAGAAATTATTTTTCTGCTGATGAAGGTGGTGTAGCTGTGCCAGATCTAAAACTATATTACAAAGCAGCGGTCATCAAAACCATTTGGTACTGGCTAAGAAATAGAGCAGTCGATCAGTGGCATAGGATAGAATCACAGGACAAAATAGGTAATAACTTTAGCCATCTAGTGTTTGACAAACCCAAAGACCCCAGCTTTTGGGATAAGAACTCACTATTTGACAAAAACTGCTGGGAAAATTGGAAACTAGTATGGAAGAAATTAGGGCTTGACCCACACCTAACACCACATACCAAGATAAGATCTAAATGGGTTCATGATCTAGACATAAAGCGTGATATTATAAAGAAATTAAGGGAACATAGGATAGTTTATCTCAGATTTATGAAGGAAGGAATTTGTGTCCAAAGAACTATAATTCATAATTCAACACCAGATAGATAATTTTGATTATATTAAGTTAAAAAGGTTTCCTACAAACAAAACTAATGCAGACAAAATCAGAAGAGAAGCAATAAATTGGGAAATCATTTTTAAATTTAAGGGTTCTGATAAGAATCTCATTTCTAAAATATATAATTGACTCAAATTTATAAGAATTCAAGCCATTCTCCAATCAATAAATGGTCAAAGGATATGAACAGACAATTTTCAGATGAAGAAATGAAAAGGTGCTCCAAATCACTATTGATCAGAGAAATGCAAATTAAGATGACTCTGAGATACCACTACACACCTGCCAAATTGGCTAAGATGACAGGAAAAGATAATAACAAATGTTGGAGGGGATGTGGGAAAACTGGGACACTGATACATTGTTGGTGGAACTGTGAACGAATCCAACCATTCTGGAGAGCAATTTGGAACTATGCTCAAAAAGTTATCAAACTGTGCATACCCTTTGACCCAGCAGTGTTTCTACTGGCCTATATCCCAAAGAGATCTTAAAGGAAGGAAAGGGACCCACCTGTGCAAAAATGTTTGTGGCAGCCCTTTTTGTCAGTGGCTAGAAACTGGAAAGTGAATGGATTCCCATAAGTTAGAGAATGGATGAATAAATTATGGTATATGAATGTCATGAAATGTTATTGTTCTGTAAGAAATGACCAGCAGGATGACTTCAGAGAGGCCTGGAGAGACTTGCATGAACTGATGCTAAGTGAAATGAGCAGGACCAGGAGATCATTATACATGGCAGGTGTATAATGCCAAGACTATATGATGATCAATTCTGATGGATGTGGCTCTCTTCAACAATGAGATGATTCAAAACTTCCCTTAAGAACTACTTTGGCTGCATCCCATAAATTTTGGTATGTTATCTCATATTATTCTCTTGGATGAAATTATTGGTTGTGTCTATGGCTTGTTTTTATTTTTATTTTTTTATTAAAGCATTTTATTTACAAAACATATGCATGGGTAATTTTTTGACATTGATCCTTGCAAAACTTTGTTCCAAATTTTTCCCTTCTTCCCTCCCGGCCCCTCCCCTATATGGCAGTCCAATACATATTATATATGTTAAAATATATTATAAATCCAATATATGTATACATATTTATACAGTTATCTTGCTGTGCAAGAAAAATCAGATCTAGAAAGAAGAAAAAAGACCTGAGAAGGAAAAAAAATTGCAAGCAAACATCAACAGAAAGCATGAAAATGCTATGTTGTGGTCCACACTCAGATCCCACAGGCCTCTCTCTGGATATATATGTTTTTGCAAATAAAAAGCTTTAATTAAAAAAAAGAAATTATTTTTCTAAGAAGTATAATATGAACCAGACAAAATCTAGGGGGAATAAGCTAGAACCAAAGGGAAGAAACTATAGGAAGATACAGAGATTGGCTTATTGGGAGAAGAGCTTTTTTAAACAATGAAAGTTGTTCAAAAATAGAAAAGATTTCCTTGGAACTTCTTAAATCACTGTACATATTCTTGGAGGGAAGATAGCTTGCTACCCAAGAAATTTTAAAAAGTAAGTATTGCATAGGATTGGGAGTTGGCTGCCAAGATTCTTCCTCTAGCTCAAAAATTCCATAAGTTTAAAATGAAACACTGGTAACAAACAGGTGGTGCTATTAAGATATTATATTGACTGTTTTTGTTATAATATAGAAAGGGAGAGAAGACAAAGAATTTGTAAAATTCAAGTTAGCCTTTCTCAAATGGGCCTAACTTCCATTAATTTTCCTGCTGCTTTACAGAATTTTTATTCGAAAAAGTGACTAATCTGTTCATATCCTTTAAATCAATGCTCTGACTACTCCGAAGAGGTCACATCTTGAAAGGCTCTCTATATACCAAAATACATATAGGAGTACTTTCTGTGGCAGCAAAGAACTGGAAGCAAAATTCATCATTTGGGGGATTAGTGAACAATCTTTGGTATATGAATGTAAGGCACTGTGAGAAATGATGAATATGAAGAATTGAGAGAAATGCAGAAAGAAATGTATGAACCAATACAAAACAAAATAAGCAGAAGCAGGAGAATATGTATGCACAATTACAATAATAACTATAAATGAAAATAATAGTAAAAGGTCATCAAAATTTGATTAATTGTAATAATCTTGGTCACAAAGAACTGGTGATGAAATATACCTTTGTCCTCTCTGCAGAGAAATGGGGATTATGGATGTGTAATGTGAGTTTTCAGCTGAATTTTGGTGTGTATTGGTTTTCCTTAAATGTTTTTCTCCATTATATAGAATGCTTCAGTAAAGGAAGAGACAAAGAAAATGATGATAGTATAAAAACAAAGGATAAAAATATAACTCTAAAATAAAGAATGCATTCCTGCTACCACAACTGAATCTTACAGTAAAATAATCTCTATGGATCTGTTATACATTTGCATAGAAACTCCTGGTTAGGAACATGGCAGGGGCTATTACAAGGATTTCAGCTGATCTCTTTGAAGCTGTTTCCTTTAGCAGCATTTCACATGAATTCCTATAAATAAGTTTTTTTAAATTATTAGATCAAATCTCTATGTTCCTTTTAGTTCTAAATCCTGTGATCTTATTATTTATAGCAGGGTTTTTTAAACTTTTTCCACTTGTGATCCCTTTTTGCCTCCAAAATTTGTGTCCCCAGGTATATAGAGATATAAAATAGGTATGCAAATCAAAATTTATTGATAATGTATCATAATTTCATGATTTCCATATTCAGTTATGGGACTCCCTATCGGATTGTGAACCACAATTTAAAAAACTGGGGTCTACAGAACAATGATGGATAAATAATTTATAACTGGGCAGATTTTACTTGATGTTCTTGGGATGGGAAGTGAGACAATAAACCTATTCATATACAAATAAATTATTTTAGAGAATAACTAGTTAGTCAAGCCTAGTAATAAATATAGAAGGAAGCTTCATTTACACCAAGTGGTTTTTAGGATATTGCCTCTGGGAGTCTAATTACAAAAATTTTCTTCCGTTTTTTAAATTGTAGGTCTAGTACAAATGGCCTCTTCCCTCTTGACAAAGAGCAGTGTAACATTTTTTCCTAAGAACTCTTGATTACTAAATTCACAAAGAAATAGATGACTGCCATGCCATTTATTCTGGGTTTCCCTTAATGATAATATGTAAAACAAATCATATATATTAATAGCCATATTCTGGTCCTGTTTTAACTTCTGGACTTCAACTGAACTTCCACCTGAAGACCTCTTTCATCCTATGGAATTCTAGTCAATGTTTTGTTTCTCTCCTATGTCATAAAGTATTTGACACTTGGATCAGTGTGGACAGTATATTCTCCCATCCTGAAAGAAAAAGAACATGCTCCATCTTTGAAATGTTTTGCAATGTTTCTTGCATAGAATCTCATCCCTGTTCCCACCACAGCCACCCTCATTTAGGCCCTGTAGCTTTTTCCTTACACAATTGTAATAGCCTTCTATTTTTTCTGACTACAGTATCTTCTTCTCCAAGCCATCATCCACAGTACTGCCTATCTTTCTTTTTTTTTCTTTTTTTTTTTAATTTTTATTTTATTTGCATAACATATGTGTGGGTAATTCTTCAACAATAACCCTTACATAGCTTTCCGTTACAAATTTTTCCCCCCAACTCCCCACCCCTCCCCTAGATGGCAGGATATCCACTACATGTTAATTATGTTAAAATATTGACTGCCTATCTTTCTAATGCACTGATATGATTATTGTATACCTAGCATAAAAACCTTCAGTGCTACCAAAAATGAAACTCAAATTTCTTTCTTAGCACTTGAGATTGTTGGTAATCTGCCAACTTTATTTTGTTTCATTCTTCTTCATACAGTTTATGTTCTAGCCAAACTGAACTTCTCTCTCACCTCATTCTCATCAGGTATTCTCCCATCTCCATGACTTTGCTTATGGCATTTCCCATATTTGGAATGTCTTCTATCTTCTATTTTCTATCAGTTATTCTCACCAACTCTATTTTTTTATATTGTTTTATTTTATTCTGATTATACATGTACATTCTTAAAAAAACATATTTCCTTATGAATCATGTTGGGAGAGAAAAATCAGAACAAAAGGGAAAAACTATGAGAGGAAGAAAAAAAAAGAGAAGAAAAAGGAAAAAAAAAAAGATGAACATAGCATGTATTTATTTACATTCAGTCTCCATAGTTCTCTCTCTGGATGTAGATGGTGTTTTTCATTCAGAGTTTATTGGGATTGCCTTGGATCATTGAACCAGTTAGAACCATACCTTTCAGAGTTGATCATTGCACAATCTTGGTGTTAGTGTGTACAATGTATTCCTGATTCCGCTTTTTCTCTTAGCATCAGTTCACATAAATCTTTCCAGGCCTTTCTAAAATCAGCTTGTTCACCATTTTTATAGAACAATAATATTCCATTACTTCCATATATCATAATTTATTCAGTTATCTGAATTCCACAATTCCATCTATTGAAGACCCTCCTTTTAAGATTCTTAAATCTTAGATACCATTTATTCTCTAAAACTTTTTGTAGAAACAGTAGAAAATTTATTTTTCTTCTCTCCCCCCAAAAAAAATTGGTAATTTTTTTGGTTTATATTCCCAGGTAATTAGCTGATGAAGTAAATAGAACTCTGGTCCTGGAGTTCAAATTTGAGTTCAAATTTGAACTTGGAAACTTACTAGTTGTGTAACCCCAGCAAGCTACTTGACCTTTGTCTCCATTTCTTCATCACCTCCCAGCCAAGAGTTGAAGGCATATATCATTATCAGCATTCTCAGATCTTAATCAATTAGTGCTTTGATCAGAGGTCTGGCCTTTCAAAGTTGTTTTTTTTTAATGTTGTTATTATCATGTAAATTATTCCCCTACTGCAGACCTTTTCTCTCTACATTTATTCATACAAGTTTTTCTTAGTTTCTCTGGATCCTTTCAAATGGAAAGACTGAGGCAAAAAAGAGTTAAGTGATTTTGCTAGGGTCACACAGCTAAGAAGTGTCTCTGGCCAGATTTCAGTTTGAGTCTCAACTCCAAATCCCATTCTCTATTCACTGTCACTCACACTAACAAAATGTTTTTGTACTTGTGAATACTTTCCCTCTACCTTAGACTGTTTTCCAGTTTGTGTCTGGCAGTAGTACTGCTGCATCAAAGAATATCTACAGTTTAGTGCTTTTTGTGCATAGTTTCAGTTTTAAGTCTTTTTCCAGAATGGTTTGACCAATTCATCACTTCATGAATGTATATTTTTTTCCTTTTCTATTATTACAATTATTGTGTAAATTATTCTTTTGGTTTTGCTTTTTTCTGGGTCTTGAAAAATTTCTCTTAATCTTCATAGTTCTCATTTCTTATGGCAAAACAATATTCCATTATATTCTTATATTACAGTGAATTTGATTATTCCGCAGTAGCTAGGCACTTACTCTTTCCCCAATTTTTTCAGACTACTTCTTTAACTATTTTTGAATCTACAAGACTTCTTTCCCTTTGTATTTGTGGATAGGATTCTGGGCCTATAATCAGAAAGACCTGAATTCAAATCTTGACTCAGATACTTGTAAACTGTGTGATTCTGGGCAAGTCATTTAGTCTTTGACTATCTCAATTTCTTCAACTATAAAAGAGTCATGGCTCCTACTTTTGATTTGTGAGAATCAAATGGGATATTATTTGTAAAGCACTTAGCACAGTGCTTGGCAAATAATAGGTACTTCATAAATGCTTATTCCCTCTCTCTTGCTATTTCCTTATAAGTACCCATTGCTTTTGCCTTCTCTCTTTCATTAATATGCCATACATTCTTAATTTCATTCTTTTATTTGTGTTTCCCTTTCCTCAAGATTGTGCTTATTAAAATCATGACTATTCTTCCAAACCCACCTCAAGGATCACTTCTATATTTAGTATTGATGGATTAAATCATGGTATATTATATTTGTAAAGATTTTGTAAAAAGCTATTTTCCCATATAATTTAAGTCAGTTTTGTAACAATCCAGTGAGCCAATTTTATCTTTTTGTAATAAATAAGCTAATATGTTAGTAGGTTTTTGAAGTCTGCAAGGTATTTTATATACAGTCTCTAATTTGAATCTCTAAATTATCTTCTGAAACAGGTATTGCATTTATTATTATCACTATTTTGCAGATGAGAAAAATTACCTTTGAGACTTGCTCGTGGTCAAATATCTATTAAGTATCAGAGGCAGAATGCAAACCTTGAGCCTTCTAACTCCACATTCAGTGCTCTTTCCAAGACACCACACTACATCTCTAATGAGAAAAGTAAATTCTGTGATCCCCTTAATGAGGGTGAATAGAGACAGGGAGATGATTAGCCCAGAAGTCCCCAAAGCATGAGAATGAGCATGTTCTGACTCCAAGTCAACTGGAAGGGTGTGAAGGAAGTACTATTGAAGCTTGCTCATTCTCCCCTTCCCTCCCCTCCCCCCCCAACCTTCTTAGGAATGGTTCTAATGATCCAGTCTGTTTCTGTGTATTGAATTTAGATGTGGTTAAAATCTGGGTTCAGGACTTAATGATTCAGTTTTCAATAAACTTGAGAACATAAATTATTTGGGGCATAAGTGTGTTGGAGTCAGCTCATGCTGGTTCACAAGAATCAATCATTAAACTTTCTTTATGAGTGGTTATATCTTGGAAATCATCAAATGCTACAAATCAGGTTTTGATTTGTTTTGCTATGTTTTGAATTAAGAAAGTGACTGAAAAAAATGCTAATACTGAAGATGAAGTTTCAAAGTGTGAAAAAAATGATTTAGTTCAAATCTGGCTTCTGACAACTTTGTAATCATGGCAATGTTACTTAACTTCTCATCTATAGCAGAATAAAAATGCCAATTGTAGTGATCTCTGAGAATCTAATGATCATATATTATATGCAAACATTGAAACTATACCTGAGAAATATAAAGACAAAATAAAAAACAAAACAAAACAAAACAAAACAAAAAAGCAGTTACATTCTTCAAGGAGCTTAGATTCTGGGAGTTCTAGGGAAGAATGTAAGAGCACAGGTATATATGGCCATACCTTTTTTATTGTTCTTCACAGATTTTGTGGGTTTTTTTTGTTTTTTTTTCCCCACAAATTGAAGGTCTGTGGCTCATTTTCCCACTATCAAGTGCTTACATCATGTCTCTGTGTCATATTTTCAAACTTTGTCATGCTATATCTGTATGATGAACTCTGATCAGTGATCTTTGATGTTACTCTTAGAACTATTTGAAGGCACTATGAACCATGCCCATGTAATACAGCAAACAATCTATAAATGTTATGTATGTTCTGACTGCTCCACCTACTGCTTTTCTATCTTTCTTCCTTTCCCTGGGCCTTCCAGTTCCCAGATACACAACCATATTGAAATTATGCTAATTAATAACATTGCAATGGCCTCTGAGTGTTCAAGCCAAAGAAAAAGTCAGTTGATATGACTAACTTCATTGTTGTCTTACTTTAAGAAATTTCCATAGTCACTCAACTTCAGCAATCACCACCCTGATCAACCATCTACATCAAGAGAAGACCCTCCACCAGTAAAGATTACAACTGCCTGAAGCTACAGATGATGATTAGCATTTTTTTAAGCAATAAAGTATTTTTAATTAAGATATATGTACTTTGAAATTTTAAACATATTGCTATTGCACACTTAATAAACTACAGTATAACTTAAATATAATTTTATATGCACTGAGAAACCAAAAAATTCATATGCCTCACTTTATTGCAGTATTTGCTTTATTGCAGTGGTCTGGAACTGAACCTACAATATCTCCGAGGTATGCTTATACACGATATTTGAAGGAGGGAAAAAATGCCTTCCAGACATGGGAGCACAACCTGGGCAAAAGCATGGAGGTAGGAGATATAAGATATTCCTGAGATATAATAGCTGGAAGTTGGCCAATTTGACTATGTGTAGAATAAATGAGGTAATGTATGTCACATACTTTGCAAACCTTAAAACACTTTCAAAATGTCAAGTAATAGTATTATCATCACCATCATTATTATTAATATAATCATCATCATCATTATTTTGAGACTAACTGAAGCCATCTGCTAGTTTGGCACTAGGCACAAAATTTGCCCTGAGGGACAGGACTCCAATACTGAGAAATACAAATGGAGATGACAGCTTCACCCAAGGCAGGCTCATGTCATTATAAGACATTTGTTAATTGTGCCAAGGAGCTCACTAACAGTCTCCCCCTCTCTACTCCAGCTCTACTAAGACCCTCTCCACCCTGCTTTGTATAAGCTACTATTACCTTTAAAAAATAAATACAGAAGGAAAAAAAAGCACAGGAAAACAGGCCCAAAGAAAGTAATTAATTCTGTATGACTGCTGCTAATTTTACCCAAACACTTTTCCTACACAGCAGCCTACCAACACAGTGCCAAAAGTAACAGAGATTCTCGAGCCTCTCCCTCCAGTAATGAGACACAGATTTGTGTGAAGCAGCCTAAGATACAAGATGGAATACAATCATCCTAGATGACTAAACCTTACTGTCTCTGGCAGGGGAGCTTAAAAACTGAGCTTCTCTATAGCTCCAGGGACTGCTCACCATTTGTTTTTATTTCTCTGATATTTTGTCAGTGTAACATAACGGTATGGCTGCTTTATATGTTATATATGTTAAGATATATATATATATATACTTTGAAATTTTAAACATAATGTTATGAGTGGGTTTTATAAGGAAGTCAGGAGATTTTGATTTTAATCTTGACTCCATTACTTTGGGGGCAACAGAGCCTTTATTCATCAATCCATCCTACAGAGCATTCTCCAGATAGTTTGTCTTAGATAAAGAGAGATCTGGTTGTGTCACTATGTAAAATGTCAGTAACTTAAAACCAGGTTGTGAGAAGTACTGGGCCCTAAGGAGAAGGGGAAGAGCTCATGTTAATACTTTCCATGTAGACCCTCCTCCTCCCCGTCTCCTCTAGTCACACAAATGACCCCAGCTCTATGCATACCTATGTGACAAGATTCAGTATTGGAAGGTACCTTGGGAATTATAGGATCAATCGATCCAGGGCTGAATGGGTACCCAGAGGCCAGTTATTCAAACCATCTCTTTTCTAGATGGAGAAACTAAGACGCAGAGGGCTTAAATGATTTGTACATGGTGGTAAAATTAACATTTGAAATCATGTCCTCTGATGCCAAATCCAGCCCCCTTTCCTAAAAATTGTACCCACTGAGTAAAGATCAGGCTACTTTGATTGAGATCTAAAGCCCTCCATAATCTGGTGCCATCTTATGTCTCCAGCCTTATCTTATAGTTCTCCTCTCCACACTCTTTATGGTCCAGCCAACTACATTACTCACTTGACACAGATGCATAAATTGTGCTCTCTTTCTTCTGCTCACTTCATGTTCCAGGCCTAGAATGGGCCCCTCCTGGTCTTCTCTTACTGAACTCTTTCCTCATACTTTGAAAGACAACTCCGAAATCACCTTTAACAGTAAGCTTCCTCTGATTCTACCTGAAAAATAGAGGAAGAAGACATGGAAACAGTGCCAGATTTTATATTTTAGGGCTCAAAGATCACTGTGGATGGCAATCATAGCTATGAAATTAAAAGACACTTATTCCTTGGAAGGAAAGCTATGTCAAATCTGGACAGCATACGAAAAAAAAAAGTAGAGACATCATTTTAAGATCCATAATTTTTTCAGTAGTAATATATGGCTATGAGAGTTGGACTAAACTGTGCACCAAAGAATCAATACTTTGGTATTGTGGTTCTTGGGACTTTTGAAAATCCCTTGAATAGCAAGGAGATTAAATTAAATACTTAAATTAATTCAGATTGTTCATTGGAAGGATAAATACTGAGGATGAAGTTTAAGTAGTTTGGCCACATAATGAAAATACAGAACTCATTGAAAAAGACCCTGGTATTGGGAAAGATTGAAGGCAAAAGGAGAAGGCAAAAACGAACTAATGAACAATGAATTCACCTGTTAATAATGATCTCAGAACTCACATAGAATTTTGATTGCAAATTTTCCAATTCATTTGTCGTGTAAGTTACACATAACAATTAACTCTGTTGTTTTCATATCTATTAGACTGAAAATCTCTCAAGAGCAGGCAAGGACAGTATCTTACTTGAGTTTGGTATCTCTCTAAGTACCTAGTACAATGCTCTGTATACAATAAAGTACTCAACACATGTTCATTTTACTTGTATTTGTAAATACACTATAAACACACTAACCAGGGCTGCCCCCAGTTCACCTTTGTTCTCTTCTATCCAGGGTATCAAGGTTTTGGCTCACCTGCTTTGTTCCTATTTCCATGGCTACCTTGTTCTTTGTTACCAGAGTTTCTTTTTCCCAGGCCCTCTGCAGAATGACAAATTAGCTCTCAACTTTTTCTTCTTATTTCCTTTTGAAACAAGTATGCAGCTCTTCTTTAGGTTTTCTAAATGTTTTTATTGCATGTATTTTTTTAAGTAGGGAAACAGAAAAGAGATTAAAAACCAAAAAATATGAAAGGGAGAGTTGCAAGTAACTTTTTATGAGTCTTATGAGCTTATGTCTTGTGGAAAGACAACAAACCTTGGAGACAAAAGATTTAGAAGACTTCAATTAAAGTTATAGCTTCTTCTCTTTGTAGCCCTGTAATCTAAATAAAGTAATTTTCTTTCTTTGAGACTCAGTGTTCTTTTCTGTCAAATGAGGAGGTAGAACTAAAGTAATTCTAGGTTAATTCCCAGCACCAATAATTGATGAACCTTTCTAGCTGTTGATTGAGTTAGGACTGAGTTTTCTCAACTTCTGGTCTTGAGTCCACCTTTAAAGTTTTATCTTTAAAAGTCATTTTCTTTTCTCTAACTCTCAGACTCAGACATGAGTCTTCTGAGCACCTCACCTGAGTATACTCACCAGCTCCCCAAAGTAGAATCAAGACTAAATATTAATGGCGAATTGACAGTTTGCACCAATGATGCAGGAAGATTCATTTATGTCTAAGAGGGAGTTATTAATGCATTCTCTGGCTTAGACCAGAGAATAGAGAACAGGGAAGGGTTCAGAAGTTCTTTTTAAGACCTACTGCTAATCTTGTGACACAGTCATTCTGTTCCCAAGACCTCAGGCAGTTTTCAGCAAAATTCAGCATATAAGATATCCTCAGTATTCTTAATGTATGCCAAAAGAAAAATAGATATTGTAAGGCCTTAAACTTGAACCTAGAGGTCAAACTTAACCAATGGATAAAGGCAATATGCACAAATATTTTGATTTGCTTTAGGCAAAGCACATCAAGCATGAAACTATCAAAGAAAAAGCTATCACTGTATGTCAAGAGATTTACTGGCATTCTGAAATTAAAGCTCAATGAGAACATATTCAAAGAAATTAATACGTAAACATTGCCAGTCTTAACATACCCTTTGACCACTGTAAAATGAGCTAATAATAGATTTGGAAAGTATCTTAATAAAATCCCTTGGAATTTTATTGAAACAAAGTCCATCACCCTAAGGCAGGGAAGGATGAATATTTTCTTTTATCAAAATGAGGATGATAATGGATAAAATTTTTCAGAGCATGAGATAAGCAGATCAAAGATATAGAGAAATACTTTTAGGACAAGCAGATGTCATGTCACAAAATAGTAGTAAATATTGTTCACTGAATTTATTAAATATTGCTCCAAGTGAATGGAGCCTATGAAATAGCTGCTATCTAAGAGAAGAATAGAGAGTTGTCATGTCAATGTAGATACATTCTCATGTATCTACATTGTGTCAACCAGCATTGTGTCAACAAAGAAAAGTTACACAAATGGTTGAGTCTTGCAGTCTTATTTATAGAAACAGAGGGATTTATGATGACAATTCAGAATAAGATAATTGTTACCAGAAATCACAGAAGGATTATTGTTAGGAGTACAGATATATTGATCCATGCAGACTACAAAGAAAATGATAAACTATTTGTCACAGGCTGCAAAAATTTTACACCTACTGAATATCTAACAAGATATGACCTGAATGGTTAAAGTTATACATCAGAGCCTTGTTTTATTTTTCATAAATTAACATGTCAAATTCTTATCCTACAAATACAGACCTCAAAATATCTTTGAGAATTCATCATAAATTATATTGAAATTAGGCCACTATGGTGAACATAATTGTTGCCCTATATAATATTGATCCATAAACATTTTACTTGGTATTAAAAATATTAATAATTTTCAAACTATGTGAAATAAAAAGCTTTAAAAATATAGAGACCTGGAAGAAAATATCAAAAGTATGTGATTACAGGATCAGGTACATATAATTCCTATCATCCTGTTTGTTAAGAGATTTGTCCTGAAGACAACCTAAGCCTTGCTCTAATACCTACCCATTCTTTGTAATACAAAAATACGAAAAAAAAGTAGCTTTGTAAAACTAAACAAATGGCAGTCCTGTCTGACAATATATAATTTCCTACCCTGACAAAGAAAGGGTAAAGGTTCTCTTTCTCATTTTTTTCTCCCAGTTTAATCTTGGTCATCATAATTTACAATGCTTAATTTTGTTTTTGTTTCCAAATATATGGCTGTAATTGTGGTTTATGCTACTTTTCTGGTTCTATTTTCTTTACTCTGTATTAGATCATATGAGCCATTTCATGATTCTCTTTCAAATATTATCATTAATGAATATTACAAATGAAGAAACTGAGACTCGGAGAGGTCAAGTGACTTGTTCATTGCTCTGCAGCATCCCAGTATTCTGGTACAGAGTTTTATGCTCTATTACACCACACCAAAGAACACCAGAACTCTTGGGATTACATGTTTTCCTGGAAGAGGGTTTGTCTGACTCCCCTGTCTTTGCTCTTTCCAACACCATCAGGTTCATAAGCACAGTTTAATGACCAGTTTAGGAGTATCAGCCCCCTGTACATTTACATACTTCCTGCAGGCAGCCTCAGAGTAGGGCTGTTGACAGCATTTGCTCCTTCCTGCTTCCACAATTCACTCATACACCCTGATTGTGCCAAACCCACTTACTTACAGGAATTCACATTTTTAAAATTTCTGTAAAACTTTCCCCAAGGTTGATAGGCTGAGATGATAGGTGAGAACATGGGGAAGTGGCAGGTTTATGGCTGTTGTTGTTGAATCATGTCCGACTCTGTGTGACCCCATTTGGGATCTTCTTTATGAAAATACTGAAGGAGTTTGCCTAGTACATGTGCTTATACATATTTTGTCTCGGATGCTCATCTCAGTAGCAGAAGATCAGAGAGAAACTAACCCTCTGAGAGAGGAAAAGCTGGCTTTCCCTACCCTAGTCTTAATTCCATTGGTGTTTTTCTTAAATTTATCCTGTTAAAGAGCTACATATGCCAGATTTAATATGATTTCTCATAAATTCCCACAAACTACTCTGCTATGTTACCTGGGATTTCTTTGTTTGTGTCATTAAAAGTGCAAATCACACAGGAGAAAGGGACCTCTCTCTAAGAGTGGGATCTCTATCCCTATTATTAAGAGTTATGGTCTCTACAGGGGAAGAGAAGGCACCAAGCCTGAGCTGTTTTATAACTGCCCTTCTAAGTGCACAATTGCTATGAATGTGGGCTCTATTTTATAAATCTGCCTCATAGACTTGAACCAAATTATACTGCTGTAGTTAAGGCTTTTGTCAGCATTTTCTTTGTAGATTCTAATTTTCAAGGGTTACAAATGGCTGCTGGGAAACTATTCTCAGAGGGCTTGAGCCTGACATTCAAGATCTGTATCATAGACCAAATTATTTTTTCATATTTGAAGGAGAAAATGAGAGCAAGATTAAAAAAGAAAAGAAAAGAACTAGACAGAGAATGAGGAGGGAGCTAGAGAATCAGAGAGACTGACAGCAATGGACAGGAACAGAGAGAATAGTGAGCTGGAAAGAAAGAACAGGGACAATTAGGAGGCACAATGGATAGAGTGAAAGGCCTAGAGTTGGGAAGACAAATTCAAATCTAGCCCCAAAGGCTTACTAGGTAATTCCAGGTAAGTCACTAGTCATTTAATCTGTTTGCCTTTTCCTCATCTGTAAAGTGGGATGATAATAGCCTCCACCTCCCAGGTTTGTTATGAGGATTAGGAGAGATCATAATTTTAGAGTTCAATGCCAGTCACATGGAAAGTACTATGTAAATGTTGTTATAATCATCATTATCACTAATAATGAGAAAAATGATACATATGAGAGAGAGGGAGAGAGACATACAGAGACACGAGAGAAACAGACACACAGAGACAGATAGAAAATACTGAAACAGAGAAAAGTGAGAGAAGAAAGACTATAGAGGGGAGAGAGAAAGAGAAGAAAGACTAATGAGAGATAAGTAAGAAAGGGAAAAAGAAAATAGGAATTAAAAAAACAGTGATAATGGAGAAAGGAAGAAAGGTGAGAAGGCTGAAAATTCCATGAAGATGAATTTATTCAAGGTACCAGACTAAGATATATAGTCAAAAATAACTTTTTGGGGATCTCCTCCTCAGCTCAGAAATCTCTCTCCTTTATGTTCTCTTTTCCTAAATCTTATCTCATTTAAATTAATTGGGAAGGACTTCTGGAGACCTATTAGCTACTTCAGGTAAATCTCTCTCTGCCTGGAAAAGGAATGTGCAGTGTGCTTATCACCCCTCATTGCTGACTATCTAGATTTTCCCAGTTTTTTGTCTATTAAACCCAGTTTTTAACCTGGTCTGGGGTCAGCTGGCTCCATACTCCTTCCTTTCTCTCTGGCTTTGCAGTCTCCAAGGATGATTCCTTCTCTCTCTGGAGAGTTCTGTGGAAAAGAAGCAAGATGAGCATTAGTAAAACACACCACCAAATAGTTAAGGTCTGTTTGCCCAGCACTGTCTTACATGGATCTCCCATCAGCTTCCCATAGATTAGAAGCTTGAGGGGGCTAATTGCCGATAGGTGAATATTTCTCATGCTTTCCTACCTTTCCGACTTTGCTAATGCTATTTCCAACATGAAATGTCCTTCCTCCTCCATCCCCTCACTCCCTTACCTCTCCCCCATCAACCTCTAGGAATCTCTACTTGTTAAAATTCTACCAGTTTTTCAAGACAAAACTCAAATGCAATTCATTTCATGAAGACTTCCCAGATTCTCCTAATCAGAAATTGTTTTCTTCCACTATACTCCCACAGTACTATATAAGTGTAAAAAAATTCATTTATCATGTTCTGTTTTTTTTTTAATCACAGCTATTTATGAAATAATACAATTCCAGAGCTAAAAGGGACTTCAGAAGACATGTAGTCCAAATCTGTACCTAAATCCTCTTTTCAGTATATTCAACAAGATTGATCATCCAGTTATTTGCATGAAAGCTTCTAGTTAAGGGACCCATCTAGTAAATAAGGAGTTCACTACCTCCTGAAGCAGTCTTTTCCATTTTGGGAGAGCTCTAATTGTTAGGAACTTCTTCCTGACACCAAGCCTAAATCTGTGTTTCTGCATCATCCTAGTTTTGCTTTTTAGAGCTGAGTAAAACAAGTCTAATCTATTTTCTACATTATAACACTTCAAATACTGAAAGTCAGGTTATCTTGCACCTCCCTCTCCCACTGTTTTCTCTTCTTTCTGACAATTTTTGATTCCTTTAACCAATCATCATATGGTGTGATCTCCAGGTCCTTGATCATTTAATTGCTCCCCTTTGGACTCAGAATTAAGTAAAATACCGGAAATAGGTTCTGATCATGGCAGAATACAGTAGTACCATCATCTTCTTAGTTCTAGACACAGTTTCTCTCTTAATGTAGTTTAAAGTTTCATTAACTTTTCATTAATTCATTAACATATTATTAAGTTGATAAATGTTTAATTACCTAAAAGTGGAACAATCTACCTTAGGTGGTAATGAGTTCCCTTTTACTGAATGTTTCCAAGTGGAGGTTGGAAGACCACTTATCATGTATATTATAGTTGTTATTCTTGTTTGATTTTATGCATGTTGGAATGGCTGTTAAATACTCTTTTAACTCTAAAATTCTCTAATCATCTGATGTCATCTTGCAGTCTACTAAGTGACTTTTTCCCCCCACTAGTTCCGAGATTTGGTTGTACTTAAAAAATAAATTGTATGTCCTCCAGTGTCTAACATGGAATTTTGCATATAGCTTCCTCCAGATTAAAAAAAAAAAAGCTAAAAAATCTTAACTAATCCTACAAACACAAGCTGTCATCCTATATTTCTTCTCTAGTTCTCAGGTAAACTTGAAAAAAAAATCTGTCAATACCCAGGGCTTCCAATTTCTCTCCTCTTATTTACTGATAAAGCCTCAGCAATCTGGTTTCTGACCTCATCACAGAACTGAAACTGCTCTCTCCAGAGTTGCCAGTGATCTCTTAAATGCCAAGTTTAATGGCCTTTTATCGATCTTCATCCTTCTTGAACTCTTTCCAGCAGAAGTGTCAAATGGGCCACCAGCAGGCCCCAAGTGACCTGCTAAACTCTTTGCTGGAACCAGATTAAAATGTAATTGGAAACTGTTTAACAAAGTAAATAAAAATAAAATACAGAATAGATAATGTTCATTTGTGGTTTTTTAAATCAATAAGTAATTTACAGGAATCTTTTTATTTGAGTTTGATATCACTCCTCTATAGCACTAGACGCCGCTGGTGGCCACCTTTTCCTCCTCTGTGTTCTCTTAATGCCTTTATAATACTGTGCTCTCTTTTCATTCTGTGTCAAGGACAATAACTGTGGGTGATTCCAAAGGTTCTACCTGGATGCTTTTTACTTTTCTCTCTGTACTTTCTCATTTGTTGATCTCATCTGCTCCCAAAGTTCAGTTATTTCTCTGCAGATAATTCATAAATTTAGTCTTTGCCCCAAACTTAAGTACTGCATCTCTAAGGGATATTTCAAATTGGGTGTCTCAGAAACTCATCAAACTGTATAAAACTGAATTTATTATCTTTCTCCTTAATCTCTTCCCTCTTTTAAACTAGACACCACTCTCCATCCTAGGGTTCAAAACCTTGGCATTATCCTGAATTTCTCACTCTCCCTCCACTCACATAGATGAATGGTTTCTAAATTTTGCTTTTTAAACTTCAAATCTCTTGCTTCCTACTGTTTCTCCCTACCCATACAGCTACCATTTGAGTGGACTAGATGAATCCAGGTAACTCTGTAGGAATGATAATATAACAGGTTATGATTTCGTAGACAGGTTATAATTTCGTAGACAGGTTATAATCTGCATAAGGGTCATTGACATTACTGATTTACACAATAGTGCAATATTTGGATTATCTATTTATCTTTCATTCTTCTGACGTGACTGGTTTCTTTCATTCTTCTGACGTGACTGGTTTCCTTCCTTTTCTTCCTTCTCTGTATCCTTCACACCTTTTATGAAACTCCTCTCTTAAAAGTCATTATTGGTATTATTCTACAATCTGCATACATGCAACATGGATCCTAAAATAAAAATGGTAATTCTAAAAATTATAGTTTAGTAACAACCTGGGGCTCAGACAGGCTTCATTTGATCTGTAGACTGCATTGTTGAATGTCCATTCATGAGATGTTCAATCATTCCATTCTTTGGAATTAGATTTTTCACAAGCTTCTATTCTAAGATGACCTGATGTAATCTCACTTCTACCACTTCCTAGCTATATGCTCCAGATGAGAGACTTAAGCTTTCTAAGCCTCAATTTCCTCATCTGTAAAATGGGTCTATTCCTCTTTACATTCTGTACCTTTCCTGAGTGAGGAAAACATATTGTAAAATAGTATTATGAATTGTTAGCATTTATTATTCTTTTTTATTGTTCTTTTTATTCTCCCTAGTTACATGTAAAAACCCTTTTTTGCTATATGTGTACATTCATTTTTTTAAAGAAAAATCAGAACAATAGGGAAAAACTACAGAAAAAAAGGTGAAAATAGTATGTGTTGATATAATTTCACAGGGTGTGGATGGCATTTTCCATCCAAAGTTTATTAGGATTGCCTTGGATCACTGAATCGCTAAGAAGAACCAAGTCTTTCATAATTGATCATCGCACATTGCTGCTGTTACTGTGTACAATGCTTTCCTGGTTCTACTTGCTTCACTCTGCATCGGTTCATGTAAATCTTTCCATTTCTTCTAAAATTAACCTATTCATCATTTTAATAGAACGATAATATTCCATTACTTCCATATACCATAACTTATTTGATCATTCCCCAATTGATGTCTATATACTCATTTTTCCAATTTATTACCACTACAAAAAAAGCTGCTACAAACATTTCTGCACATGTGGATCCTTTTCCTCCTTTTATGATTTCTTTTGAATATAGACCCAGTAGTGGCAATGATGGATCAAAAGGTATTTGTTATTCTTTTAAATTACTATTTTTCTTGTTCTTTTTTGGAACCCAGACTCCCTGAAAAGTAGTGATCATTTTTGATCTTGTTATCTCTTGCTGGAGAACTGGGAGGGTAGGATTAGAACCAGAAATCTAAATACAGCAGAACTCCTAGACTAATCTTAAATCCAGTTTTCTAGTCTCTTCTTTTCCAATTTTTCAGTTTACAGGCAAGACAGATTAGAAAACAGAGTGATTAGCAGTAATGTGGATTTTTACAAGAAAGCACCTCCCTCTTGAAGTTGAGTAACCTGTTTTTGTACTCTATCAAAGATTAGCAAAAACTCTCTGGCAGTACATAATTTAAAGGCCTTCTCTCCCTTGCACTCATTAGCCCCTCAATTTTAAGTCAGGTGGCAAGTGTAAGGTGTCAGCCATGAGTATTTATTGGGGGAGGATATGGAGACTTAAGAGGTTAATGTAGTGGGTAAGTGTCTTGTGATATTATTATGTCTCAGAGAAGGTGACTGATAGCATGGTACCTTTACTCTCTTTTTTATCTGGAATAATGTTTCTCTTTGGATGATCTTGCTGAAGAATGCAAATGGCATCATTTTCAGCTGCTTGCTTTTAAGAGCTACAAATTCAAACATTTGCCATGGAAGACAAAGAGTCAATAAGAGACAGCTTCCCCTTCTTATTTAGTGAGCCATTAAACTTTCGAACATCTTTTCCAGCAGTGCCCTGGAAGTATACTTGCTGCCATTTTTGTGGTTTAGATGTAAAATATTTCCTGTAGCTTTTGTGTGATAAGGTCATCAAGACAAAAGGAAAAGAGAATTGGCTAATAATTATAATGAATTCATCACAATGGATGTCAGCAGCTGCTACAAATTGTCTAAATAAGGGTACCACTTTCTCTCTGAAGTCATATGTGTTGTTGTTGTTAAATTGTTTAGTTTTTATCAGATTCTGTATGATCTCTGTGGGGTTTTATTGGCAATGATTCTGAAATGATTCCTTCTCCAGGCTCACCATTTTACAGGTGAGGAAATTGAGGCAAACTGGGGATAAGTGATCTGCCCAGGGTCACATAGCTAGTGTTGCAAACAGACTTCAATTTGGGTTACCTGACTCCAGGCTCCATACTCTCTCCACTGTCTATGGCATGTAGGCTGCTATTAAAAGAAAGGGGAGGATGGACTTTTGGGCTGGCCTTAGGAAAAGGATCATGCATTATGCTGTGCTGCAAGATGCTTCAAGTCTATTATCATTCTATAAGAAATGATGAGCAGGCTGATTTTAGAAAAGTCTGGAAAGACTTACATGACATGATGCTGATTAAAGTGAACAGAACCAGGAAAACATTGTACACAGTAACAGGAAAATTTGTGTGATGATCAACTATGATAGATTTAACTCTTCTTAGTCATACAGTGATCCAAGCCAATTCCAATAGAATTAAGATGGAAAATGCCATCCATATCTAGGGAAGAACTTTGAAGACAGAATAAAGATTGAAGTGTAATACTTTCACCTTTTTTGTTTATTTATTTGATTTTTCTTTCCTGTGTTTTTTCCCTTTTGTTCTGATTTTTCTTTCACAATATGACAAATATGTAAATAGTTTAAAATGATTGTACATGTGTAGTCTGTATCAGATTGTTTGCTGTCTTGGGAAGGGAGGTAGTAAAGAAGCAGGAGAGTAAAAATTTTGGAACCCCATATCTTAAGAAAACAAATATTGAAAACTATCTTTACATGTAATTGGAAAAATAAAATACTATTCAGAAATAATTTTTGAAAAGATACTTGAAGTATTAGATATAGAAGTGTTGGACAATGTATATTTGCTTTACAACATTAACAACAGCTACATCCTTGATAACTCTTTCTGAGTCCTTCCCTTTTTTAGTGTCAGAGCAATGATTAAAACCCAAATTTTCTGAATTCCAATGTATTTATTTAGGACCTAATGGCAGAGCTCAAATTTCCTTTAAACATTCAACAAATGTCTATTAAATATATAATGTATGCAAGGATAAGTATTAAATAGGATATGTTTCAAAAGTCTCATTACAGTTTTAAACTATAAACTCAAAAGCTTAAAATTGCTCTAAGATTTTTAGGATATCCTTTATTATGATGACACATTTCAGTCAAAAAGCAGAGGAAAGATGTACTTGTTCAGTTGTGTCTCACTCTTCATGGCCTTGTTTGGGGTTTTCTTGGCAAAAATACTGAGTAGTTTGCTATTTCCTTCTCTAGTTCATTTTATAAGAGACAAACAGAATTAAGTGATCTGCACAGGATTGTACAACTAGAGTCTGAGGACAGATTTGAACTTGGGAAGATGAGTCTTCCTGACTGCAGGTTCAGCATTCTATACAATGTACCACATAATTGCCCTGAAGAGATGTACTCAAGAAATTAAAATACAATAAAGGGTGAGATAAATTCAAAGGAAAGATCTAGGCATAGAGCTATAAAGAATTTGAGGAAGAAGACTTAATAATCTTTAATGTCAGAATTTGCTCTCTCTTCAAAATTTTTTTTATTATTTTGTATATTCATATCTGGGTATATCCCAGCCTGATACATTATAAGCTCCTTGGAGAGAGATTATTTCATTTTTGACTTCGTGTGTTATATGGCATCTGTCATATTTTTTTTCCAGACCTATGATTTCATCATTCTGATTTGGAAAATCCCTCCCCTGATGCAGATAGATAACCCTCTGTACCTTATAGTTTTGAGAGTTGCCAAGCACTGGCAGAAAAATTTTGCCCACTCATACACAAACTATGTATCAGAGGCTTCTAGATCTTGCTGTTGCCAATGACTGCTTTCTGTCTCCACTGCCATATGGACTTTCTGAGGAGAAAAAGTGTTTAATAAATGTTTTCTGTAGTGAGTTGAAAGTCTGAGGGAGCACATCTTTAAGCTAACAATTATTACTGTCATCACAGCCAGATCAGAGGATGACATGGCTATATGTAGGTGAATAATTTTATTTTAAATATTTTAAATATTAACTTTAATTTGGAAGATACTCAGAGACATTTATTCTCAACAAAATCAACTTAAACATTTATAAACTTTTTTTTTTAAAGCACTGTGCCATTGGGTTACTTCTATGGATCAATGATGCTATCAGTTTCATCACTCCCTGCAATGGCATAGTTAACAAGCCATCTCAGAACTCTTCTCTTGTGAGACTCTCTTGGCATGTGATCTCTATCTTCTCCACAGAGGACCTACATAGTGTGTTGGAAACCATTTTCTAAGTGGGTATTAATGCACCATTTATACTGTTCATTGGATTAGGAGTGTGGCATAGGAAAAAATATTTTAGATCGAGAATCAGAAGTCGAGTTTAAATTCCATTTTTGACATTTGCTATCTGTGTAACTATGGATAAGTCATTTAAACTTTCTGAGCTTTAGTCTCTTCATCTGTAAAATAGGGATAATAATTCCTGCAGTATGTATCTTACAAGATTGTTGTGAGAATAATATAACATTTAGATCAAGGATTTTGTGGACTTAAAAGGGATATACAAATATTGGCAATTATTTCTTACTACATGACTAGCCAACCTGAGTTTTTGATCATGCATCTTTCAGATGACTTTTTTTTCCAAGTTTATTTTTTTTATTAAAGCTTTTTATTTGTATAACATATATATGGGTAGTTCCCCAACATTGATCTTTTTTTTTTTTTTTTTTTTTTTT
>JAJPUD010000287.1:113330-126100 GCA_023553655.1 Myrmecobius fasciatus
TTCTCTCTCAGGATGTGGATAGCACTTTCCATTCCAAGTCTATTGGAATTATCTTGAATCATCTCATTGTTGAAAAGAGTCAAGTCCATCACAGTTGATCATCACATAATCTTGCTGTTACAATGTTCTCTTGGTTCTGCTTACTTCACTTAGCATTGGTTCATGTAAGTCTTTCCAAATTTTTCTGAAAGATTAGAGCTTTTTAAACCTGGAAAGAAGCTTACAGGTCACTCATTTTACATATGAAGAAAACTCTCAGGTGACTTTTTAAAAAAAATCCAACTTTTGGCACACATTATTTTACCATGGATTACTTATATTTGCCATATGACTTTATATTGTGCTTTAGATACCTCCTGTTTATTTCTGAACCCTTCTTGTTGTCCATATGCAATTAAAATATGTATTATTTTTTAAAAATCATTTGCTGGTTGGGTCTGATTCTTTGTGACCTCATTAAAATTCTTTTTTTTTTTGACAAAGATGCTAAAGTAGTTTGCCATTTCCTTCTCCAGTTCATTTTACAGTTTTTTTTTTACAGATAAGAATTGATCAAGGATATGAACAATTTCCAGATGAAGAAATTAAAGCCATTTCTAGTCATATGAAAAAATGCTATAAATCATTTTATTGATTAGAGAAATGCAAATTAAGACAACTCTGAGTTACCACCTCACCTCTCAGATTGGCTAAGATGACAGGAAAAGATAATAATAAATATTGGAGGGGAAGTGGGAAACCTGGGACACTAAAACATTTTCGGAGAACTTGTGAAATGATCCAACCATTCTGGAGAGCAATTTGGAACTATGCCCTCAAACTGTAAAACAGTGTCACTACAGGATTTGTACCCCAAGGAGATCATAAAAGAGGGAAAAAAGGATCTACATGTCCAAAAATGTAGCAGCTCTTTTTGTAGTGGTGAGGGTTTGGAAATCGAGTGGATGCCCATCAACTGGGGAATGGCTGAAAAAGTTATGGCATATGAATGTAATGGAATATTATTGTTCTATAAGAAATGATGAGCATACTGATTTCAGAAAAGTCTTACATGAACTGATGCTGAGTGAAGTGAGCAGAACCAAGAGAACATTGTACATAGTAATAGCAAGATTATGTGATGATCAACTATGATGGACTTGGCTCTTCTCAGCAATGTGGTGAAGCAATTCCAATAGATTTGGAATGGAACATGCCATCCACATCCAGAAAGAGAACAATGGAAACTGAATGTGGATAGAAGCATAGTATTTTCATCTATCTTTTGTTTGCTTTCTTGTGGTTTTTTCTCTTTTGGTCTGATTTTTCTTGCACAACACGACAGATATGGAAATATGTTTAAAATGATTACAAATTTTTAACCCATATTAGATTGTTTGCTGTCTTGAGGGCAGGGAACAAGAGAGGGAGAAAAAATTTGGAACACAAAGTCTTAAACAAATGATTGTTAAAACTATCTTTACATGTATTTGGAAAAATAAAATACTATTAAGAAAAAATAATTCAACTTCAAAAAACAAACAAACAAATAAACAATCCCAACAACAAACAAATCTGAGGTAAACAGGTTTAAGTGACTTGCCCAGTCACACAGTTAGTAAGTGTCTGAAGCCAGATTTGAGCTCACAAAGATTAGTCTTCCTGACTCTAGGAACAGCATCCTATTCACTAGGCCTTATGTACTAATGGGCCCCCTCAAAATGCTGTCCATTGAATTATATATCATATTCTGAGTAATTATTACTGTGTAGATTGTTAGGTTGACTTCATAAGAGTAGTTGTAGTTCTCATTCAGGAAGTTTTCTAGTATTCCATGACTTGATACAATTAGCACAATGTCAACCTGAAGCACTAGAGCACTTCCCCAATACATAGAGAATCCATTTCATTTGGATTTTTTGCTAGACTGCCTCTATAACGGTGGCAAACACCTTTGATGAGCCAGCATATCTTTGATTTACATGTTTCTTGAAATGAATTATCAGAAGTCCAGTGAACAAAATTATCTCTCCTCTTGTATCTTTCAAGTAATCACATAGGTCCCAATATGTGCATGGGCATACTTTGTTGGGGGAAAGCCTTTGCATCTTTCTCTAACAAATAGTTTTGTTTGTTGTTATAACAAATACAACAAGCACTGTGAGATTTTGCATTTTCTTTACCTTTTGGACAATTTTATGATTGGGAATTTGTGTTTGGGTGTAAAGCATATTATGCAAAAGCCTTTCTGGTCCCTTTTGTAGCAAACAATTTGTAAAAAGATTTACATTAAAGACATTGATCCAAAGGTCTCCCTGAATTTTAGCCACATATTGACCTATGTTTGAACTTGGTCAGTGAAATTCCCTAATTGGCTTTATGCATTGTACAACCCTGAAGTACTGAACAATTTGAGGGGTCCTGTTATGCAAAATATAATTACTGAGCCAGTTCCCAGAAAAAGAACTCAATTTTATCTAAAAAGTAATGCTCTGAGGTAGCTCAGTGAGACTTCTGCCTAAATCAATTCATGATGCTAGCTAGATGTTCCTCATGCAAGTGGCAAACTCTACATAGATTTGATAAGATCACTTCCCTGTTTTTTGAAGTGTATGATCTTTTCATTAAATCTATTGATTTAACAAAGCATTTTTTCTACTGTAATATAGCTCTCATTGCCTGGGTGTTTAGATCCCAGAATTTAGATCCTCTGCTATTAACAGCTTTTCATATTTTCCTCAAGGATAGCCTTGATAGTTTTGTAGAGTATTCTCATAAAAATTTCATGGAGATGATAAAGTAGCATAAAGGCTGCTAATTATTGATAGCCTTTTAATTGCCTTTTTGGCAGATAATAATGCTACAAGGGATTTTTTCCTAATCATCTGATATTTTCTTTTCTTTTATATATGCTGAGAATGTACCCCTTCAATGACCTAATAATTTTGAAACTGCCAGGATGGCTTTCTTGATGATCCTAATATACTCCTGTTGACTTTTTGTTCTTTGTCTTTTTAGTAGTATTTCCACTTTTTCATTTAGCATTTTGGGGAACAAGAAGTTAGAATCCAAATGCAGTGATTTCACTGATGAAAAAAATTGTTTAGAAATGCTGACAGATTTGTTCCATTTTTGTCTATTGCCTTAATTCCATTTTCATCATTAAAGGGTCTAGAGATCATCTAGCCTTATTGGTTCTCATGCTAAAATTTCTGAAAACTTGGTTGTTATTTTATCCCCTTCACTACTCCTCATGGAACTGTAAATCTATGTTGTTCATATCTTTCACCATTCTTCATTCATCATCAACACCCAAAATGTTTTGCAAGCATTTATATTCTAAAGAGATGTTTGCCTTGGCTTCCAAATTTCTCTATTTGGCAAGGAAATCAAGGATATGTTTGTTAGGTGAGGCACTTTCTGAACTTATTTGGATTCCTCAAAATCTATTGTTTTACTTTCTTCTGTAGGAATTTATGATGCCAGTTTTTTTTTACTTTGTACTTTGTTTTACTGTGCCATTTCATATTTCTTGGCATTAGTATCTTGTTTGAATATGCTAAATTGGAATTATTGCAATTGTACTCTGATCATCTCATTTTTATCCTTCTACTTTTTTGTTGATTTCTAATTTTGTTCTAAAAATTTGGTGGTCTGCCTGCACACAGCCATATGATTTGGATTCCCTAACTTCCTTCAAGACTTAGCTCAAATGACACCTTCCTCTGGACGCTTTTCCTGGTTTCATTAGCTGCCAGTGCTTTCCTTTGATTACTGTATATCTTTCTACATATATCTTCCTCATTAGAAGAGAAATTCTTTGAGGGAAGGGATTGTTTTTGGTTTTTCTTTGTATTCACAGTATTTAACACAGTACAGGGTATTTTATAAGTGATTAATAAATGCTTGTGGATTGCTTTGCAAATCACTTCTACATTGACAAATAGCAATTTCTGATTAGTTAAACTACAATTTCATATTTTGTGATTTTTGCATGTTGATTGCCAATTTTTCCACCTCCTTATTCTCTTCTTGAAGAAAATATTTATGTTGCATACATCTGAATGTTTTGTAGAATCTGGACTTCTTTAGCCTGTTCAATAATAGTTGGCATTTATACAGTTCTTTAAGGTTTATAAAATGCTTTACAAATGTTATCTCACAATTACCCTGGTAATTGCTATTACTACCCCCATTTTACACAGAGAAAACTGAGGCAGGAAAAGATTAAATAACTTGTTCAGGATCACACAGCTGTCAGATAAGTGAGATAGGATTTAAACTCAGATCTTTCTGACTCTAAGAAGTGCAGTACATTGCTCTATCTACCTGTTTAGTTTCTTTATCCTAAGCCAAATATTCCAAAATATTTTTACCATTCTTCCCTATGTTCATCTTGGTATCGAAGCTATTAAATATTATATTTGGCTACATATATGGCTACACTCCTACTGCTAATACCTATCCTAAGAATATATTCCATCTACTCTGTAGATATTTTGTATATATATTTGTCTTTACATGTTGTTTCCCCTATAAGAATGTGCCTTCTTAACAGTAAGGATCATGTTTTTGCCTTTCTTTTGTATCACAATTATTTGGCATTGTGCCTGGCACATAGGAAGTATTTAATAAATATTTGCCCATTTTTTACCTTGCCTTGCCGCTCTTTTTAACTTTGCCACCACTTAATTCTTGTGAAAAGTTGGAGACAGGGTCATTGTGAGAAGACGTTCATGAAAATCAAAGTAGGAACTTGTTAGTCAAGTGGCAGAAATGTTGTCTTACCTTTAACCTCTCTCTTAAAAGCCTCTGTTGCTTACATTTATACTGAGTAGGGTCACAGTCTTGTGCACTGAATAATAGAAACCTGCTTATGGAAAATGCCTCTCTATGGATTCAGGAATTAAGAAGAAAGGCTTCCAGTCTGTGGTTGAGCCCATACTATCCAGGGAAATGGAGGTTACCCATTCAACCTTCCCTTTTTCTGTGTGTCAGCCAAGTTCAGCCTTTTTAAAGGGACATTATGTTTCTCCTAAAGAAACAGGACACTAGAGAATTGGGAAGATTCTGGTTCTCTAAAGAGCCTCAGGACTTCTTCAGGGTAAATATTGATTATTTTCTGCATAGAGTTTTAAGTCACGAAAGATAGAACACTTTAGATGCCACCTTTTTGTCTTTTTTTTTTAAGCAGGGCAGTTTGAAGCATTTCTGAACATGACATGGACTTAGCTTTTAGGATATAAAACAGATCTCTCTGGCCTTTCCTTCTTGCTTGAGGGTAAAAAAATAAAAGAAACAAATCTTTCAACTGTGTTGTGGTCTTATAGGAATGAATGTATAAAATGACTGTGAATGGCCTATAACACCTTTATAAGTTGTTCCCATCAAAGTTTGTTTCCTGGTAAGCAATGGACACATACATTATATTTATATAATACCAAATAGCTAGAATTTGGAGGGAAAAACAGACTAATTCACTTTTTTTTTTTGCTGAGGCATTTGGTGTTAAGTGACTTGCTCAGGGTCACACAACTAGGAAATGTTAAGTGTCTGAGATCAAATTTGAACTCAGGTCCTCCTGACTTCAAGGCTGGTACTCTATCCACTGCACCACCTAGCTGCCCCCTAATTCACTCTTAATTGAAAAAGCAGATGATTTTAGCTTCTGGTCAAAATTAAAGAACATTAACTTTGTAAGGGACCCATCTATCCAGGGCAGGAGGCCAAATTTTGACATAGATGACTCTTCAGTTTCATTTTTTTTATAATGATTTTGTACACTGATTTTCTCTTCTCTCCCTATATTTTCCACTGCCTATCCTTCTCTGATTCTAGGTGGCTGGAGTACCTAGCCACACACTTGGATAAACTTGCCTCATACTGATTCCTCTAATATGGAACTTACATTTGGGATATCCTATTATCCAGAGTATTGTAGTTCTGGAGCTGTAAGACATCTACAAGTTCATCTAGTTTAACTCTCAAAGTTTAACCATAAACTGTGAAACTGGGAAGAAAAGTGATCTACCCAAAGTCACATAAGGAATGTCTGAGGTAGTATTTGAACCCAAGTCACCTAAAGAGTTAATATTCTTTCCACTATACCACATTCTTTCAAGGCATGATGAAGAGAAATAGCAACAATCATATTAAATCAGTTTTGGCAGAAATTTTAATTTACTCTTTAAAAAAAAGAAAAGAAAAGAAGATTCCAAGTTTGGAAAGATAGCAATTAAGCTTTTCTCAATTCACTTTCAAAGGAAAAAAAAATAGTTTCTTGTGCTAGAAAAAGAACCTATATATCACTTCATGTTTGATTTTCAAGTGTTTTAGACAAACCAGAATTCAAAACTTAGGGACCTCCAAAGGTACTGGACTGTGTCAGGTTGATGAATTATGTAAAGCCTTATTTCCTAGTGTATTATTAATCACCCCCTAAGGAAATGAAGATGCTAATTAAATTGCGATGATTCCTACTTTCCAATGCCAAAATAATAAAAACAAATTAAATCCTTGAATTTTCTGGAGACCTGTTACCACTGAAGTGATGTTTCCAGTTCTACCTGAAGGATAGATTCTTTGCAAGGCTTCTTTTAGTGTAACCAAAAGTTTTAGACAAAAATACTTAGATGTTTTCTCTTCCATGAAGTCCAACCCCCCATCCCTCCTCCTAAAAGTGATCTCTTCCCTCTTCAGACTGTCCAGAAAATCTCAACTGGATCTCTCCTGCCTCTGGCACATTAAGCTTAGTTGTTTATGTGTCATATGTTTAACAAGTAGGTATCTTCTTCATTAAGAATATTGGGCTATATTGCTTTTTCATCCTTGTATCCCCAGCACTAAGCCTACTACCATATACATAGCAAGGCCTCAATATTTTTGAATGTATTTACTATGTAGTATCATGTGTCATAAAGTTATCTGTGTTGCTATTTTATTCTCTTCCAGAAGAACAGAATCTAAGTGTTTGAAGGGACTTCAGAAATCCTAACCAATAATTCTCTTCCATAGGAGATCTTGACCTTCCCCCCCCCATCATGGACCCTTGGTGAATCAACTGTTTTTAAATGCATAAAATAAAATTTTGTTGTTATTCAGTCATTTTGCATTTATAGCTAACTCTTTCTGACCCCATTTGGGATTTTCTTGGCAAAGATACTGGAGTGACTTGCCATTTCCTTCTCCAGCTCATTTTACAGATGAGAAAACTAAGGTAAATGGCTTGAGTGTCTTGCCCAGGAGCTCACAGCTAGTAAATTTCTGAGGCCAGATTTGTTCTTAGGAATATGAGTCTTTGTGACTCCGAACTCAGCACTCTATCCACTGTGCCACCTAGCTGCCCATAAAATAAAATACATAGGATTAAAAAGAAACCAAATATATCGAAATGCAATTCTCTCTGTGTGTGTGTCTGTCTTTTTCTCTTATGTATATATATGTATATATATATATATATATATATATATATGTGTGTATCTATGTATGATGTTTAAAGTTTATGAATCTGAGGTTAAGAACATGACTGGGAACCTACTACCTCCCAGTATATCCCATTCTACTCTATGGATAGTTCTATTTGTTAGGAAATTTCCCCTTACATCAAGACTAATTTTATTTCATTTAAATTTCTAGTTCTTTCTTCTGGAACAAGCAGAACAAATTATATCCCCTTTCTCCATGATAGCCCTTCATATATTTGAAGATAGCTGTCATTTTCCCTTGTCCCCTCAATCTTCTCTTCTCCAGGCTATTTCAGCAGCACTTTCAGTGGATCATACATTATCACATCTCTCCATCTGGCTCTCTAGACTACAAGTAAAACAGGAAATTTTGTCAAATATTTGCTGAAAACTAATTATACTATGTCCATAAAATTACACTAATCTCTGGGGCTGGCCATTATATAAGGATATGTAATTAAATTGGTGTAGGAATTCCCTCCACCAATACAGATTGTAACCCACTAATAATTTTTAAAAGATATATAATGTGCATATATATATATACATATGTATACATGTATATATCTGTGTGTAGATCAATAGTCCTGTTAAGAATGAAGATAAAATTAGTATTGAATAACATATATTTGACATATCTATCTCAGCTCTTTGTGAGTACTATTCCCTTTCTTAACTACTCCCAAACCATCCCTTTAATTGTGTATTCTAGAATTGTATGCAAATAGACTATAATATAGTAGAGAGTAGGGAATATTTCTTATTGAAACTTCTATTTTGCTCAGTGCTGAACATAGTGCTGTTATATATACAACTTAATAAATACAGGGTGTCCCCAAAGTCTTAGTGTGATTTCAAGCTATTAAAGCTTGAAAGACATTTAAGTAAGTTTCTAAACCTTAAAACTACTCTAAGATTTTTGGGAGATTATATATCCAAGTATATGTTTGTATTTGTTGTATTGAATTGCAAATGAAGCATTCTTTCAATATCCATACCTTATGTATAAGCTCAGCTTCAGAGGCAAGTCTGATACTTGATGCATTTAGACTTTTTCCCCCTTTCTTTCCTCACCAGAAAACAAACAGAAATCAGTAAAGAGAGCAGCAACAACTTTAACAATTATCGTTCACAAGAGCAGGGACATGCTTCTCCCCTATAGAGTGACCTCATATGCCTCAGCACCTAGGCTGTGTATCATAGTCACTTTGTTTCCCTTTGATAATAGTTGAAATATCTACTCCTATGTAAGAGGAGCATTTTCATCAAGGGTCACTGATCTGCTGTGTAAGGAGTGTTTAATATACCTCTGGAGCCAAGTAATCTTTGGCCATCCCAGCTGGATCTTGAATTAGGCTGTCCTAAGGAATCTAATTGTCAGCAGGAGGTTGGCTCACAGCTGGAGGCATTCTTCTAATGTTTTGGTCTGTCTTAATGGCAAGATTAGGGCTTTCTTCCTCTACCCTAGATAGGATCCCATGATTTCTAATATATTCTTTCCAATTACTCAGGAGACAAGAGCAGCAGAAATTCTATCATGAAGTCACAGGATCATAAAATTTTGCTCTAAAAGGGATCTTCAAAATCTCTTTATCATTCATTTTATGAATGAGAAAACTGAGGTCCTACAAGATAGTATTCATTAATGTACCAGACCTTATGCTCAAATACAAATAGGACAGTCTCTGCACTCAAGCAACTTACACTCTAGAATGGGAAGAGAGCAAATTGAATAACTTTCCCAGAGTTGTAACTGTAAAAAGCAAGAGAGCTGAGATTTGAGCCAAGTTTACCCTCTATTTCATACCCTATTTCATAGGACTGTTTTGGTAGGAGATGCTGTCAGAATTGGGTCCTTCTGGTAACTTAGCCACCATGGTACAAAAAAATGGCATTAGAGTCAGGAGACCCAGATTTGAATCTTGGCTTTTCTCCTTAATAAATCCTCCTATTTACATTGCATTTTAAGATTCTAAAGTTTATTCTTCATAATAAGCCCTGAGATGTAGGTAGTGCAAATGTCATCATCCTCATTTTCCATATGAGTGTATTGAGAACTGGAGAAAATGTGATATACTTGGCTCTTTTCAACAATGAGGTGATAAGGGCAATTGCAATAGACTTGTGATGAAGAGAACTATCTGCATCCAGAGAGAATTATGGGAATGAATGTGAATCACAATATACTATTTTCACCTTTGTTGTTGTTTGCTTGCTTTTTTTTCTTTCTCATGTTTCCCTTTTTGATCTGTTTTTTCTTATGTAGTATGATAAATGGAAATATGTTTAGAAGAATTGCACATGTTTGACCTATATTGGATTACTTGCTGCTTGGGGAGGGGAGGTGAGGAGGGAGGGAGAAAAATTTGGAACACAAGGTATTACAAGGGTGATTGCATGTATTTTGAAAAATAAAAAAGCTATCATTTAAAAAAATATTTTGTGTTCCAAATTTTTCTTCTTCCCTCTTCAAGATAGCAAGTAATTTTATATAGATGAAATATTTCATTTGATCCTTACAGCAACTCTATGAGTGTGGGTGCTATCATTATTAATTTTTTTTAGGTGTAGAGGAAGTAGACACAGGTTAATGACTTTCTCAGGGTCATATAGCTAGTCTGTGTTGAAGACCAGTTTTGAATTCTAATCTTCCTGACATGAAGCCTAGCTCTCTAGCCACTGTACAATCTATCAGTCTCAAAGCAAACCTGTGAATTAGAGTCTATGATAATGTTTTCATTATATGAATGAGGAAACTGAGGTTTTGAGTTATTTTAACTTCCCTGGAGTCACAAATTTAGTGTCTGTTTGAGTCCATCTAAACCTCTCTTTTCCCCAAGTCCAGTGCACTTTCCACATCATACTGTCTCCCACAACTACAAGAACAACAGTTCACAACATACATTATTGAATCCCATTGACTGCCTTGGAAACCTACTGAAATAATAATGATGATGATATCGATAATAATTACACTATCTGCCTCACTGGATAGTTGTAAGGAAATCACTTCATAAAATTGTAAGTATTATATCAATAAGTGTTAGTATTATTAAATAAACAGCATTTAAGATGGAAGCCCAGTTTATCCAAGAAGGCACCAAAGTACATGTTATAGAAAGACACAAGGTATGTTAGGAATAATGTTTTGCACTCATCATAGAATGCTTGTCAGATAGTTTTAGTTATTTTTTTTCTTCCAGTTATCAATATACTATTTTCTAGTGTTGATGTAGGGAGGGTGCCAATCCTCTATTTCAGGGATCTAGGAGATATTTCTTTCTAGTAGAACTGCTTTTGTATGCATGAACCTCTTAGAAGCTTTGCTTTAGATTGGCAACTTTAGAATTTTACAAATGAGGAAACTGAAGTCCACAAAGCTTAAATGAATTATCCAAGGTCACACGCATGCACACACACACACACACACACACACACACACACACACACAGAAAGAGAAAGAGAGAGAGAGAGAGAGAGAGAGAGAATAGCAAGACCTAGATTCAGAGGTCCTTTGACATTGAATTTAATGCTCTTTCTGTCAAACCAAGTTCTTATGGGAATCATTTCCTTTGAAAGAAATATGAAAGAAGGCACATAAAACACTTTTGTGATGTGTATGATTCTGTGAAAATGAAAGATTAGTCAGAAGTCTTTTTTGATTTTCTGCTATTAGGCTATGTCTTTCTTCTCGATGATATAATCAATGAAAGAGCATGAAGAGTGACTTTAATTTGGGATGATATTTAATTTTATAATTCATAAAGAAGATAAAAATGATAGGAATCCTGTTCTCCTTTGATCCATTTTCAGACACATAGAACAGTATAGTTGTCCATCAAAAAATGTAAATGAATCTCATGGGAAACAGGATATCAAAACTATTGATTAAAAAAGAAAGATCTCTGTCCAGAACTGAAAGCTGGAAGCAGCTGATTGGAGGAAGACAATGATAATAAGATATCATTTTATAGCTAAGCACTCACAAGTTCAGAACATTCTCTGAGTCAAAATAACTTGGTCGAATTCTCTCCCCTTCAGCCTCAACTCTATTAGAAATGGGTTTGACTTTTGGAATAGAAACAAAACTACCTTCCAAATGAAATGTCTTCCACAATATGTTAAGATTGTATAATATTTCATGATACATGTAACCACAGAGATAGTTTTGTTTATAGGATCAAGAGCTTAGATTTGTCATATAATTTAACATATTTAGCATGTTTTAGATTACCTGTCATCTAGAGGTGGGGGGTGGGGGGAAGGAGGGGAAAAGCTTGGAACAAAAAAAAAGTTTTGCAAAGGTCAATGTAGAAAAATCACTCATATGTTTTGTAAATAAAAAGCTTTTAATAAAAAAAAATTTAAAAAATAAAAAATAAAAAAAGAGCTTAGAGGAGGAGACTTGGGATATCTAGTCCAATTCCCTCATTATAAAGATGAGGAAACTAAAGCCCACAGAGATTAAGTAACTGGCTTAAGGTCACAGAGATAGTATGTGATAAAGCTGGAAGTTAAACTAAATTGATAATGATGATGATGATCATAGTTGGAATTTACATAGTACTTAAAAGTTTGCAAATCACTTGACATAGGTTATCTTATTTGGCCTTCATACCTCATACCCTTTGAGGTAAAGTGTTATTATCCTCAATTTATAGATGAAGAAACAGAGAGAGAGAGAGAAAGAGAGGGGGGGGGAGAAGAAGAAGAAGAAATTATAATAAAAAGGAGAAGAAGAAGAAAGAAGAAGAAGAGGAAGAGGAGGAGGAGAAGAATGAGGAGGAAGGGAGAGAGGGAAGGAGGGAAGGAAAAAGGGAGAAAGGGAGAGAGATATATTGGTCCAGGGTCACATAGCTAATAAATATTTGAGGCAGGTTTGGAACTGAGATTTTCCTGATTCCAAGTACAGCATTCTATCCAGTGGACTATCCCACTGGGAAGATTTATGAAAACTGCTCTAGAGTGAAATTAGAAGAACCAAATGAACAAAGTACAAAATGCTCATAGATGTGATTAAAGCATGAGCTTGGTGTGCTAGCACACACTATTAGGAATTCTTTGTGATTCGGGAAATGGTCCTTCTCCATTTCTTCCCCAACTACTATGTGTTAGTACATCTGGCCCACATTCTATGAATGTCAATGACAATGATTAAGGGAATGTCCACAAAAAGTTCACCAAAAGGCAACTGACTCCCTGGGCAACTAAAAAAAATCCAATAATGATCTCAGATAATGAAACATATCTTCCCTGACTAGGCTGAGGGGCAGGGAATTTTTTTTTATTAAAGCTTTTTATTTGTATAACATATGTATGGGTAGTTCC
>JAJPUD010000287.1:143283-163152 GCA_023553655.1 Myrmecobius fasciatus
GGGGGGGGAAGGAAAGGTGAGGAGGGAAAAGAAAGGTGAGGGGGGAAAGGAAAGGTGAGGGGGGGAAAGGAAAGGTGAGGGGGAAAAGGAAAGGTGAGGGGGGAAAGGAAAGGTGAGGGAGGAAAGGAAAGGTGAGAGGAGAAAGGAAAGGTGAGGAGGAGAGGGAAGGGGAAAGGGAGGGGGAGAGAGAAGGAAAGAGATGGGAAGGGGAAGGGAGACTAGGGAAGAAATAAGGAGGAATCAGGTGCTGGCAATAACCCTAATAAGAAACCCAGCCTTTCTACTACTGAGGCTTTCAGTATATTAAAACAGGGCACCAAAGGGCCTCTTTGCTGCTTCTCTTAATCTGACTCAGGTACCATGAGTAATGGATTTGCTGAGCAGATGGACAGTAACAGACACAAGTAAGCCTGGTGGAGAGAGGGACGATCCATTCAGATCTGGGGAATCTGGTTTTTATGGATGACTTTGTTGTGCGTCTATGTGAAAGTCTAATATGTCAGGACATACTACAAGAGGCCTGAAGTTTTAGGCAAAGTATACCAAAGGACAAGATAGTATTAGTGGACATTATTTTGAGAGGTAGGCTGGGGGCAGCTAGGTGGTGCAGTGGATAGAGCACCAGCCTTGAAGTCAGGAAGAACTGAGTTCAAATCTGACCTCAGACACTTAACACTTCCTAGCTGTGTGACCCTGGGCAAGTCACTTAACCCCAATTGCCTCAGGGAAAAAAAAAGAGATAGGCTGATGTGGTAGATAACTTCCTGTCCCCCTTCCTGCTTTGGAATTCCTCTCCTCCATTTTCTCTACCTTCTTGAGGCTCAGCTTTAATCTTGTATGCATAGTTGACTACATGCATTAAAGAATGAATTTTAAAGAATCTATTCAGGACCACATACAAAGCATTGTTGCTGTTTGAACTTCATTCTTGAAGATGGCCGTGACATCAGGAAGATATAATTTAGGATGACTGGAAATGGCCCTGGATGAAGTAGGAGACCTTGGCTTTTTTACAGTTAATATGCTAAAGTAGATGCACAAACTGGGATCAATGAAATCCCTAAAAATCAAGACACCCAAATTGTAAATTATGCCTCTGGGTAAGGGGTGTGTGTGTGTGTGTGTGTGTGTGTGTGTGTGTGTGTGTGTGTGAGAGAGAGAGAGAGAGAGAGACAGAGAGACAGAGACAGAGACAGAGACAGACAGACAGAGAAAGAGAGAGAGAGGGAGAAACAGAGAGACAAAGAGTGAGTGTGTGTGTGTGAATTAGGGGACCTACTGCAAACATCATTAATATGATACATACACTTATGTATCATATTAATGAAAATGAGGTCCAAATAATAGGAATTTAGGTTTTTTCCCAGAGCTTTTTTGCGGGGAGGGAAAAGCAATTGGGATTAAATGACTTGGTCCAGGCCAGATTTGAACTTAGATCCCCCTGATTTTAGGTCTGCCACTCTATCTACTGTGCCATCTACTTTCCATAGAACCTTTTTGAATATTAAACAAAATATTTAACAGATTTTTAAACCTTCACTATGCCCATATTTTTTTCCCTTCACAAGACACATGCTAAAAGGTTAGATCAGGTAGCAGTCTTTGAGACTGTATGCTTGTGTGGAATAGAAATATGCGAAATCCTAGAATACTTATGGAGCTTGTACTTAAGACGCTAGAAGGGCTAGTTCAGGACATTCTCAATCACAACATTTTCACTAGAATCCTCCTTCTAGTGTCAGGCTGTCAGAGGCCTTCTGCAGTTTCAGCACAGTCCACATAGAGATAGCATCTTCAGTTTGGATCACATTAGCAAAGTGATTGGATTGCCTAAGCACCTCATGCCATGGTCGTGATGCCATTCTTCAAAGTGCCACTGGAAAGCCTTGGGTCCTCATTAGGTGTAGTACCCCACAGATCTCTCATAAGCCATGCAGCTTATACAGCCAGTGAGGATGTAAAAGTTGCTCTTCCAACTGAGGGGCAGGTATTTGGGGTTGTAGGCAATCTGTTCTCTTCATCTTCACTTTTATTCTCACTTATTTGCTCTTCCTCTTCCTTCTCTCTTTCTTTTCCTCTCTCTGCCTGTTTGTGTTGCACATTTTCATGTGACTACATATTCGTAGGTCTGGGCTTCAAGGAAAGCAATGTCTTTATTCTTTTCAGTGTCCCCCTTGGTTCCCTTTGATTTGAAGGAAGCAAGCGATTCCAGGGGCTTGCCAGCGTTGAACAGCCTCTAGACTCTCTTTCAGTGTCCTTCTACATTTCAGCCCCAAAGCCAGAGTGCAGATTTTCATCTGTCCACAAGCAAGGAAGTTAACTTTTCCCAGGAGGGAAATTCAAGAGGGCTCCAGTGTGGGTCAGTGAGCTGCTTGTTTCTTTTGGCCTTCCTGGGAAGATTCCATTGAGAGAGAGAGAGAGAGAGAGAGAGAGAGAGAGAGAGAGAGAGAGAGAGAGAGAGAGAGAGAGAGAGAGAGATTTAGCTATAGCCCAGTTTCCTCAGATACTTTCAAGTTAATATTATGAATTTGAGTTGACAGTCAAGAAGATCCAGGTAAAGACCAAAAAATATTCTTTTTGACCTGTGAATTCCATTGAGTTTTGTGCCTCTTCACTAGCTTTCAGGAGCTCTTCAAATTCCAGTGGCATTGGTACCCAAATCTTATTTGGGTGCTTTCAGTTGAATTCTTTTATTTATTTGTGTCTTTGAAAAAATTCTGCAGATTCATCTGGTCCTTAAATAGCCCTGAGCTTCTCCTTTCTTAACCCATTCTGGTCATCATACAAATCTTTCAGACTTCCACTCACTTCCATGTACTTGTTCTGTACAGCCCACATGAGATGGTGCGAGTTGATCTGTTGCAGGGACATGGACATCTTAATGAACATTTCCTGGGCCATTTCGTCCTTCTTTTTAAAGTAGCACTGCTGGGACTCCAAAATCATCTCCAACTTCTCTGCACCATCTCCACATCACACCAACAGCTGCCATGACTGGTTCATGGCACTCAGTCTCCTCTGCCTTACTCCCTGGAACACCAAGGTTCTAATGAGGTTTCATCCTAGCTAGAAGTCCTCCTTTTTTTTTTTTAAGTTTTATTCTTCTTTACTAACATTTTTTTCCACCAGCTTCTTAAGTCTAGACAATGAACACCACCACCAACAAAAATAAATCAAGCCTTTATTTGTAAGGTTTCTGATTTCTGTGATGTAAATTTTCACACTGAATAATTGACTATTGGCTGTCATTAGCTTCGGGAACTGAGGGTTCAGCTAGGTTATAATTGGATAGCCAGAGATGTCTGTTGTCATTTGATAGATCTTCTTAATGCTTGAAATCCTTCTTTTAAAAAAATAAAAAAGTTGTCAAGAAGGAAAGCATTAATTAAGCATATATTATGTGCCAAATACTGTCCTAAGCACTCATGAAAATATCTTATTTAATCTTCATGACAATCCATGAAATAGATGCTATTGTTACCCCCATTCTGCAAAGGAGGAAACTGAGGCAGGCAGAAGTTAAGTGGCTTGCCCAGAGTCACAGTGCTAGTAAGTGAGACCAGATTTCATCTCATATCTTCCTAACTTCAGGCCCATTTTTAAGGTTTGCAAAGAGCTCTATAATATTATCTCACTTTATCCTCACAAAAACCCTAGGAGGTGGGTATCATTTGTCATCTCTATCTTACAGATGAGAAAACGGAGACTAAGTGATTTGCCTTTGATCGTATAAGTACTGTCTGAGCAGGAGGTGAATTCAGTTGTTCCTAACTTCATATCTAGCACTCCTGACTCTAAATCATCTTAATATTTCATGTATTCCTAGATTTAGATGTAAAACTAGCTTGAAAACTTAGATTAAGGGAAATGACTTGCCCACAGTCTCATAAGCAGAAAACATCTGAGTCTGTCATGTGAGCCTCTGTGCCCTGAATAGGCCTCCTTCTAAGAAGCTATCAGCCTGAGCACAAATCAATAGGAGACAGGAATAGCTTGGCTAAGGAGGTAGCATCTTAAACAGCCTTCCAAGGTCTGATCTCCCCAGCAGTGAGGCAGTGGTTCCCCTAGAAGCATGCCTCAGGGCTGCCTGCTGGCAGAGAACTTGTAAGGAGGGAGACAAAAATTCCCCCTCTCTGTTTTTTTTTTTTTTTTTTTTGTTATTCTCTTAGCTTTGGCATCTGACCTCATTTAATTTTTTAATGGTAAATATTATGCCCCTTTGCTTCCAAAAAGCCTCTACTACTAGTTCCCTATCCTTTTTGTGTATGTTCCATGGTATAAATAGGGACGATCTAGAAGCAGGGGACCTAGGGAAAGCATTCCCTGGAAGGTCCTAGGATTAAGGAGTTGGAGGGACCTCTGACCTCTTCTAGAGCAAATATTCCGTATTGTTTCTGAGTCTCAGACCCCTCTGTCAGTCTGGTTAAGCCTGGGAACCCTCTGCAAAAGAATGTCTTTAAACACCTAAAACAAAATATGTAGTATCACAAAGGAAACCAGTTATATTGGAATACAGTTAAAAAATTCTTTTTAGACAAGCTCAGAGACACAAGGTTAAGAACCTAAGTTCTAGATAAATTCCCTTATATCACAAATTTAAGAAATTCTGTTCTAAAGACTTGTGCAAGATTACACAGCAGAGCTGTGATATGTACCCACCTCTTTCACCAAATTCAGTTCTCTTTGTATTAGGTTCCAATGTTCCTTGCATGATGTGGCTGGAGAAGGAACTTAATCTCAACTTCTACTGCTTGAATAGCTGTGTGAAACTTAACATTTAACTTTTCTGAGCCCCAGATTGCTCAGCTGTGAAATGAGGAATTTGGACTAGATGCCCTCTAGGCCCTTTCGCCTCTCTCAGTTAAAAATATCTCTTCCAATTGTTTTGACAAAGTATCTAAATTTTTTCTCAACATTTAAAGAAAATTTCTTATTAAGATGTAAATATCCTCATTTTAAAGGATAACTTTTGTACAACAAAGAAGGCTTGCAAATGTTTGAAGAAATGATTATAGGAAGGGAAGAGGTCATTGAATAAGCAGGAATGGTAGAACCAAAGATTGCTTTCTTTTTATTTTGTTTTTGTCTCAATTCTTGGTGACATTTAAGGGCTCAGTTATCTCAAGCTTTTCATTTCATGTTAAGGAAAATGACCATTCATAGTTTGAAGAAGTACCATTAAGGATTCTGTAAATTTTTTTGCCAGTTACTTTTTTTTTTTTGCTGAGGCAATTGGGGTTAAGTGACTTGCCCAGGGTCACATAGCTAGAAAGTGTCTGAGACCAGATTTGAACTCAGGTCCTCCTGACTTCAGGGCTGGTGCTCTAACCACTGCGCCACCTAGCTGCCCCTGCCAGTTACTTTTAAACAATAGTTTTTTATTTTTCAAAATACATACAAAGATAGTTTTCAACATTTGGCCTTGCAAAATCTTGTGCTCCCAATTTTTCTCCCTCCTTCCTGCTTCCCCACTCCTCTAGACAGCAAGTTATTCAATATTAGTTAAACACGTGCAATTCTTCTAAACAGATTTTCACATTTATCTTGCTGCACAAGAAAAATCACATCAAAAAGGAAGAAAAAATGAATTAAAAAAAAAGCAAGCAAGTAAACAACCACCACAATAAAAAGGTGAAAAAACTATGTTGTGATCCACATTCAATCCCCATAGTCCAGTCTCTGGATGTAGATGGCTCTCTCCATTACAAGTCCATTGGTATTGACCTAAATCACCCCATTGTTGAATATTTTCTGAGTTGCCATTGTTGAACATTGTTGAAATTTTCTGAGTTGCCATGGGACATGATCAGATCAATGCTTTAGGAATATTGTTTTGAAAGCTGTATGGAGGGAGAATGGAGAAGTAAGAGATTTAAATTAAGAAGACCAGGTAGGAGGCTGTTGCATTAATAATCCAGATGAGAACTGATGGGGGCTAGGTGGTGATTGGGAGAATAGAGATGAGTACAGACTGGAAATTTGTATAATTACATCCTTGGAGTTGGGTCAAGCGAAATTAGAATTGAATTATTTTTCAATGTTGATTATAGGTTGACACTCTATGAGTGAAGTGATATGTTTGAAAGTTATGGAAGGATAAATGTTGGGAATGTAGAACTAGGATTTTGGAGTTCTACTTAGTCTGTTAAAGTGAAATTGCCAAAAACATGTTTTTAAGGACTCATGCTTGCCTGGAATTTTTCATTAGTTAACAATGTAGTAGGAAATTATATATTCTTATTGACTGTCCAGTGAAAGATGGACTATTGAGCATTGGCATGCTAGTATATAATGGAAAATGAAACTTCAAACTACCATCCAATCACATTTCAATTCAACAAGCATTTACCCTGTCACTCTAGTAGCCATTGAACTATGTGCTGAGGATACAAAGAAAAACCTAAACAAAGAATATAGTTCCTACCCTCAAGGGGCTTACATTGAGGGGAAAATTTTTTTTTGTTTTAGTATGCCAAGCACTAGAAATACAATCTTGCATAAAGCAGGCACCTGATCAATGCTTGCTGATTTGGCTTAAATTAAATTGGGGAAGGGGATGTGTAAGGATATAGCATTTAAACAGATAAACAAAATATAATTTGAGGAAGGAAAGTACACTAAGAAACAAGAGGTTATAAATAAACTTTGTCTTAGAGCTCTGGTGAGAGGATAACAGGGAGGAGTTGGAAAGGAGAAGCTTTTGATTATATAAGACTCTCTGCAGGGTTGTATTGTAGTGGGTCAGTCTGTGTTAGCATGATAATTACACTCCTTAAGGGTGTATCGAGCCACAAGAGCAATAGACTTTAAAGATAACCTTAATCTGAGTCTGCATGTTTCTCTATTACCCCCAGCCTTCTACTGGATGTGGTGGAAAGAGTAATTAGAACCAGTCTGAGTGCTAACATATGCTTACTTTCCAAAGAACTCATCCTGTATTTCATCATTTCTCTCCTAGCACAAAGTACTGGGAACATTGGTACTCCATGTTGAATGACTGATCTCCTGTGCATTCTAAGCTTATAATATGCTACTTGACAAGCGTTAAATGCAATGTTAAGAGGAAACAGTAGGGATTAAATGTTACTATATGGAAGGACAGTGTGGGTCTGGCACTTGCAATAGATGAAGAAAAGCAAGACATCAAGGGAGAGATGGATTAAAAAGAGAAGGAAGGCTAGAAATAGTAATGAATTCTAGAATTTCAGAGCTTGAAGGTACAAGAGATCCAGTCCAATCCCTTTATTTTATTGTGAGAAATCTGAGCCTTTGAGAGGTACTTTGTCCCTAGTGGCAGAGCTGAGACTTGGATCCAGATCTTTCGGTTTCCAGTTACCACCAGGAGATGTCTGTGAAAGCTGGAGATCAGCATAACAAACATTCATTTTGGGATGGAATCCTTGGAGAGCATCTAGTTTTTTCAGATAGCTTATTGGGAGAAGATTTTGAGAAGGGATTGAACTCATGTGACTGAAATATTGAACAATATCTGAGATATCTCCCAAGCTGGATCCATCCATCTCTCCATCCAATTATCCATCCAGCCAGCCATCCATCTACCCATCCACCTATCTACTCATGCACCTAGTCTACCTATCCATTTACCTTTCTAGTCAGTTTTAAAAAAACATTTAAAATACCTTTGTTGCATTTAAAGCCTAAACTAAGTATGGTAGTGTCAATAACTTATTGTGAATGGGGGAGGGGCAAGAGAGTAAGTGCTACAAGATTGTAGGTTCTTTAAATATAGAAAGTTCTTGTCTTACTAATGATTGCAGACTATTCAGTCTAAGGTAGATATTTAATATAACAGTTGCATTGAAAGACTAAGTTCTTGAGGGTGCAACTTAGATATCCCCAATATCTGGATTATAGCAATGAAAGAGATAGCAAGAAGTTTGGCCACGGCCTTTTCTCACAAAGGATTTATGGTCCATGAGCACTAACTGAGAATGTTCTCTGCTCATTCTCTTGAAGGCTCAGGGTATGTGTCGGGAACAAGGCTCTTCAGGGACACCCCTATATACATTGTTGGCTCCTGGTTGTGAGAGGGTGGCATTATGTGGTGGCTAGTGCAGAGAAATTAATATCTGGAGGAATATTTGAATGTCAGGTTGAAGAGAGATTGAGCTTTTGTAATTTCCAACAAGACAATTGCTCAGCTTTAGCTCATCTGTTATTTGCGAATTGGATCTTGCCTAAGGAAACTTCTTGGAGTTAATGAAACACTGACAACAAAAAACAAGGTGTCTTTGTCCTCTGGAACACCATCCTACATGCTTGGCTGCCTCCCTCCTCTTGTGGTATTGGGCACTGACAGAAGATCAGACTTAGGAGGGAGCTTGGGGACTCTCTAATTCAATTCATGCTTTCTCTCTGCAGTGTCATTTAATCTTAGTCTTCCAGCTTCTTCTTGAAGGTGTCCAGGAACAGGGAACTCAGTATTCCTAGTTAGCTCAATTTACTTTAGGATATCTGTAGGAGGATTAGGAAGTCTTTCTTGACATCAAGAATAAATTTATTTTGTATTTTGGTAATTTCAACCTTTTGCAACTAGGTGGCACAGTAGGTAGAATATCAAACCTGAGATCAGAAATAACTGAGTTCAAATCTAGTCTGAGATACTTATTAGCCATATGACTCCAGTTATCTTGTTAGAAATTACAAAAGCTCAATCTCCTTCCAACTTAACATTTTAATATTCCCTCCATATATTAATTTCTTTGCACTCACAATCAAATGAAACCACCCTCCCACAGATTACCAGCACTGGAGTCAGGCCATGTATTTAAATCTATCCTCAGACACTTGGACAAGTCACTTAACTCTGCCTTAGTTTCCTCATCTGTAAAATGAGATGGAGAAGAAAATGACAAACTACTGTCTTATCTTTACCAAGAAAATAGCACCATCACTACCACCATGATTTTGGGAAATTTAGAGGGAATTTTGACTCTAATGTTCTTGTTAATATTTCTTCCCAGCTTTCTATTACCTGCAGATTTAACAAAGATGCTGTCTTTAAGTCATTAAGTGGGAGAGACTTTATTTTAAATATTAATACAGATGACAGTTTACATGTCTGTAGTAGTGTTTTATTATATAAATCACTCCTTAAAACAATTGTTTTGCTACTGAACTATCTCCTTGCTCCACTTTTCAGATAAAGAGACCGAGGAACAAGTCATTTGCTAGTTAAAGGCTCTGGATTTTGGAACATCTTACTCAATCTGTTTTCTTTGCCCATGCAGACTCTGGAGCTGCAAATGGAGGTACAAGCCTTGCCAGGAGCAATTTACCAGTTTCCTCAATTATTCATGGAAAATCTATATACTTCATTATCAGTTTTAAGCAAAGCAACTTAGTTGTTACTATCGATCATGCAATTTATTATCTTTATTTAAACTCTGCAGGCAATAAATAAATAAAAAGCAGACTGACAGAAAGGAGTTCTCAGACAAAAGTAATTTCCTTGGAAAGTAATTTAATCCTTTTAAAATAAGTCTTACACACTTGGACAGGCTTCAATGAGAATATTGTGTACTTTTACATGATAAATGAAGAAGAATGAGTGGTGTGATATAATAGAAAGGGCAGGGGACAGATGAGAAGTCAGAGCCTGGAGACTTGAATTCCAGTCCTCTTTCTGCTGCTCTATTGAGTTTTGTAACTTGGAGAGAACCACAAAACTCTTCAACTCCAATCCATCCATCTTTTTGGGAAATGCTTGAGTTCTTACAATTGTAGTCATCAAAAGAATAAGGCACAATTCTTACCCTCAAGGTATTTACAATCTAGCTGGGGAGATAAAATATAGAGAAGCAAATGTACATAATACAAAGTAGTGTTGTAAGTGCAGAAGATGCAAAGAAAAAGAAAGGTAATAAAAAACAAGAAGGGACCACTTTTAGCTGGGGAATAAAGTTTCATGAGAAAATGGCATTTTTACTGGACCAAGAATGATGGGCACTGTGGGGGAGGACATTCCAGATATATAAATAACATGGACAAAGATAGGGAGGTGGGAAAGCATGTTAGAAGGTATGTTAGAAAAATGGCAAATATTTCAGTTTTGCTGCAGTTTAGGGTAAATGAAGTAGTAGGAGATGAGATTAGAAACAAATTATAGGCAAATTGTGGAAGGACTTGAGTGTTACACTGAAGAATTTGGACTTTCATTGGTAGGCAATAAGGAGGCACTAAAAACTTTGGGGTGGGAAAGATATTAATATAATTAAAGTTGAGTAATGGGACAGTGATTCTGGAAGAGGTGTGTCTGATAGATTGGAGAGGGGAAGAAACGACAGGTCAGAGAAATGGTTAGGAGGCCGTGAGTTGCAGCAGCACAATGGAGAAATGAAGAGTATTTTATCCAGGTGGGTGGATTTAGGATTGGAGACAAAAATAAAAGAAATGGTAAGAGGAGAATAATAGCAAGCATTTAGTAATTATTGTCTGTGGTCCTGGACAAGTTTTCCTTAGTTTCCTCAATTGTAAAACGGGAATCACAATACCACCTACCTGCCAAGAACATTGTGAAGATCAAATAAAATAATAATTATAAGCATTTAGCTCAGTGCCTGGCACATATTAGGCACTTAATAAATGCTTATTTCCTTTCTTCCTATTCATACACATAACCTTAGTCTAGTCTTTTGCTGCTTCTAATACTTCAAACCTAGGTCTTTCAAACTGTGACCTACTTGGTCTTCCTTCCTCAGATTTTTTTTCCTACTCCAATTTATTCCCATATAGTTTCTAGAGATTTTTTTTTTAAGTGTAGTCTGACTGTGTCAGTACCCTATGAAATGAATGTCAGTGATTCATTGTTGCCTATAGGATAAACTATCAACTTTGCTTGGTTTCTAAAGTCCCTCACAGTTGGGCCTTGATCTACTTTTCTAGGCTCCTTACATATTATTCCTCTTTCTACTATGTATAGTTCCAAGGATCAGCAAACTAATGGCTACTCAAGCCAAATATAGCCCACAATTCAGACCTGTTTTTGTACAGCCTGAAAACTAAAAATCTTTATTACTTTTTTTCTTTTATAAAAAGTTTTATGGTATTTAAAAATGTAACAGGCATGTAAAAACAGGCTGACGGACAAATTTGGTTCCCTTGGTTGTAGTTTGCTGACCACTGGTATAGATAAATTGTTCTTCTGGCTACTCTTCACAAATGTCTCCTTGTATCCAAATTTGTGTATTGGCCACCCCCCATGCCTAGAATATATGTTCTCCTCACTTCGATTTCATAGAATCCTTTATTTCTTTCAAGACCTAGCTTAAGCCCTATGCTTTATATGAAGTCTTTTCATCTGCTTGCACCTTCCCTCTCTAAACTAGATTTTGTCTATTTTCCCCATGCACACACATTATCTCCAAATAACATAAGCTTTTTAATCTGTAACAAAGTGCCTCACTCACAATATAGGCTTAATAAATGCTTGTTGACTTATTTCAATTTATGATATTATTTGTTGACCTTAAAAATAAAATCTAACCTACTTGCATTACATATGAGGAAATTGGAAATTAGAAAGATCATTGACCTATTCAAGATCATACAGCTAATTTTTCTCAGTTTCAGATTTCTTGACTCTTGAACTAGAACATTTCCCCTTGAATCATTGTCTCTCCTTTAAAATAACAAGCTTGGACTAAATACTAATTTTTTTTCTACCTTTAATAATTTATAAGTTTATTCAAAGGGGCTTGTACAAAGTTTTTTCCCCCCAACTTGAAGATTGATTTCATTTATGATTGTTCTGGAACTCTTAACTGTAGAGGGTAAACCTTTAAATTTTGACCTTTTCTCCTCTAGACAAAGCAAATTCTATAACCTATAATTTCAACATGTTCTAAAACTCCATTCTATAAGTCTTTTTGTTCCTGAATTTCTTTATCTTAGGAAGAAAAAGAGAGAAAATATTACCTCTCTCTCTTCTTTTGCTGAAGTAGGGGACTAAGGTATGGAACTTTATATATACATTATATACTATATATACCCTATATACTCTATATATACCCAGAACCATTTTCTTTTTTTCTTTATTATAACAGTTAGCTACCTGGAGAGCAAGGAAGGACTGTTGTTGGAAATGAAGGTGATAAAAAACAAAATATAACAAAACTTTTAAAGATTAAAAAAGAAGAAATACATTGAATTATAATAGAAAGTTAGAGACAGGAGATTGAATCCTGTTTTGATATTTACAAGTTGTGTGATCATGGGCACACTTAAGCCCTCAGATCATCCTCCATTTCCTTATCTATAAAATAGGGATAATAATAGCTTCAGTAGCTAGTACACTAAAATGTCGTGAAACTCAAATGAGATAATGTACTTAGTACCTTAACACTCTACATAAAATGTCAGCTCTTCTCGTAATTGATTCCCCTCCTTTGCTAGGGTTGAGACATTTTCTTTTTCTGATGCTTTGTTATGGCTTACTCACCTTGAATTAGATTGGCTGCCTCATCATTTTGGTTCCTCAATTTGCCTCCAGCATTGATTTCCATGGTTATGTCATGGTGGATTTTCTGCCCCTTAGAGATTCACTCTTTCTTCACTCTCTTCAAATAAGTGTCTCAGATTTTTTTCTTCTCCATCAGTGAAAATCTCTCATTTTCTTTGTGTAGAGAGTTTCCTCTATTTTTGGAAATTATGTCCTTTGCTTGATGTAAACATTGGTTTCACTTTCCTCCATCATCTCTCCTGGTGATTTTAAGGGCTTTTAATGTGTTTGTCCAATGGCATGTGTAAGTGATTTGATCAAGCTCCATGTCACTTTTTTTCCCTAATAAAGTTATTTATTTTTAATACATATTGCTTTACTAATCATGTTGGAAGATAAAAATCATAGCAAAAAGGAAAAACCATGGGAGAGAAAGGAAAAATAGAAAAAAGAATTGAACATAGCATGTGTTGATTTATATTCAATCTCCTTAGTTCTTTTTCTGGATGCAAATGGCATTTTCTGTCCAAAGTCTATTGGGATTGCTTTGGATCACTGCTTTTTTTTTCATCAATTCCCTTTGATATTCTTGACCTTTTGTTCTTCCAGATGAATTTTTTTTTTATTATTTTTTCTAGTTCTATGAATAATGTTTTGGCAGTTTGATTGGTATGGCATTGAACAAGTATACCAATTTAGGCAGAATTGTCATTTTTATTATATTAGCTTATATATAGTATAATATAATATATCACATATATTATATTATATATTTATACATATATAATTATATAATATATATTACAATATATATAATATTATTATATTATATTATATTAGCATGAACAATTGATATTTTCCCAATTGTTTAGATCTGACTTTATTTGTGTGAGAAATGTTTTGTAATTATGTTCATATACTTCTTTGGTTTGTCTTAGCAGGTAGATCCCTAAGCATTTTATTTTGCCTACAGTAGTTTTAATAAGTCACTATTTTTTTTTACCAGTTATGTTACAGATTTCTTTCTTTTCTCTGGAATGCAATATAATTGCCATAGCCTGATCGAATATTACCACTCCTGGGTAACCTTCTCTAGTGACTGGGGATTGACTTTAGTCATCAAGGATCAGAGATACATGGCTAAGGTCAAATCTGCAGGATGCACCATTCTTGTTCTGCTCCCTAGTTACATTTGTAACCTGGCTCCTGAGAAGTATAAAAATGATCATGGAACATAAAATATCCCCAGGGAAACAGAAATATCACACAAGCTCTGAGTACTCACCCCAGAAGTACAGCTTCCAGGGCTATACATGGTGATATAAAGGGAAAGAGGAAGGAAAAACATCAGATAGACCACCCAAAAAGCTGAGCCACCATTTGCTTCTCAGGACTGTGTCCACTCTCTCCTCCTTTCTTCTCCCAAACAATGAGCTATCATGCTTATAGAATTTAGGCCAGTCTGCCCCAAATACCCCAGCTCTGAAGATAGTGCAGGACTGGGATAGATAATATGTGTGGAACCCATGATGCTAATTCATACCCATTCCTGGTTAAGCATTTATAATCCCATGCTTGGTATCATCAATAAGTTTTAAAAACAATTAAAACATTTCTTGATTTTTTTTTCTAGAAACTTTCTTGCTGGTCCAACCTCTTTCAAATGTTCTTGGCCACTACTAGAGAATCCTAGCATCTTTGACATCAAAATTCTCATAATACCGATAGTTACAAGGAAGAAAAAGGACAAATGGAACCACATAAAGGATTACATTATCCTTTTTTATTATCTACTACTTGTATGACTTTGGACAATTCACTTTTCTCTGGGATGGAGTTTCTTTGTAAAATGAAGGGATTGGATTAGATGGCCTCTAAATCCCCTTCCCATCTGATATTCTATGCTTCTATGTTTCTCTGAAGAAAGGTTATATTTTAATTTAAAAGAAATTAAAAGAAAAGAGAGAATTATGCTAAAAGAAGTACAGAACAGGAAAGATAAGGGAATATTTTTCAATTGATCATCCTTATTCATGGATTCGAATGATACATAGGTTAAAGATACACTAACTTTTTATAGATTATTCTGAAATTCTTGCCCAAGATTTAATAAAAATGCTGTATTTGAAGTAAGAGAATCTGTTTTCAAACCCTAACTCTGCTACCGACTGCCTGGGTGATCTTTGGTATAAAATGGGAAAGTTAGACTAACTTATTTTTATTTTCCTTTCCAGTTCTAAATTAATTATCTTTGATAACAAGGAGTTATAATTGCTCCAAAATTATTGTTAAGTATAATAGTCGAGACCAATCACATATCATACAAATATGGGGTCGGAAGTTAGAATCATGAATTTAATCCTAATACTAATCCCAGATCTGTGACCTTTAAGCAGTTTATTTAGTGGCTGTGGGCTTCAATTTACTGTAACATGTCATCAGAAAACCTGGACCTGCCTACTAACTGAAACAGAAGAGAAATAATTTACTTTAAGATGTTTCACTTCACTTGGCTCAATATTCCTGTTATATAACCCACTTAGAAAGCCAAAGACAGCATTCCAAATAAAGAAAAGAGTCCTAACGTCTTGAGAAACCTCATTCATTCATTATAGCCAATTGCTACCTAGACATTTTGTTGTCTTCTTTGGTCTGAATGAGACCTTACTTCAAGGATTGAACTGAGAATTATGGCCTTTCTGCCTTTGATATGGCCTGGGAGGTTGTAGATGGAAAATCTTTCTTTTTTCATAATTCTAGATTTGATGTTTCTTATGGGCTCAAGGAAACAATGTTAAAAGAAGAATCCAGAAGACTGTGTCAATTCTGAAGCCAAAAAATTTAATGCTGTGTTACCTTGCCCAGATTGCATTTGTTTCTCTTTGCTTAGAATTGCCTTTTAAAATAATTTGCAATTAGGCACATAAAAACTACCAGGTAGAATAATGGGAAAATCAATCTTCTTTCAAATTGGATAACATGAAAAATACAGTAGATAAATCCAGGCTTATCTTGGAATCTAAATTTTTTTAATAGTTGGAGAAAGGAAGATGAATGGCTGAATAAGACCAGTTTCCCACCTTTCTATGGCTGACTCAATTTAAAGACGCAGAAGTGTGTGTGTGTGTGTGTGTGTGTGTGTGTGTGTGTGTGTGTGTGTGTAAAACCTGTTGTGTCTTGATGAGTAGCTCAGAACTGTCCAGAAGGGACGATGTAGAACAGTACCCCTGGGGACATATCAGAGAAGATTTTGCCAGACAGGGTGCCATTGGAAAACATGACATAGTAGAAAAAAGTATTCAATCTAGAAACCATATGATGAGGTCTTCAATATTAGGTGTGGTTGGCAGAGGAATTAATAAAAATTAATCCCTGAGACAGGTGAGGAGAAAGCTCTGATAGAGATTGGTTCAGGTCCATGGTCCCATCCTCTGGAGAGGTTGTCCAGTCTGAAATCCAAGCTATATCAAACCCCCGAGACCCACCCTCTGTAAAGATCTCGAGCAGTCTCACCTTGCCATGTCCTGTCAGAAATCCCAATCATGTCCGTGAGGTTCAATTTTTCCCTATGTAATCTATATATGGGCTATCCTATGGCTACTGCCTTCCTTTGGGTCAGTCTACCATGGCATTCTGCCTTGTGGCATCTTTCCCATTCTCTCTCCTCCTATGCCATGTGGTACCTCTCTTAACTCCACTATGCTTCCCATCCCCACTTCTCTTCCTTACAGCTAACTTTTTTAGGGTTTGAGGATTTTGCCTGCCAGTTAAGGACATATCCCTTTCTACTGGGTAATTGTGAGTTCCCTGAGGATCTTGTCTTCCATATGCTCTCCCACTCTATTTTGTTTTTACCTTTTTCTGATATTTATTATATCCCTTCATTTTGTTTGTGACCTATTCCCCTAAATAAATCTACTTTTTTGCCAAAGAGAATGGTCATTGTGAATTCTTCACATGGCCAAACCCCAACTTTTGGTGCCTGCCATCATTTGGTGTTTACATCACCCCACATCATTTTGGTACCACATCATAGAGATCACATATCAAAATCAAGATTAGGTTGTTTACTATCCGTGTGCTCTTAATACATAGATTTTTTTTTTCCCCTTTTGGGTTTCAGTTCTCCAATTGAAATGATCCTTTAATGAGATCATGAGATCTCAAAGATGAGAAAAAGATCCTTTAAAGCTCTAGGAGAGTTTGAATCAAATATCCAGTTTCACCCTGGTCTTGGCACAGTCTCCATGAGTAGAGACTAACATGGACCTACTGGCCCTTCCCTGACATTGGACAGAGATGCACAAGGCATATGCAATTCCAATGAATGGAAAGAGCCCAGTGTTGGATTTGTAGATAAAGGATCTGAATTTGAATCTCACTTCTGATGCTACTTAGTTGTATGATGGCATTTATCCTTTCTGGACTGCAATCTTTTCATCTATAAAATAGGAACAATCCTGTGTTTATTATTTATTTTAAAAGGATTACTGTGGAAAAAAATTCTGAAATTTGAATGCTATAGAAATGTGAGCTAAGAAAAAGCAGTAGAATAATTTGTAACAGTTATAAAAAGAAGGAAAAACATGATTCATCAAATCTAGATGACGGTTAAGTGCTGGGGAAGGAAAGGAGATGTTGGGCATTGTTTATAAATATTATTTTATTGGATCCTCACAACAATGCTGGGAGGTAGGTGCTATTATTATCCCCTTTTTACAGTTGGGGAAACTAAATCAAATAGAAATTAAGTGATTTGCTCAGGGTCACACAGTTGTTTGAGCTGAATTTGAACGCTGGTTCTCCTGAATCCCAGACCAGCATTCTCTCCACTGTACCTTGTAGCTAAAACATTTTCAACTATGGCAAATGTCACTGCACTTAGGGTAAACTTCTGTGGAAATCATTTCTCAATTGAGCCAGAAGCAGACTATGATCAAGGAAGAGCTAACGCCAGCCTTCCATTTGACAGCTTACTATTTGATTCTAATGATTAGGCTTGCAAAATATGAGTTACCTTTGGTTTCCACTGCTGAAACCTCCCTCAAAAGTTTTACCCTGAGGCAGGGCCCCAGCCACCATAGTGCTAGTTATAGCCCTGAGAAAATGCAGCTTGGAACTAATAGACTATGATCTATGATTAAGGGCTAGAATTATATTACAAAAACTAACAAAGGACCCTAAGCCTTTTGTGTCCCTAAAAAAATTTATAGTGGCAGAAGGGAGGAACTAGGCTCAGTGAAGTCTCTTTTCTCTTTTGCTCAGAGCTATTAATAAAAGGCTATAGGAATCTTATATATAAGATAAGATAAAAGGTTAAAGAAATCTTAGAGATCCTCTGGTCCAAACTTCTTATTTTTACAAATAAGGAAACTAAGGCTCATAGAAAATAGTGACATGTGTGAGATGGCAAATCTAAGTGCTGATATTTGAATTCAGGCTTCTTGCCACCAAAGTAAATGCTCTTTCTACTATGCTACAAAGTTACTAACTGATCTCTTAGGATCAGCTTTCTGCTTTATAATTTAGCAGGTACATTTGTCACCAATGAACATGCAGATGATTTAATACAAACCCATTTCTCTTTTGGGAAAAGTAGGAAAACACATAGCGTGTTGTGCTATTTACTGATGGCTTTTAATATCATTCCAATAAGTAAGTGCAGTTGAGAAGTGAAGGAAGCCATGTGGGTGCTGGTTGGCATCAGAACTAAGATGGCATATTATTTCTAATTGTCAAACCACACCAGAACAGACCCCCCCAAATCCATTGAGATACTAATCAAGAGGAAGATTTTTTATTTCAACTGCACTTTTCAGATAAGAAGGATGGAGATGAGAGAGGTAATAAAATTAGTGGACGTTACCCACCAAGTCAAAGATATGGCATTAACTCATATTTGCTGGGTTTTGCTTCATAGCTTCACCACCAATCTTAGCTACCTATTGCTCAAAGCTATCCCTTTCTCTTTCTTATAAAGGCAGGTTCTTTGGCTGCTGAATTTGTCATGCTTCTTTAGATTTGCTTGGAAATTAATAAAGGTCTCCTTTCCTAATTGCACAATCAAAATAAATTATGTCCACAAATTAGAAGGCAAGGAAATTGCATGTGCATTTTGGGTGCCCCGATAATGTGCCCGCAGTAAATTGTTTTCATATAAATTGCATGCTTAATTAATTGCTTTCAAAAATGCCCCTGTATTTTTGTGCAAATACATCTTTGCTGGCAATTCATAAAAAGTAGAGACAAATTAAATGGCCGTTACACACATAAAAATGTCGCCCTTGGTGTATCCCAACTGTGCTCACTCAGTTTTCCTTTTTTCTCATCTAGTGCAATAAATTGGGATGAATCTTTTCTTTTCTAAATTGCCACTGGATATCTGATTCAACAGATTTTTGCCTTCTCCTAAATTACAGCAGAGGCCAGGCTATGCTTCTAGCTTCTAATGGGTCCTGTGCCCTCTTGAGCACATTCCAACAGGTCAGAAACTACAAGAAAATATCTTTTTTTTAAACTTAAAGAATTATTAGATGACTTAGGTGGGATTTTTAAAAATCGATTTCAGTAGGTGGGATTTGAATTTTGGTTTACATTATTCATGAGTAATCCATTGAAGTTTTGAAGTTAAAATCAGAAACTATAAGAAAATATCTTTTTTTTAAACTTAAAGAATTATTAGATGACTTAGGTGGGATTTTTAAAAATCGATTTCAGTAGGTGGGATTTGAATTTTGGTTTACATTATTCATGAGTAATCCAATGAAGTTTTGAAGTTAAAAATCCTCAAGAAATTTGGCCTGTCAAGCTAATACATACAAGTATGCCTCAAATAAGCAAGAATTAGTGTTCAGAAATGACCCTGGCTTGGTCTACCTGTTACAAACCTTTCTCCTTCAGTTTCTTGTGAGAAATATTGCAAATGAAAATGATGCTTATTAACTATCAGACTGTTCACCAACAAGCATTAAATCCCCTTTAAAAATGTTTCTTTAAAGGGACAACAAGTGCCCTTTAAATGGAAAGTTTCTCCCCACTTTAGTGTGGGGATGGGGATGGGGGGGGAGCATCATCACCAGATGCATGTTTTTTTGGCTAAATGAGTGTGAACAGAAAAAGCTAGAGATCCAAGCAGAGCTATTTAATCAGCTTTCACAGCTTGCCACTAGATAGTAATCCTTGCAGCTGGAGTTGAAGGACTCAACTTCATGAGAAGAAAAGAAAATGTGTATCTAAATGTGGCAGTGCTTACACCACTATTAGGTAAAGTTGGACTGAGGCAGGCCTGGTCAGGCCTGGAGAAGGTCAGTCTGGGACTTTGCTGTAGGATGAACTGTCCTACAGAAAGTCAAGTGACTGGAGGACCTAATATATATATATATATATATATATATATATATATATATATA
>JAJPUD010000287.1:175298-196686 GCA_023553655.1 Myrmecobius fasciatus
TTCCTCCTTTTCCTCCCACTTCCCTCTAGCAACAGACAAGTTTCTATGTGAAATCAAATGTCTGATATACACTTTTAGAGCCCAACCTGATGAGAGTAAGATTTACACAGTGCTCATCTCCCTCCCCTCTTTCTCTCAATTATATTAGGTTTTCTTTGCCTCTTCAAGTGATTTTACCTTGTTTTTACCTCCTTTTTTTTTTAGATCTTATTTTACCACTTTTTCCCTCTTTTCCCCAGTATGACAACATTTTCCCCTCTAGTTTTCTTTTTCATATTATCAAAGTAATATCTAGTTAATTATACCCCCAAACTTTGAGTATCTCCCTAGTAGAAATAAAGTTCTCAAGAGATCTTTCCTTTTTACCTTTTTATGCATCTCTTGAGTTCTGTGTTTGGGTGTCGAATTTTTTGTTCAGATCTGGTCTTTTCATTAGAAATAGGTGAAATTCACCTATATCATTGAATGACCATCTTCTTCCCTGGAGGATAATGCTCATTCTAGCTGGATAGGTTATTCTTGGCTGTAATCCAAGTTCCTTTGCCCTTCGGATTATCTGGTTCCATGCCCTTCGATCCTTCAGTGTGGAAGCTGACAAATCCTGTGTAATTCTAATTATTGAACCTTGGTATTTGAATTGTTTCTTTCTAGCTGCTAGCAGAATCTGTTCCTTGGTGCTATAGTCCTGAAATTTAGCCACGATATTCCTTGGGGTCTTAATTTTGGGGTCTCTTTCAGGAGGTGATTGGTGAATTCTTTCAATGGTGATTTTGCCCTTTGATTCTACAATCTCAGGGCAGTTTTCTTTCAGGATTTCCTGGAAGATAGTGTTTAGATTCTTTTTTTCATCATGGCTTTCAGGAAGTCCAATAATCCTTAGATTGTCTCTCCTAGATCTATTTTCCAAGTCAGTTGTTTTTCCTAGGAGATATTTCATATTTTCTTCTAATTTTTCATTTTTTTGTTTTCGTTTGACTGATTTTTCAAGTCTTAGTGAGTCATTCACTTGCATTTGTTCAATTCTTATTTTTAAAGTGTTGTTTTCTTCAGTTACCTTTTTAAGCTCCTTTTGTAACTGGCCAATTTGTTCATTGCACTTTTTCCACTTCACTAATTTTATTTTTTAATAAATTGGTGTCTTTTTCATATCTCTTTTGCAGGGCATCATATCCTTCTTGCACTGATTTCAGTTTATTTTCCCATTTATCCTCCAGCTCTCTTTTGAGGTTCTTTATGCAGTCTTCCAGAAAGGCCTTTTGAAAAGGGGACCAGTGATGGTCCTGGCTGATGTTCTCTGGATTTTTGTCTAAAGGAACCTCTGGCTCTGGGGTCGTTTCTTTGCCTTGATAAAAGCTGTCTATGGTGAGAGCTCTCTTTTGCTTCTTCATCATGTTTTTTTTTTTTTTTTAGACAGTGTGGATATCTCTTTAAGGTAGGGAAAAAAAAAGCGGCGGCTGCAAAAAGCTTTGCCCTGGGGCACTTCGGCGAGTTGATTTAAGGTGCTGGGCTGGTGGGGGCTAGGACTAAGTCAGAATTACTCCTTAAACAAGGCAAGTCTGCCAGAACACCTGCCCCCAATCAGGGCAGAGTGTTCCGAGTGCCTCAGATAAACTCCAGGTGTTTGGAATTTGGAGTTTGGAGTTTGGAATTTCTTCCATGATGAGCTGAGCTGAGTCCCACCCTCACTTCCGGCCTGCACAGTTGTCGTTTATTTATCTCTCTGTCCGAGTCTGACTAACCTGATATGAAGTTATCCAGAGAGCTGTGCCCAAATATTTCTGAGTTCGTTGACTTGAAGATCAGTTCGGAGGTTTATTTTATTGTTGATTTGAGAGAAGATCGGAGGAGAGGCAGAAAGTCACCTTTTCACTCCGCCATCTTGGCTCCGCCCCCCTCAGATCTACTTCTCCTACAAACTTCCTTATTTTGGTGGAAGGTACCATTGTTCTAAACATCATTGTCCTAAACATCAATTCAAAACTTCATCATCATCTGTGACTCTCTATTTTCACTCCCCATATCCAGTCATAGTTCAGATCTTAATGATCTTTCACTTGTGTAATTGCAACAGCCTCCTAATAGGATTCTAGATTTCTAATGTCTCCCCTTTCCAACTCATCTTCCTTACAGCTTTTTTGCTGTCTACAAACTTGTGTAGATGTCCCCCCTCCTCTCACCCCTATTCTAAACACCTTTACTAAATGCAAATCCGATTGTGCCATTCACTTGCTTAAGGATCTTTGGTGATTCCCCATTGTATCTAGAATCAAATAAGAACTTTGCTTTAACATTGAAAGCCCTCCACAATCTGGTTCTAACTTATGTAAGGTTTATTTCTATATTCTAACTAAACTGACCTATTTGAAGACATTCTATCTCTCACTTTCATGCCTATTCTCCATGCCTGGAATGTGTTCCTTCCTCCCTCACTTCTGTCTCTTAAAGAGTTAGTTGTATATTGTCTTGGAAGATTTTTCTTATATCCCTGGCTGTTTAGGGCTCTTGCCTTTCAAAATGAGCCACCTCTTTTAAGGTTGAGACAATTTTCTCCCCTCCTTTTGTCTTTCTTTGATTCCCAGCATAAAACACAGAATTTTGTTCTCAGAAAGTGATCAAATCATCTTTTTTTGAACTAGATTGGATTGGTTGACTCTTAAATAACTGTTTTTCACCACTTTCTATCTTAAGCACCAGCTCCTGAGACATTCACACCTTCATATTGTCCTAGTCCCTCAAACTCAACAAGCTCTGAGAGTTTATTAACTTTTTCCTTTAAGCCTGCTACTCTTTCTGACTTTACTCATTGCCTATGACACACTGTTTACCCATGTTTGGAGCCTAGAAGTTATTTGATTCTTCCTTCTTTCCTTTCTTATTGAATCAGTTCCCAGGTCTTGTTGATGCCATCTGAGCAGCATCACTACCCCCTTGTTTTATTTCCACTGGCATCTCCCTTATTAGGCCTTATATACTACCCTCTAGAACTATTGCAATAGCCTCTTATCCCTTCCACTCATTTCCCCAATTCATCCTTTCTCAATCAGATTGAATTTTTGGCATACATATGACTCGGTTACTTATCTATTCAAAAGACTTCCATTGCTCCCTATATCAATTTAAGATCAAACTCTTTCATTTGGTATTTAACACCATCTTTAAAACCCACTTTCCCATCCTTGTCTCATGACTAGTTTATTATCTCCAGGAAGCTAGACATCTGCTTTTATGCCTTTTTTTTTTTTGCTTAGATTATTCTATCTGCCTGATGTGCTCTTATTTGACACCTTTGTCCCTTAATTTTTACTTTAAATCAATTTGTTTTTATCAATTTGATTGATAAGACTGAGATCATCATTCACATCTCCAAATAAGCTAACAAATGAGTAAGCACTCTGTGAAATGTTATAGAAAAGTAAGTTATTTCAGAGAATAGGAAAGGATTTCTTCATTTTCTCCATTCCCTCAAATTCAATTTACCTGCTTCTTAATGCCAGAACTTTCTTTAGTAAGGGAAAAGCCCTTCATTTCACAATTAGTGGCCAAGCTGTAAAATGTAAACATGTAAACATGAAAGGGAGAAGTAAAATAGACAAATTCTTCCAGGTATATATGACTAGCCTCAGATTTTGGGTAGAGAATCCATTTTGAATAGGGTTGGGGAAAAAGAGCAAAGGATTCCTGAAAAGGGTAAAGGAAAAAAAAGACATAGAAGATAACCTGGGGACATCCAAGATAAGACTTTTCTTATTTGATAGTTTGGTTCCCTTAGTTCTGAGCTAGAGATTGTTTTGTTATTTTTCCCTAAGATGTAGTTCTCTGAAGATTTACCCATAAAGTACACCTGTGCCAGAGGTAAATTGTCTTTCACATAGCCACTCTGTTCTTGCTCCCTGTGTCCATAAAGTAAGGAATGCAGTTTTTATATTAAGGGTAAAGGAAGGCTGCCAGAAGTCTTTTTCTGGAGAACTATTAAGAGAGATTCCTCCTTCAGAGTGATTCTGTAGGCCAACATTTGGTGAATAAAGAGATGTACAGAGAAGGTACTGAGAAGGTCTCTCATTTTGAGCCAGAGAATCCTGGGCTTCCTAGGGAGATCAAAGAGATCTGGTTTACTCACTTTTTTTTTTCCATTTTCAGTTGTCAATGAAAGGTGTTTGTTGTTCAAAAAAGTTCCCTCTCAGTGTCAAAATAATTTTTGAGACCCAGGAAATAAAACTTGACAATGAAGTTTCATAGTCTAAGTGGGAAACAAAATCAAAAATATAAAAATACTTTAATGCTACTTTAGTGAATTTGTGATCTCAGTGTGGATATTCCCTCCACTGAAGGATAATTTTAAACCATCCTGCACAATTCTTAACCATGTCTTATGCATTTTTTTTTAGATCATGACGGAATAAAAATCACATGCAATATAAGGCCAGGAGAAAATAGACCAAAAAGCAATTGGAAACTAAATAATTTTATCCTAAAGAATGAATGGGTGAAACAGCAAATTACAGACACAATTACTAATTTCATTCAAGAGAATGACAATAATGAGACAACATATCAAAATTTGTGGGATACAGCCAAAGCGGTAATAAGGGGAAATTTTATATCTCTAGGTGCTTATTTGCATAAAATAGAAAAAGAGAAAATCAATGAATTGGGCTTGCAACTAAAAAAGCTAGAGAAAGAACAAATTAAAAACCCCCAATCAAATACCAAACTTGAAATCCTAAAAATAAAAGGAGAGATTAGTAAAATTGAAAGTAAAAAATCTATTGAATTAATAAATAAAACTAAAAGTTGGTTTTATGAAAAAACCAACAAAATAGATAAACCTCTAGTTAATTTAATTAGAAAAAGGAAAGAGGAAAATCAAATTGTTAGTCTCAAAAATGAAAAGGGAGAACTTTCCACCAATGAAGAGGAAATTAGAGCAATAATCAGGAGTTACTTTGCCCAACTGTATGCCAATAAATTTGATAACCTAAGTGAAATGGAGGAATATCTACAAAAATATAGATTGCCCAGATTAACAGAAGAGGAAATAAATTACTTAAATAGTCCAATTTCAGAAAAAGAAATAGAACAAGTCATTAATCAACTCCCTAAGAAAAAATCCCCAGGACCAGATGGATTTACATGTGAATTCTATCAAACATTTAAAAAACAGTTAACTCCAATATTATATAAACTATTCGAAAAAATAGGGAATGAAGGACTCCTACCAAACTCTTTTTATGATACAGACATGGTACTGATACCTAAACCAGGTAAAACAAAAACAGAGAAAGAAAATTATAGACCAATCTCCTTAATGAATATTGATGCAAAAATCTTAAATAAAATATTAGCAAAGAGATTACAGAAAATCATTCCTAGAATAATACACCATGACCAAGTAGGATTTATACCAGGAATGCAAGGATGGTTCAATATTAGGAAAACTATTAACATAATTGACTATATTAATAACCAAACTATTAATAACCATGTCTTATAAATTCACATGGATATGAGTCACCCCATGAAGTCCACCCAATCTGAGAGTTTCTGTTTATATGAGACTACCAATGGAATATATATAGACCTGTGTCCATTGGTTCTCCCCTTGTTTTAAAAGGACTGTTATTAACATGATTTTTCCTCTGTAATTCCTTGGTTATAATGTTTACAACTTGTTCATGCCCATCATGCACCTCTCTTGCATTTTTGGTAGTCTTCAACTTCAGTTGTTTGGAGGCTGAGTTGTTCCATGACAGGTAGCCACACAAAAACCTCACAAGAAGATTGTGAGAATTATGGGTTTTTATTTCTGGGAGAAATTTTGAATTTTTTTGAAAATAAAACTTTATAATTTCTCAAATGCAATTCAGTATGCTTTTTTCCTGTTTAATTCTAGACCCAGATCATTATTCATTTGCTGTTTCTTTCTAAGGTCTATATATGTATAGACAAATAATTCAGTTTGTTTATCCAAATGTTTATCAAACTCTGGATCACAGAGTTTTTAATTTACTTCTTTTTAATATGCATAGGTAGGTAAAATTTTCCTGAGTGATTGTAGAATTCATTTTGGGTTCTTCAGTATTTCAGGGAATAATGTATTCATTATGTACAGGAGCATCTTGAGTGCTTTGTCATCTATAGGTAAGTGCTATAGACTCTGATGGATCTCTTCTATGCAGTGGTGAACATTTTTGGTGAAGTTTTATGCTTTTTTATGTATGTAACTTGATAATAAGAACAAAGAGAGTATTTGCAAATCTCCCCAATTTAGTAATGCAAAGTGCATTCTGTCTTAAAACAGTCATCCTAAGTGTTATATCTTAGAGTCAGAAGAGACCTTGATATAATTCAATCCAGGATTCTCATTTTACAAATGAGGAAATTGAGGCCCAGAGGTAGCAACTTCTTTTTTTTTAATTTTTTATTTTATTTGCATAACATATGTGTAGGTAATTCTTCAACATTAACCCTTACATAGCTTTCTGTTACAAATTTTCCCCCCCAACTCCCCACCCCTCCCCTAGATGGCAGGATATCCACTACATGTTAATTATGTTAAAATATTGGCAAATCGAATATATGTATACATATTTCCAAACTTATCGTTGTTGTGCAAGAAAAATTGTGTCTACAAGAAAGACATATCAGATAAAGGAAACACAATGTAAGCAAATATCAATCAAGGAGTATGAGAATGTTATGTTGTGGTCCACATTTCACATCCCTCTCTCTGGGTGTATATGGCTTTCTTCAGTGAACAATTGGAGGTGGTTTGAAACTTTTCATTGTTGAAGAGAGCCATGTCCATCAGAATTGAGGTAGCAAGTTCTGACTAAAGGTCAAATAAATAGTAAGGAGCAAAGTCAGGATTTGAACCTTGATCCTCTGGCTCCAAATAACACATCATTTCTATTGTACTGTTTTTTTTTGTTTATTGCCTAGCTGAAACTGATTTTTCCTAAAGAGAAAGGGTTATCTTTGATTTTACAAAATTCTTTGATGTTAAGTAGGGTTATTACCTTAATGTTACTAAGATCTAGGCTTGATCTACATTAGGCATGAAGCAAGTATTATAACTCATTTCTATACTGCTTTAAGTTTTAAGGTGAACCATTTTCCTTACAACGAACTTGAATTTAGGTCTTCTACTCTTCTAACTCTGAATTTTTTCCTCCATTATACCATCTCCTCATGAAAAACAACCAAATGTTATTTTGAGTTCTGAAGTTGCTGGGTCTTTATAGCAACCAGTGCACCAGTGAGATAGCAAACAGAAGGACTTGCATGAAGCCTTTTAGTTGCTTCTTTCAAAAATCTTTGACAAACATTATGTGCCCATGTCATTGTTAGTATCTGACTAGTTGAGAGGCAAGCAGTTGGAAGGCCTGTGTACTAAGGAATGATTTACCATCAAGCCATGACTTTTTCCTTATAATTTCATTTCTTTACTTTGGTTTCCATAAATTATAAATCCATAAAATGGAGAAATTAAATTGGATGACCTCCCTTCCCAATCCAGCATTCTGATCTCCCTCTGTTGTACCAGCTGCAGACTTTGGGAGAAGCAGTCCCAGAAGAAGATTTCTCTTCTTACAATTATTTCAATATGACTCTTAATCAGCCATCTATGTTAACTGCACCTTTCAAAATGAACACTGTTGTACATACTGCTTGAGAAGAAGAATATTTTCTCATTTAGTCTTCAACTTGACTTTTAACTCAATATTACCCAGGGATTCTTAACAGCACTGTCTGGCAAATCACTTCCCCTCATCTGCCACATTTTTGTTAGTTGCCAAGTCCCTGTCTACTGCTGCAGTCTCTCATGCCTCTTCTCCATTCATACAACTACGACCCAAGCTCAGGGTTGTTAATTCTTGTAGTACCTGCATTATTACAATATCTTTTTTGTCCCTCTACTGTATTATAGTATTCAACCCAATAAATATTTATTAGGTATGTACTAAATCAAAAAGACAGTTCCTTCCCTCAAAGAACTTGCAATCTAATGAGGGGAGACAACACACAAAAGAAGTCAGGAAAATGGAGGCAGGGGGCATCTTGTTCCATGGAATTGAAACCAGGCAGAGTAGCAAATACCGAGTGGGGTGATCCTGAAAAGTCTAGTTTCTGCCTTCCACAAAGGAAAATATTGGGAAGAATTTGGTACTCTACTCTCCAATCCTCTCATTAGAGGGAGAGGAGCCTGAGTAAATAATGTCAAGTCTTGAGTTAGCAGCATTGTGGTGAGGTTAGAGGTGATGAACTTAACCTGGAAGGGACATACATCTTTGCTCCTTGGAGTTGAAAGCAAACTGGAAAGTCAGCATTTACCTGGTTCATTACCTAGGAAATTAAATAACTGTCTTCCAAAGTCATAGAGCTGGGCTTCAAACTCTGATCTCTTTCTCTTTTCTCTAATTTATCCATATATAACCTTCTTGGAGGGATATATCTCTGGCCATTGTTATCTTTCTCAAAATCTTTCAGTGATTCCTTATAACTTCTACAATTCAAAAATGCGAATTCCTAAGACTATTATTTAAAGCTCTCTATACTCTGGCCCTGATTTATTTTTTTAGCCTTATTTCATACTATTCCTCTTCTTTATCTTCTCTTTCTTCAACTTAAACTGCATTACTGGCTGATCTCTGAATCTGACATGCTAAATCCTGCTTTCATGCATTCTCACAAACCAACACCCATTCCTAGAATGTATTCCGTCCTCATTTCTGTCTTTCTGAATCTCCTTCTTGGAGGTTCAGATCAGGTATTCCTTTCATGAAGGCTTCCCTCATTTCTGCCATTTGCCAGTTCTTCTCTTCTCCAACTATGCTGAAAGCATTTTTTCTTCTCTTAAATATTTTTATATAGTACTTTTATTTGGTTTCTTCTTTTCCTTCACCCACTATGAATTATATTTATCTGTGTGCATTTATAGGTCTCAGGGGATTTTATGCTCTTTGAGGGCAAGGGAGTATCTTATTTTTAATAATAATAACAATAAAGTAATATTCACATAGAGTTTACTTAGCATCAGGCATTGGACTTTGTACCCCCAGTGTCTTGCACATGGCAAACATTTATTAAATGTTTGAATTGAATTCTATCTCTCCTGTCTTGTCAGTGCTAAAGCATATATGATAGGGGGAATGGGACAGGACAATTCACAGTTGCACACAATTATTTTCCTTGCCTTTGTGGAATGGAAGTTTTATCAAAAGACAAATGAGCTTTATCTTTAAGAAATGACTTCCTGTATTTGTGTGTGGTTGCTCTTTCTTGAAACAGCAATTGTAGAGTAGAGACTAGAGAGTTGAATTATGGGTTAGGAAGAATTAGATTCATGTCCTACCTCTGATATAAATTGACTGTGTGACCTTGGAGAGGCTATTCAATCTCTGGGTACTCTAGGCAACTCTGTAAGATGACAAGTTGTAAAGAAGGTCTTCATTTGTGTTAGAGGGAATTTCCTCATTCTTAGATGAGTATAGAGAGGCACATCACCACCCAAGATAGATTTTTCACAGTAGCTCATAAGTATTTATGAAAGTATAGTGTGGTTACAATCTGCTTAGGTGGGAGGGAATAGTAGTATCATTTGAATAATGAATATTTTGAAGTATTATAGAAGGGAAATCTTCATTCCTTCTAAGAGATTTTAAATGTGAATGTATGAAGATGCCAAAATCTTCAGGTGCTGACCCTCAACATTTTAATCCCATTGAAAGAATGTCCTTTTATAGAATTACAAAATATGTTCATGTTAGAAAGAATCTTAAGAGATTCCTAATTGAGGAGTTCTTTATAGGGAATCCATGGCCCTCAAAGCAATTTGTGGGTAGGTTTTTTTGGAGGGGTTCTGTTAATTTGGATAGAAAATAAGTTGCATCCACATTTCTTTAGCCTCCAACTGAAGCATTTCTATCATTTAGTAATGTAGATGACAAACTGCTGTAGTATTAGCAGTACCTATGACTTTGCCAAGAATAGAAATCACAGATATTTTTATATCACATTATAGTTGTTAAAGATTCAAAATATAATTTATACTAATTATGACTTTGAATTTACTGTATTTATCACATGTAATGCTATGTTACTAATTATTATTATTATTATTTTTTTGGCAAGGCAATTGGAGTTAAGGGACAACCAGAGTCATAGAGCTAGTAAGTGTGAAGTGTCTGAGGCTGACTTTGAACTTGTATCCTCCTGACACTAAGACCAGTGCTCTATCCACTATGCCATCTAGCTTTAAAAATGTTTTATTAACAATATTTTGATAGAATTGGTTTCCTTTATAATCCTTGGCAGTGTCATTGTTCCTGGTGTTGTTGTTTTTCCTAGAACAAAAAGTTTTATGGTATCTATAAAATTTTATTTTATTCATTTAAAAACAAAATTCTGAGAAGGGGGGGAGGTTCATCCATAGGTTTTACTAGATTGTGACATATCAAACAGATTAAGAAACCTTGTTCTAGGTCAATTCCTTCATTTTATGTTTATGTTCCAAATGAGGAAAATGAGGCAGATAATATTGAAATAAAGGTTAAAGGAGTCTTCACTGTCTGAACTTGAGCCTAAAATTCTTTTTCCTAGTCCATAACTCTTTCCATTATGTTAAATTGCAGTGCCATAAAATCATAGATTCAGACTCAAAAGATGTTAGAGGATATTGAGTGCAATTATCTCATTTTACAGGTTAGGAAATTGAGGCAAACAGGGATTAAGTGACTTTACTAGAGTCCCTCAGCTGGTAAATGTCTGAGGTAGGATTTGAAATCAATTATTTCTGATTCCAAATCTATTTCTCTATCCATTGTGTTATACACTGATTACTAAATATGATAATTTTTTGTGCATAAAGGGATATCATCTAGGTGTTTGGAAGTCAACAACTGGATAGGAAATATTTCAGAATAAAAAAGAATGAATATGTGGCTCAAATAGGTAATGATCCTGCCAAATAATCCTGTGATGGGAAGAAGACAAGAGAAAGATCACCAATTATAATTACTTAAGGAGGAAAGATAGGATCATGTTTTATTTCCCTTTGTTTTCTGGAGAAAAAGAAGTTTCTAGTATTTTGGACAGCTGAATGAGGTGGAACATTAGGAAATGAGTAAACTAGCTGGCAGTTGTTTGCTATTGGTATTCTTATTCTTGGAGTTGAATTTTGTCTTGCTATGACCTTGTTTGGGGTAGCTACGTGGTTCAGTGGATAGAGCACTGGGCCTGGAGTCAGGAAGACTGATTTTCCTGAATTCAAATCTGGGTTCAGATACTTCCTAGCAGTGTGACCCTGGGAAAGTCACTTAATCCTGTTTGCCTCAGTTTCCTTATCTTTAAATGAGCCGGAGAAGAAGAAATAGCAAACCACTGTAGTACCTTTGCTAAGAAAACCCCAAAGGGGGTTATAAAGAGTTGGACATTACCAAAATAACTGAACAACAAAATGACACCTTTTAAATTTGTGGGGATCTCAGAGAATTTACAATTAAGAGAGTAAGTATGATATGATAGAAGGAACCCTTGTTGGATTTTTTTCCTGGAAGTTAGGAGACAGATTTAAATCCTGTTTTTCCTACTTATTTTGAGTGTAACTGTGGGCAAATCATTTCCTCTCTCATGGCCTTACATATCTTATCTGTAAAATGAAGAAGTTTTAGACTATATGACCTCTAAGGTCACTTCCAGTGCTATATCCTAAGATCTTCTCCTTTCTTTATTATATCTTTCATTTGTAGTTGTCCCCAAATAATAACATGGTATTACATGTAGAATTTATTTAATGAAAAATGAACGAGATTGGATGTAAGGTTATGATGATTATAATCCAAGATCCATTGCTTGCTAATAGTGTGATTTGGGGCAACTCAATTTAACTTTCTGGATCTCATTTCACTTTCTTTATCTGTAATATGAGAGGATTGGGTTCCATTAACTTCCAAGATGCTTCAAGTTCTAAATCCTAAGAACTTCAAAGATAGATACTGGAACACTTCAGTGAAGACACAAGAGGAAGGCCATGTGATATACAAAGAAGATAAAAAAAATTCTTAAGTTATATAATCTTTATGGGTAGAGACTGTCTATTAAGGGGGTATTTTTTAATTTAATTTTTTTTATTTTATTTGCATAACATATGTGTGGGTAATTCTTCAACAATAACCCTTACATAGCTTTCCGTTACAAATTTTTCCCCCAACTCCCCACCCCTCCCCTAGATGGCAGGATATCCACTACATGTTAATTATGTTAAAATATTGGCAAATCGAATATATGTATACATATTTCCAAACTTGTCATTGTTGTGCAAGAAAAATCTTGTCTACACAAACGATATATCAGATAAAGGAAACACAATGTAAGCAAACATCAGTCAAGGAGTATGAGAATGTTATGTTGTGGTCCACATTTCACATCCCTCTCTCTGGGTGTATATGGCTTTCTTCAGTGAACAATTGGAGGTGGTTTGAAACATTTCATTGTTGAAGAGAGCCATGTCCATCAGAATTGATCGTCATATAGTACTGTTGTTGCCGTGTATAATGATCTCCTGGTTCTGCTCATTTCACTCAGCATCAGTTCATGTAAGTCTCTCCAGGCCTCTCTGAAATCATCTTGCTGGTCATTTCTTACAGAACAATAGTATTCCATAATATTCATATACCATAATTTATTCAGCCATTCTCCAATTGAAGGGCATCTATTCAATTTCCAGTTTCTAGCCACCACAAAAAGGGCTGCCACAAACATTCTTGCACATATGGGGCCTTTTCCTTCTATTAAGGGGGTATTTTAACTCGCTCTTTCCTTGATAAGGTCATAGTTATTAAGTGATAGTTTATGGCTGTGTCTCCAGCTTCAGTATCCCTTGAAATCCATTCACCAACAAGTATCTATTTAGTGTTCACTATGCATCAGATAGAGAGTATCCAATGACAAAAGTGAACTGGTTCCTACCCTCCTTACTCAAGTTGCTCATATCCTACTAAGGGGATGTGACATGATCACAAGTAAATACAAGTTTTATATAAAATAAATACATAGCAAGATCTGGCTTCAGATCTCATCTCTGACACATATTGACCCTGGGCAAATCTTTAAGACTATAAATTGTAGAGAAATTGCTGAACTGGATTGATGGATGGAGTTTCCACACTTGAAAATCCCTGTACTGATGAAATCATAGATCTGGTCTCTATCTTCAAATACAGTTACTTGGGTATAGACATTAACCACCAAAGGAATCGGGGAAAGTTATCTTGAAGGAGTTGGAGTAAGCAATGAGATGTAATTGAAATTGATTAGAAGTGTAGTAGCAGTAATGGTAGCAGCAGCAATAGTAGTAGAAGTAGTAACAGTAGTGGTAGCAGTAACAGTGGCAATAATAGTAGTAATAATGACAGTATATTAGTATAGTATAATATTAGTAACAGTAGCAGTAGAAGCAGGAACAATAGCACTAACAGTAGTAGTGACAATAGTAGTAACAGTAGTAGCAGTAATATTAGCAATAACAGTAATAATAGCAGCAGCCCTTAGCATTTTTATAGCGCTTTAAAGTTTACAAAGCCCTTTACAATGTTATTTCATTTGATTCTCACTACAACCCTGGGAGGTAGGAACTAATATTATCCCATTTTCCAAATGAGGAAAATGAGGCAGAGAATGGTTAAGTAACTTGCCCAGGATTACACAGTTAGCAAGGGTCAGTGGATAGATTTGAGCTCACATCTTGATTTTAAGTATGGTTTATCCAGTGTGTTACCTAACTACCTACTGTACCACCTAATTAAAGACCTAGCTTCTGGAGTTGTGTTTCTAGGCTTGCTACCCTTCTGTCCCTTGTCTGTCTGCCCTGAATAGATTAGGAATCAGGGTGGAATTGTTCCTATTTAATTCTTTATTCCCTGAAGGAAATTCTTCCTTTAAGTCCCGGTTAAAAACCCATTTTCTACTTAAAGATTTCTCCAAGTTCTCTTAATTCTAGTGCCTTTCCTCTGTTAATAATTTCCTTTTGATTCTACATATAACTTATTTGTACATGTTAATTGTTGATTTTGAGTTCTTTGAGGGCAGGGACTATCATTTGCTTTTTTTTTTTTGGATGTCCAGGTCTTGGTACAATGCCTGGCACCTAGTAGATGCTTAATAAATATTGCTTCATTGATTGGTGCTGTTTTAATCTCAGATTTCTTTCTTAAGGACCAGGCTTTAAACCCAAATCAATCTGATTCTTATTGACCATCAATAAGTCCTAGGCCAAGCCCCATTTGGTCATTGTTTGGATCCTAACTGACTAAGATCGAATGTAAATAGCAGTCATTTCTGCTTTGGCCAGAAACTTTGAGGCTTTTCCCTTCTCACATTCATTCATTCATTTATTTAGATTTTTGGGGGGAACAGATGAAAGAGGATATTCTTTGCCTCAATTGTTATCCAGTCTTAATCACTGAATGGATGGGGCCTCAGATAAACTGAGACTTGTTGAAGACCTTAATTAAAAAAGACCTAAGTCTCCCATTTCATTCAGGGTTATCTCTAGTCATCTTGATCTATATCTTATTACTGTAGCTAGGTGGCTCTGGAGGGGAAAGTGAGGCAAGTGCCCTTGCACAGCCCTCCCTCACTTCAACCCAATTCACTTCTATGTCATAATATCACCTCTCTGATGACATGGTCCTCTTCCAGAATGAAGGACAAACAACAACTTTTGTGAGTAAAGCTGACCTGGGCCTCCATCCTTTCTAATCTGGTTATATCTTCTGTGACTAGGAGGTGAATTAAGTAGCAGAAGTATGGTTTTGTAGCCCATGTCTATCTCTATCTGATTGTCTACCTCTATTAAGAAAATTCATATATAAATACATGTCTAATTAAGCCTAGCAGAAATAATTGAGATCTATTCCTTTTTTTTTGGGGGGGGGAATCCATTCCTTGTATTTCTAGGATTATTGTTATAGATTTTATTTCTTATTAAATAGAAGATGTTATTGACAGATTTGTACGTTGTTAAGTTAGCAATTCCCCTGGTTGTCCTTATGCTAAGTAATTCAACTTATACTAAATTGGTATGTTCATTACTGAGCTCAGAATTTCCCTATAAATTATAGTTTGAAAGTCCCTATTAAATACCTTTTTTTCTAGAACAAAATTGTGTAGTTTATTTTGTGGGCTTCAGCTATTACCTTCTATCTATTTTGAATACACACACAAATGTATATGTGTCTGTGAGTGAGTGTGTGTGAATATGCCTATTGCCATTCCCATCTCTCTCTCTCTCTCTCTGTCTCTGTCTCTCTCTCTCTGTCTCTGTCTCTCTCTCTCTGTCTCTGTCTCTCTCTCTCTGTCTCTGTCTGTCTGTCTCTCTCTCTGTTTATCTCCAACTTTCTGCACCTGTCTCTCTCTGCCTCTCTCCACCCTAGCTAAACTATAAACTCCTTGAGGACAGGGACTGTTTCTATTTTTGCATTTGCGCCTCTAGTTCCAGGAATATACTAGGCACTTGAAAAATGCTTGTTGGCTTGATTAGCATGTTTGCAAAGACCCAAGGCTAAACAGGTTTAAAGGTGCAATTGATGCAACAAGAATAGACATTGAGATGTCTTTTTTCTTTCTGGAGGCCTTGGCAACACTCAGACCTCATAAGTGTTATACCTGTATTCTTATGTCCCTGGATTTCACAGATCTTCATTAATTAGAGCCATAAGATTTAAAATTGGAAGGCATCTTAGAAATTACTTTAAGTATCATCCAGATGAATATTCATCGACTAGATTTGATAAATATTTGTTGTGTTAATTCTACTACCTCAAATCTGAGTTTCTTGACATTTCTTCTCCCCTAATTGAAAAACCAAGGAAAGCTATGCATATATGTGCATTTCTGGAAGAGGTATTTTTGTTTAAAAAAAATTTTTTTTTTGCCTTTTCTACAACCATGTCCTTCCTAAAACCTTCACTGTCCCAAAAAATTCTGGGCTGGAGCAAATGGCATAATTACAAAATCATGTCTGCATGAATGAATGTGCTGCCAGGGTTCCCGTCCTTCCTGACAGCTGACCTTGGTACTGCAAATGTGTTCACAAGGCTAAGATTAATGAGTCAATTTATTTTTACACCAGCTATCTGTCCCATAGACGTTTTCCTTGACTTGATGATGTTAATTAATTTAAAAAAGCATCCAATCCTTCTCTTATTGATGTTTGCGTGTTAATCAGGAACAATTATCAATAAAGGCTTAGGTGGAAGGTAGTAGACTCAGGTGCCCCAGATGAGACTGAATACCTTAAGCAGTAAAGAGATGCATAGACCAAGTTACTTTTCAAATAGCCCTTTCCAGAGAAAATGAGGCATTGGGTACTGGAAAGTGGGGGGCTGATATTAGAAATAAAGCTTTTTAAAATGAAGGCAATTGAATGCGATAATCCACTTGTAACTATTAATGCCAAGCCTAAATTAAATGTGGACCTTGAGATAGCTCTGGTTCTTGCCAGCCAAAACTGTGTAAAAGTGAATCCTTGATGAATACAAATAGGGTCATGTGATATCAGTATGTTTGCAGGGCAGCCCTGAAATGCAGTTTGCTTTTTTGTGCTGGTGGTGGTGGGACTTGCTGGTATTTCACACTTGAAGAACAACCAACAAACAAAAGTCAAAGTAGATAAAACATAAATTTGGGGAGATACTATTTGCATGATCCAAATGACTGTATCTTATCATTTTTGGCCTGAAATAAAAAAGTGGAGGTCATGGAAATGTGTGTGTGTGTGTGTGTGTGTGTGTGTGTGTGTGTATTTTAAGCAGGTTGCCTCTATGAAAAAGTACAATAAGCTTTAACCCGTGGTAGTATGATTTCAAATGGCCTTCTCTCCTTAAAAACCCTCTCTTCCTGGTCATGAAATGGCTGAGATTTTTTTTTTTAAAGCATGAAGCCTTTCTTTTCATAGCTTAGAGGTGAAGAATAATACTAAATCCTTAATTTAAATCCTGACTCAATTTACTTATGAGTTGTGGTATCTTGAATAAGCTTTTCCCCCTTTTTGAGTTTCCTCATCTGTAGCATGAAGGGGTTTTCACTGCAATTCAATTAACATCTATTAAATACATACTACATGCTAAGTACTTTGCATTTCATTGGGAATTCAAAGATTAAAAAAAATGAAAACACTCTCTGCCCTTAAGATTATTGCAATCAATTGGTGGAAAGTGGTAAGCAATGTAAGCCTGGAGGGATAAATATTCATTCTCTCTCTCTCTCTCTCTCTCTCTCTCTCTCTCTCTCTCTCTCTCTCTCTCTCTCTCTCTCTCTCTCTCCCTCTCCCTCTCTCTCTCTCTCTCTCTCTCTCTCTCCTTTTTTTCTCTTCTCTCTCTCTCTCTCTCTCTGTGTCTCTCTTCCTCTTTGTGTGTGTGTGTGTGTGTGTGTGTGTATCTGTCAAGAGAGGTAGGAATTTCAAGAAGCAGTCTCTACAGAAGGCCAAGAAATCAAGGCAGGATTTGATGGTACTGGGGAATGGGAGTGATTGATAGCATTGGCTGTCTTAAGACACAGCAGGTTGGGAGTGCTTATTCAAACTTTCCCTGTGCCTAGATTTTATTAGGCCAGCCTCTGTTCTCCAGAGGCCTGTAGACCAAAGGAGCTTTTTATGACCTGTTGACTGTACTAGTAAAGTATATTTGTTTGGTTTGATTTGTGAGGATTTGTGATTGTTTTTATTGAAATTTTTTTGGGATGGGAGGCTTGGCCTATATCAAATAAAAGTCAAAAGATCACCAAAAACAATGCCTCTCTAACAAAAAAATTTATTAATCCTTTCCACACTTAACAGTACGGGACTTCTGAGAACAGTTGTACTGGAAAGGATACAGCATTTATAATATTGGTCATGCATTTGTTTCTTATTCTAAATGCCTTTCAAGTCCTGGTCATAGCAGACATTGTAAATACTGCTTCTTGTCTTGCATTTGTGTCTTTTATAATGAAATACAGATATAGTTTTTTTTTTCATTTTTTCCTTTTATCTCGAGCATACCCTCCAATGTCCAAAGTCACATTAGGAGTTGAGTGGCATAGCGGAGATTCAAACCAGTGTTCCTTTTCTCCAAGTCTGGCATTCTTTCCTTGATGACACATTTTACATAAAGCTTGAGATGCTATGGGAATAAGAGAGTGAAAAAGGAAAAACAAATATAGCTATGAGGCTGCAAGGAGATCTAGGAAACTCAATTTGCATAGACATATTTAGGACTATCAGGAAGTGGGCTGAGGAACAGAGTTGGTTGATTGGAAGGCTGAGGATCTAGCTTAGCAGCAGTGATTGAGGAAATATAAAAAAAGAAAAGGAAATTTCTCTTTTAAATGTTGAAGTAAGACTAAAATCTTATTGTGCTCTTTAGGTGGAATGGGGTAGGAGGTAGTTTCAGTAAATTTGTATAGAATAGAGAAAGAATGATTCCTCTACCAGGGCAAGTGAAAAGTTTAGGGCTCCCAAGTTGTGTATTGAGACGATGAAAGACTGTGTATGGGAGATAGGGCTGTCACCTGGATGTTAGTATACCCAAAGAGAAAGATTGATGATAAAAAGGCTTGTATAGCCTATCTGAATTGTGATCCTCTCAGCTCTCCTTGCTAATTTGTATTTTTTGGAAACAGTTTGTCTAAAAGGACAAGGAGTAATAGAGGCACAAATGTTCTGATAGTCATATTTCCACTCAAGACAAGACTCTCATGTGTGGGTAATTAGAATAAAGCCCCAAACAAGGGAAAGGCTCTGAGATAATAGAGATAAGATTTGAATCAGGAGCAGAGCAAGCATAGAGTGAAATGCCAGGCCAGAATGGCACCAGGGCTCCTGCAGATTATCAAAATCTAATGGATTAAATAGCAAGAAAACTAGCTGCTTAAGCACAAGTTCATTGCTAACCCAGAAGGCAAAGTGCAGGAATCATGGTGGATTAGATCATTTGTCTATTTTTCCCAAGTCTAGGTCTTTCAGGTTAGCTTCTGGAATTCTACACCCCTTCATCTGGGTTAATTTGCAAGAGTGACCTCTGCTCCTAATTCTTCTGGGTCCCTCAGATTGTGCACATATACACATATACAAGACATTCAGTCATTGCTTACTGATAATTATATGTGTTTCCTGTCCTCCCCAAATTTTTACTCAAAATAAGCTGGAAGACTGATGTTGCTTTTAACAGGACATTAAGGAGTTGATGTTTGGTCATGAGCAAGTTGTTAATTCATACAATAAAGAAAATGTATTGACATAATTATGAACATCAAGATGTCTCCTTAGAGAATCATTTTGGTATCATAGTAGTTTAGAGTTCATTCATAGTGGCACAGTGGAAAACACTCTACCTTTGCAGTCAGAATCCAAATCCTGCTCCTACTGCTCACTACTTATACAACCTTGGAGAAGTCAATTCATCTTCCGGAGGGTCTTAGTTCCTTCATCTGTAAAATGAGGACATTGGATTAATTGGCTTCTAAGCTCTAAATCTATGATACTATGACATTATCCACTGAAAGTCTAGGCAAAATGTCTGATATCTTATCATTTTAAAGAGAATATAAAGATTTGTCTCCAGATGTGCAACTTGTGAGTAGCAAACCACAGGACAAGCCTGCTACCACTGACACCAATAGTTGTAGTAAGAACCCAAATCTTGTCCAGTCTGAAAACCCAACTCAAATGTTCCCTTGTTTTTGAAGCCTTTGCAGATAACTTGTGTTGATGACTTCTACATCATACTTTATTTTACATCTTTCTTATGCCCCTGTGTAGTTGCTGCTTATGTTGGTGTTTCTCCAATTTCTAGAAAGATGGGGACTGCATCTTTTCTAAAACTTTGTATATTCCTTACCACTATATACAATACTCTGCACAGAATAAGTGCTCATATCGATTTACTGGTTTATTGTTCCAAATTCAGAAGGCTCTTTTAACCCCTCTCCCCCCTTTTTACTGTAATTAATTTGTTCTTTTTATTGGACGAGGAATTAAAATAAAAGAAGATAGAATGGGAAAAAGTCAGTGGATCTCCAACATTCTGGGCAGCTGCTATTTACAAGGACTTCAGCAGGTACCATTAGTTCTTTTTTTGGTCACACTATTTATTAATCTCACTTTTTATTAAGTAGCTCAACTTTACCCATTAGCCCATATAATATAACCTATAGTAGTGCACTTCTCCCCAAGCCAAATGTCCCCCTTTTTGTTACATGGATATTTAAGAATAATTATTTAATTAACAGTTTTTAATTTGCCATATCAACAATATTAAAGAAGACAAAGTTTGAAAGTAAAAAAAGTTTAAAGAAATCAAAGTTCAAGTTATGCCATTAACTGTATCATTTTTTATAAGCCATTTAGCCTTATGGGATTTGTTTCCTTTTCTGTGAAATGCAGATGGTCAATACATCTCTTCTGCTTCTAAAATTTGGTGATTATTGCCTCTGGAACAATATATAAATTCCTCTATTTAGGTTTAGGGTAGCTAAGTGGTGTAGTGGTCTGAGCACCAGGTCTGGAGTTGGAAGGTCTCATCTTCCTGAGTTCAAATCCAGTTTCAGACACTAACCTGATGTGTGATCCTGGGCAAGTCATTTAACTCTGGCTATCCCAGTTTCCTCATCTGTAAAATGAGCTGGAGAAGGAAATATCCTTTAACTCCGAAGTAGCACCTGACCTGCGACTTGAAATAAGGAAAAAATTATTTCAAATCCTGACTCAGACACTCATCAGTCATGTTAATCTGTGTAAGTCACAACTTCTAAGCATGAATTTTCTCATCTATAAGATGGGGATCATAATAATACTTACCTTATGGGCTTGTTGTAAGACTCAGAAGAGATCATCTCTGCACAACACTTTGTAAACTACTATATAAGTGCTAGCTATTATGATTAATTTTTAAAAAGTAGGCTTGTTCTAGGCCTGCATGAATTTGATCCAGATAAAAGAAGTGAGATATTATACTGATTTCTTTCCCAACTCTGCTGTTTTGCAATCCAGACATTGTAAAGAGATTTTCCCAGTCTTTTAGCCTCCCTATTTATTTTGGTTATGGTCTTTAATAATGCTGAAAATATGCCAAGTCGATAAGGCTGGTGAGGAAATGAGAGCTATGTGTTTTATGGTTGGGACATAACTAGTAATATAGCTAAGAGGAAAGTTGCTCTTTGCTAAGCAACTGTGTATATCATATCATATCAATCCATAGTTATTTCCTTCCTTCCTTAGCTATAGCACACAGGGGCAAGTGTTCATCTTTTAAGTAATAATGATGATGATTGGAAGAACTCCTAAAAGTCTTACCTAGTTATTTGACTCCAAAAAAAAAATCCACAGTGCAAGGCTAGACTGGGAAGACCATTC